>VMDO01000708.1:0-264399 GCA_007922755.1 Pedetes capensis
GTTTTACATTGCACATGTAAAAAGTTATGACATATAAAACTGAGTTATTAGATATTGCTTTTGAAGTGATTCACAGTCAATACATGAATAAACAGTTGTCTATATTTTATTCATTTTCTTAATAGAAACTACTTTTTTCTTGTAATTAGTCAATTTCCAAGAACTTGGGAGATTTTAATAAGGTTAACATTAAGGTTAGAATGTCTTACATTCATTATATTTTTGAGACTTACTTGAGATTATATAATTAAAATATAAGTTAATATTGTTCTACTTTTAGATGTTTTATGGTAAATACTAACAAACCTCTATTTTGGTTTTTAATGTTTCATTTATTCAACAAAAGCATTTAAAGTACCCACTACGTGCTTTTTCGCCAATCTTTAGAAAAGAATTTACTCAAAGCAGGCATAGTAATCCCAGTGACCCAGGAGGCTGAGGCAGGAGGATTGCAACTTTGGAGCCAGAAACAGCATGCATAATTTAGCATGTAGCCTGTGTGAGACCCAGGTCCCAACCCCCCCACCTCCGGCACCAAAAAAAAAAAAAAAAAGAAAAGAAAAGAAAGGAAAAAGGAAAAGAAAAGAAAAAGAAGAAAGGAAGGAAGGAAAGAAATTCAGTCAAGGGAGACACTTCAGAATATCCCTGTAGTACCATTTATTCCTTCCACTTTACTCAGAATAAATGGTATTCTATTTTATCTGTTTTATATAGCTGTTAGATTTTATTCTCTAATATAGTCAGCTGGTTTGCCACCCAGTCAAATCATATGCTTGTACAATTGAATGGAACAGCATTTCCCCTCCCCCCACAGTTAGCTACTTTATTAAATTTAACAAAGAATACTTGTTAGAGGAATTTTTAAGTTGACATGTTTACCTTCACCTTCTTTGGTGTTTCCTTGTTTGTTCAAATGTGATTTGTATCTATAAAACCTGGATCTAAATATTTTTATAAATTATTAATAGTTCAAAAGGATATAGTTCATATTCACTGAGATCAGCTATAAATAATTTTTATAACTAGTTCTAAGGGTTTATGTCCTGTTTTAAAAATCCTATGATGTTACAGGGCTAGGAAAAAAAATAATAAAATAAATGAATAAATAATAAATAAAAGGAGGAAAGTCTGTGGTTGAGGGTAGAAAATGGGCCTATTTGTCCTGGTAACAATATTGTACCTATTTTAAAAACTAAGTAAGAAACTGAAAGGAGAGAAATAGAATACACAACTGTCTTCTGGCAGAGACAAAAATAGGACTTGCATATTTATGATGTGCCTCTGGGTTAGATATTAAATTGAATTTGAGTGTTAAATGGTACATAATAGCAGCATAAGAAAATGGCATCTCATGCCCGTAGTAATCCTTTTTTTATTATAGAAATTCTTAAGTATTGGAATACCAAGTGTGAAGCTCATTCTTTTGGTTTAAGTTTCTGCTTTGACTTATGTTTGCAAGTAACCTGGACACCAATATTAACAGCATTCATTTTGAAGTCTAGTGCTTTCTTATGTTAACCTTTCATTTTGAATATATCCCAAGTTACCATTTAACAAAATACCTTCATATTGAACCCTATAGAATTTTGAAGTAGAAAACTTTACAGTTCAAATAAAGTTTTAGCAAGTGACAAAAATTTTAGATTGCTAATTTTCAAATCCCCACATGTCTTTTAGTTTGCCATATGATGGGGGCTCATGTGTTGCTGTGATGCTGAAAGCTATGCTACTGATATTATAGATACCAGCAGGGTTGCCCATGGTGGACAGGTTTCAGCTGAGCTGCTAGACCAAACAGACTAGGGAATAGGACCTGGCATCCCACTCCCAAAACAAATAGCCATTGACCCCTATGAATAGCAGAGTAACACTGTCAGATATAGTGCTGGAAAATGAGCCACCCAGATTAGAGGACACTCAAAAGATGAGTGAGAAAGAATTACTTCCTCAAAGTAGAATATACCTTAATGACAGGAATCTCTGGAGTAAAGCTCCAGAGACCTCCATTTGCAGATGTGGCATGACTCAAAATGAGGAGGAACAACAGTAAACATCCATTAATAATTGGAATGTGGAAGGTACATAGTATGAATTTAGGAAAATTAGAAATTGTCAAAAGTGAAATGGAGCGAACAAACATGACATTCTACGCATCAGTGAGGTAAAATGGACTGGCATGGGCCATTTTGAATCAAATAATCATGTGGTCTACTATGCTGGGAATGACAAAGAGAAATGGGGTTGCATTCATCTTCAAAAAAGACATCTCAAGATCTGTCCTGAAATATAAAGCTGTACAAAGCTGTCAGTAATGGAATAATATCCATACACCTACAAGGAGGGCCAGTTAATATGACTTTTATTCAAATTTACACCCCTACCACTAAGGCCACAAATGAAGATAAGGGAGATTTTTACCAGCTCCTGCAATCTGAAATAGATTGAACATGCAATCACGATGTACTGATAATTACTGGTGACTGGAATACAAAAATTGGGAAAAAAGAATGCAGCTCAGCAGTTGGAAAATATGACCTTGGTGACAGAAATGATGCTGGAGGTCGCATGATAGAATTTTGTCATACCAATGAACTTTTCATTGCAAATACATTTTTTCACCAACATAAATGGTGACTACACATAGAATTCACCAGATGGAACATACAGGAACAAAATTGACTACATTTGTGGAAAGAGATGATAGAAAAGGCCAATATCAAATGTCAGAACAACACCAGGAGCTGATTGTGGATCAGACCATCAACTGCTTATATGCAAGTTCATACTGAAATTGAAGAAAATTAGAGCAAGTGTATGAGAGCCAAGGTATGATCTTGAGTATATCCCATCTGAATTCAGAGACTACCAGAAGAACAGGTTTGATGCATTAGACACTAATGATTGAAGACCAGATGAGTTATGGCATGACATCAAAGACATCATTCATGAGGAGGGCAAAAAGTTATTAAAAAGACAGGAAAAAAAGAAAAGACCAAATTACATGATAAAAGAGCCTCTGAAACTTGCCCTTGAGTGTTGAGCAGGTAAAATAAAAGGAAGACATGATGAAGTCAAGGAACTAAACAGATTTCAAAGAGCAGCTTGAGAAGACAAAATCAAATTTTATAATGACATGTGCAAAGAGCTGGCAATAGAAAACCAAAAGGGAAAAACACACATTGTTTTTCTCAAGCTTAAAGAATTGAAGAAAAACTTCAAGCCTCAAGTGGCAATGGTGAAGGATTCTGCAGAGAAAATATTAAATGACATGGGAAACATCAAAAGAAGACGGAAGGAATTCAGTCATTGTACCAAACACAACTGGTGGATCACCGACCATTTCAAGAGGTTGCATATGATCAGAAACCAATGGTACTGAAGAAAGAAGTGGAAGCTGCCTTGAATGCATTGGCAAAACACAAGACTTCAGGAATTGGTGGAATACCAACTGAGATGTTTCGACAAACAAATGTAGCACTCGAGGTGTTCACTTGCTTATGCCAAGAGATTTGGAAAACAGCTACTTAGCAAACTGACTTGAAAGAGATCCATATGTGTGCCTATTCCCAAGAAAGGGAATCTGACTGAATGTGGAAATTATCAAATGATATCATTAACATCACACACAAGTGAAATTTTGCTAAAGATCATTCAAAAGGAACTGCAACCATATATAGACAGGGAACTGCTGGAAAATCAAGCTAGATTCAGATGAGGACTTAGAACCAGGAAGATCATTGCTGATGTCCAGTAGATATTACCCAAAAGCAGAGAATACCAGAAAGATGTCTATCTATGTTTTATCAACTATGCAAAGGCATTTGACTGTATGGATCATAACAAATTATGGATAACACTGTGAAGAATGGGAATACCAGAACACCTAATTGTACTCATGAGGGATCTGTACATGGTCTAGGAAGTAGTCATTGAAACAAAACAAGGAAACACTACCTGATTTAAAGTTGAGAAAGGTGTGTATCATGGCTGCATCATTTTACCATACCTCTTCAATCTGTATGCTGAGCAAAGAATCCTAGAAGGAGGACTTTATGAAGAAGAACAAAGCATCATGACTAGAGGAAGACTCCTAAACAACCTGCTCTATGCAGATGACACAGCTATGCTTGCTGAAAGTGAAGAGGATTTAAAACATTTACAGAGGAAGATCAAACAACACAGCTTTCAGTGTGGATTGCACCTCAACATCAACACAACAAAAATCCTTACAGCTGTGTCAGTATGCAACTTCATGATAAATGGAGAAAAGATTGAGGTTATCCAAGCTTTTGCTTTACTTGGTTCTATAGTCAACTCTCACAGAAGCAGTAACCAAGAAATCAAAAGACACCTTGCACTGAGAAAAGCTGTTACAAAAGACTTCCTTAAAGTATTGAAAAGTAAAGATGTCACGTTGAAGGTGTACCTAACTCATACTATGGTATTTTCACTTGGATCATATGGTTGTGAAAGCTGGTCATTGAATAAGGATTGAATAAAGATGTCACGTTGAAGGTGTACCTAACTCATACTATGGTATTTTCACTTGGATCATATGGTTGTGAAAGCTGGTCATTGAATAAGGAAGACAGGAAAGGAATTTATGCTTCTGAATTACAGTGCTGGACATCAATATTCAATATACCATGGGCTGCAAAGAACCAACAGATGTATCCTAGAAGAAATGTAACCAGAATGTTCTGTGGAACCCAGGATGGCTAGACTGGGTCTTACGTATTTTGGACATGCAGTCAGGAGGGACCAATCCCTGGAGAAGGACATCACGTTTAGGAGAGTGGCATGTCAATAAAAAAGAAAAGAAACCCTCAACTGGATGGATTGACACAGTGTCTGCAACAAGAGACTTAAACATAAGTAAGATCATGTGCCTTGCACAGATTCGAGAAGTCTTTCATTCTGTTGGACAGAAGGTCGCTATGAGTTGGACCCCACTCGATGGTACCTAACAACAACAACAACAACAATTTTCAAATACATTTTATGTGGCAACTTCTTGAACAGAAAAGTACAATTTTCCATAGACCACAGAATACTGCCTAATTTTAATACATAGATGAATAATTTACTGTTAATAATCTTTAGATTTACTTATAATCTTATTAAAAATCTATTAGTCACAGTACTTCTCATTCTTTATTTGTTTTATTCCCCAGTGTTTACTTTGATTTCTGGTCAATTTAAGTTGTTAAAGTTTTAATCTATGATGAATCCAGGCTGAGGTTTACGAGACATTTATTTTATACCCTTGTTGCTAGAAAGCCTATTTGATTACTAGATAGGATCAAAATTTGCAAATCAAAATTTAAAGTATGTCAGAGTAGTGCTTCTTAATGAAATAATTTCACTGAAATGTTTTCATAAAATTTACCAATCTTTAATCATCTAATTAAAACATATTTTATTTTAAAAGTAATTTTACATATATATATAAAACAGTCTTTTAATGCTGTGAATCTAGAGTTTTTAAATATACATTTTACATACACATCCATTTGAAATTATTATGAGCATGAATTCTATATGCAATTGTCAAAGGATTTAAAAGTAAAATAAAATTTATATTGGTAGACTTACCTCAGATATGCTTAGGAAAACGTTAGAGGACTGCCTATGAAGTTGCCATTTAATCCTATCTAAATATATCTTGTCCAAATTAAGAGAAGGGACCATACTTTGTTCCTATAATTATTTTGCTTTCTGCTCACTCCCTTCCATCATATGCTAAATCTCTAGTAGGTTAGATCTTTAAATGAATTTATTGGATTAAAAAAAAGAGTCTGTGGTAGATGATTAGGTAAAGGCTAATTACTTGATTGGGCAAATTTGGGATGAGTTTTAGAAAGCTTTTTATTTTTGAATATCAATTTCCATGAGCTTTAATTTACTTAGTTTATAAGGTATGTGAGAATATATCATTAGTTTTTGCCTTGAAATTTCCTAATTTTATTTTGGATCTTAAAGAGATCAAGACTTTATGGTTAAAATATTTATTTGAAAGCATTTTAGAATATACCAATAGTTTGGTTTACCTGAGTTACTTTCTGTCTGATTGTGATGGTAATTCTAAATTGTTAAGAACTTTAAGTGTACTTTCCTATAAATTTCTCCAAATTTTGTCTTTTTTGTAGATCAGTCTAACACATAATCAGCCACGCTGTTTTTAAAAGTTTATAGCAGCTTTATTAAGACATAATTCCACACCATACAGTTCACTCATTTAAACTGTACAATTGTTGGTGGTTTATTAAATGCACAATTTTGCAACCAGCACCATAATCAGTTTTAGAATATTTTTCTCCAGACCTAAATCAACCAATGATCTCTTTTCTGTTTCTATGGAATCGCCTATCTTGACATTTCTTAGTAAAAGAATCATACAATATCAACTGCAACTATTGTTTCCACCTTTCTAATAGATGAGTGATTACTATAGCAGGTTGACTATAATATCACTTTAACTCGTGAATTTGATAACTCTAATAATGGGATGGGGGCTGGGATTTAGCTCAGTTGGTAGAGCGCTGTGTCTCTGAGGTCCTGAGTTCAATTCCCAGCACCACAAAAATGGGAGAAGGGCCTGGCAATCCACTCCCAAGGCAATCCCGAAACAGTCAGCCATTGAAAACCCTATGAGGGTTGCTATGAGTCGGATACCTACTCGAGGGCACCTAACAACAACAGCAATAATGGGATGGAGTTTAGCTCAGTTGATGGAGTGCTCCTGCGTACTCTCTGAGGACCCAGGCTTGATTCCCAGCACCAACAAAACAGGAGAAGGATGTGGCAATCTACTCCTGAAGCAATCCTGAAACAATCAGCCATTGAAAACCCTATGAGGGTCACTATGAGTCAGACGCAACTCAACAGCACCTAACAACAAGAAGTAGAATAATAGATAATATAAAATATTTCTTAAAACAGCATAGATATTACTTGAAGTCTGAAATAAAACATTTTTCAGGATCTTAAATACTAAGTAGTGAAATCTATTTCCTGTATTTTGGAAATCAGTTATGATAGATAATAGTTGTGCTCCAAAAGCCCAGTTCATCCTGCATGGGGGTCTGGATTACTGCTGTTCTTGGGTCTGCCTGGGAGGAATAACTTCCTCACATGTTGTTGTTAGATGCCGTCGAGTCGGTATCCGACTCATAGCGACCCTCATAGGGTTTTCAATGGCTGACTGTTTCGGGATTGCCTTAGGAGTGGATTGCCAGGCCCTTCTCCCATTTTTGTGGTGCTGGGAATTGAACTCGGGACCTCAGAGACTGCAGCACAGCGCTCTACCAACTGAGCTAAATCCCAGCCCACTTCCTCACATAGTCTCTTTTAAACCTATCTTGAGGAATAAGTTTGTACCTTGAGGTAGAGCATTTCCCTAACATGCACAAGACCCTGGGTTTTGTCCCCAGCACTGCAAGACAAAAAAACAAACAACCCACCTTGCAGCAGAACCACATTAATCTCTTTGTAACCTGTGCTGATTGTTTCCTGAGTGGGCTGCTGGGTCCTTCTCCCAAACCTACAGCATCTGGTATTTCCACGTAGTCTCCTATTCAAGTACTAACCAGCCTGGCCCTGCTTAGCTTCGAAGATGAGATGAGATCCGATGCCAGGGTGGCATGGCTGTAGACAATCAAAAAGTTAAAAGTCCCCAAATTTATCATTTAAGTCAGGCATGGGATATTCTATAGTTACAACAAACCATCCTGGGGTAAAATTGCTCTCTGTAAACCTGTGTAACTGGAAAAGAAGCTATTTGTCCTCAAATATCAAAGTGCAATAGTAAAATGGGCATATAATAACAGTTATAGACATTCTAAAAAGGAAATGCTAGAAGGAACAAGGGAGTCACTGGTCATAGGCAATTTTAAAATCTAGAAGTAAAAATTCCATTAGGCTTCAAGTCCTGGTTGTAGTCCTCTGTAGCTGAAAGCTCTGCCCTCTGGGCGTAAGGGGTTTACCTTCTGGATCACTCTTCTTTTTTCTTGAGGGGAAGTATGTGTTTGTAGTTAAGTAGTTTTTTCAGCTATTCCATGACTGTAGAATTTGAGGAATCTGACAACCTTCCTTTATTTCATCCTATTCCTGTCTCAGTCCAAGCTGGCAGTGTTTTTGCTAGTATAACGTTCTCAAAAACATTGTGGAATCTCTGTGTATGTCACAAGAATTCATATATAAAGTAAGAGGGACCTCCACAGATCTTTCCTGGATAATCCCATCCCTGTTGCTGGCATTTGCTGAGTTGGTTGAGGGGATCCATGAGTTACACACCTAATCTCCTTAGCAATAGCAAATAGGTGTCCACCCCTTACCCTTGACCTCCTCAAAACATGCTTTCACAATAGTGCATCTCATAATTTGAACATCTTTTGAAATCTGATAGAATGAGAATTCTCAAATCATCAAGTGCCTTTCTTTTTGCTTAGGTTTTTAGCTCAGTTCTTAGCTCGTCTTTCCTCTTATGTTTTACTATAAGTGGCTAAAAGTAATCCAGTACATTCTTTGGAAATCTCCTTAGCTAAATATCCAAGTTCACTGATTACAAATTCTGCTTACCACATAACTATAGAACATGGATCAGCTAAGCTATCTTAGCTGCCACTGTAAAACAGAAATCACCTTTCCTCCAGTTTCTAATAAAATGTTCCTTATCTCATTCTGAGCCCTCATCACAGCATCTTAATAATATCAACATTGTTAGTGATGATATATATATATATGTATGTATGTGTGTGTATATATATATATTCTCCCAAGTGAATTAGAATTTTTCTTCTGTGCTTCTTACTTCTGTCACCAATAGAGCTTTTAACATTCATGTTTCTACCAAGAGTCTGTCTGTCTAAGACAATATAGGCATTTTCAATTACAGATTTCATATTTCTTACAGCTTTTACCCATTGTCAATTCCAAAGCTACTTTCATAATTTTAGGTGTTTATTATAGCACTCCCCCACTCCTAGGCTCCATAATCTGTATGGACAGTCTCTGACGTAAGGTTTTACTTACTGTTTTTCAATTTTATGGTGGCACGAAAGCCAAATACGTTCACTAGAAACTATACTTTGGTATTTTCCCAGGCTAGCTACATTCAGTATGATACTCTCTCATGATGCTGGTCAGTGGCAGCAAACCATAGCCTCCAGCCAGCCATGTGATAAGAAGGGAAATAACCAATACTCTATGCTGTACTGTGATTCTAAGCTATGATGTTTGATAGGTTAGCTGTATTAAGTGCATTTCCAACTTAAGATGAGTTTACTAGGATATACAGGAGAATCTGTATTCATTTCCTAAGGCTACTATAACAAATTACCACACATTTAGTGTCTTCAAACAATAGAAATTTATTCATTTATGGTCCTGGAAGCCAGAAATGTAAACTAAGCCTTACAGAGCTAAGTCAGGGATTCAGCAGGGCCATACTTCCTCTAGAGACTTTTGGGGAAATCTGGAGTTTCTTGTCTTTTCTGCATCGAGAGCTGTATGCCTTGCATTTCTTGGCTCATAGCTTTTTCCTCTATCTTCAGAGCCAACAGTGTAACATTTTCTCCCTTTGTCTACTTCTAAGCCTACCTTCTTCTGTTTGAAATCTTCCTCTCCCTTCCTCTTATAAAAACATTTGTAATTACATTCAGCGCCCATTCAGGTCATTTAGAATAGTCTCCCTATACTATGGATCTTAAGATCCTTAATCACATTTCAGTGTCTTCACCACATAAGATAACTTTCACAGGTTGCAGGGATTAGGACATATCTTTAGGGATGGTTATTCAGCCCACTGCTGGGTCTACATGCTAATCCTCAGGCACTCCCAACATGAAGAGATTGGCTAGAAGATGATGATTCAGCAAAGGAGACCAAGAAGGAATAATGAAAGGAGTAGGAAGAAAACCAGTAGAGTATGGTGTCCTGGAAGCTAAGTGAGGAGAGTGTTCTAAAAGGAGGGAGTGATCAACAGATTCCAATTCTACTAAAGCTCAAGAAGGAAGGTTGTTGTTGTTAGGTACCATCGAGTCAGTATCCGACTCATAGCAATCCTACATACAACAGGTGAAACACTATTGTCAGTGCTTCTCTGCTGTTCATAGGGTTTTCAATGGCGGCTTGATTTTTGGGAGTGGGTTGCCGGGTCCGTCTCCCAAGCCTACAGCACTTGGTGTTCCTAGATGGTCTCCCATCCAAGTACTAACCAGACCTGACCCTGCTTAGCTTCTGATATCTGATGGGATCGGATGCCATAGGGCTATGGCTGTAGGCCTCAAGAAGGATAAGGACCAAAAATTTACCGCTGGGTATTTAGTAACAATAAGATCATTGTTTATCTTGAAAAGAACAATTTAAGTTCATAAATTCTTTAAGTACAAACGATGCTCCCCAATGTTCCAGATAATGACAAAGAAAAGTTATTACAGTAACATGAAATGGTGATTTATTTTATGAACAAAATCTCTCAGAGGGCAGGGCCACATCATACTTTGTGTAGTACCTACCATGGTAGATACTGCTCCTATGGTATCATTCAGAATGGAGGTGACATGTTACTTCAGAGCAGAACACGGAACTACTTCCTGGGATCTCTTCTCATTTACTTAGATTTCTCTGCTCCTGCTCCTGTCCCAGCACCACCCCACACCTGCCCCATCCAAACTACAACTGCTAGAGAAGTTGATAACATTCTCTCTGTCCCTGCCTTAGTCCAGTTAATCGCATTGGGATTTAAAGACAGAAGATTGGGATATTTTATATAAACATAAAATATAAATATTAAATTCCATTCTGAGCCTTTACTTGCTCAAACTGCTGTGCCCTTCTGAGCCTTACTTCTGTCTAATTACTTTTCCTTTCCATCTTTTGTAGACTTACTCTTTTATAAATTCTTACTTAGTACTCACCTCTCACTTTAATAGACTCATATCAAGTTTTTCTACTTACTGGGCTCTGAAATCATCTTACCACAGTCATGGGCCCTTTTATTTTTAAGAAGTATTTTTTGTGGCTGCTGCTACTATTTTTCTATATGATCATGTCTGTTCTGTTATTGCATTATATCCCTTACGATTTCGCCTAACTGCTTATTTTAAGAAAAATTTACTTTAAAATTTTAACTATTTCTTCCCTAATTAAGTTATTTATTATTGCTGTACTAGCTATACATTCTTATCTGAGAAAAACGATGTTTAGGTATTTGTGATGTATTCAAAGTGTAAACAAGTCACTTGTATTTCTAGTAACTTTTCAGTTAGGAATAAGGAAGTCAATTTAGATTTGGAGACATTTCTTCAGTCACTTGCAGCCTTTTACTTTGACATCATTTGCTGCTTTCGCAGGAACATACTTTGATTATTTAATATTCTAAATATTGTGTGTACTTTAACAGCTTTATAGAGATACATGCCGGAGAAGGACCCGGCAACCCACTCCCAAAAAACAATCTGCCGTTGAAAACCCTATGAATAGCAGGGAAGCACTGACAATAGTGTTTCACCTGTTGTAGGTAGGGTCACTATGAGTCAGGCACTGACTCAACGGCACCTAACAACAGCAACAAAAATAGAGATACAATTTACAATTCCACTCATTTAAAGAATACAATTCAGTGGCTTAGTATATTCACAGAGTTCGGCATTGATCACCACAGTCAATTTTAGAACATTGTGTTAACCCAAAAGAAACCCAGAACCCCAAGCAACACCCCCTGGCCTCTCCCTCTCCGACTTTTCTACCCCAACCCTGCCCAAAGCAATCACCAGTTTATTTTCTGTCTTCCATATGTACATATTTGCCTATTCAAACATTTCATGTAAATGGAATCATAAAATATGTGTCTTTTGTATTTGGTTTCTTGCACTTAGTGTCCTGTTTTCAGGTTCATCCACATTGTAGCATGCATCAGTACTACATTCTTTTTTATAGTTGAATAATAATTCATTCTATAAATATAATATACCACATTTTTGTTGATCCATTCATCAACTGACAGACATTTGGATTGTTTCCACCTTTTAGCTATTACAGATAATGATACTATGAATTTTGTACATATTTTTCTGTGCATGTTTTTATTTCACTAGAGTACATACTTAGGAGTAGAATTGCTTAATCATGTGGTAGTGGTATGTTTGGTTTTTTTTGTTTTGTTTCGTTTTGTTTTGTTTGCTATACTGAGGGGTTGAACCAAAGGCCCTTAGCATACTTAACAAGCACTCTACCCCTAAGCACACCCCTAGCTCCCCACTTTATTTTCTTTTTATCTTGTGACAGGGTCTCACTAAGTTACGCATGCTGCCTCTGGCCTCAGATTTGCGATCTTCCTGTCTCCACCTCCCACATTGCTGGGATTGCAAAGTGTGTGCCACCACATCCAACATGCGTTTACCTTTTAAGGAAGCTTAGCTGTCAATCTGTTTTCCAAAGTAGCTGCACCAGTTTGTATTCCCATTGACAGTGTATGAGGTTTCCAATTTTTCCACTTCCTTACAACATTTCCTATTATCTATCTTTTTGATGATAGGCATCCTAGTGGGGGTGAAGTGGTATCTCACTGCGGTTTTAATTTGCATATAGCTAATAGCTAATGGGCCTGCAGAGGTAGCCCTGTGGCATCCATCTGATCCCGTCAGATCTCGGAAGCTAAGCAGGGTTGGGCCTGGTTAGTACCTGGATGGGAGACCACCTGGGAACACCAGAAGCTGTAGGCTTGGGTGAAGGACCTGGCAACCCCCTCCCAAAAATCAGTCTGCCATTAAAAACCCTATGAACAGCAGAGAAGCACTGACAATAGTGTTTCCCCTGTTGTAGAGAGGGTCGCTATGAGTCGGATACCAACTTGACGGCACCTAACAACAACAACAACAATAGCTAATGATGTTGAGTATGTTTTTATGTGCTTCTTGTCCACTTGAATTTCTTCTTTGGAGAAATGTCTTCAGATTCTTTGTACATTTTTTAATTGGATGATTAATATGTTATTACTGAATTGTAGAGTTTTTTTAAAATATATTTTACATACAAGCACCTTATCAGCTATTTTATTTGCAGATATTTTCTCCCATTGTTGTTGTTAGATGCCAGCAAGTCAGGTCCAACTCACAGCAACTCTATGTACAACAATACTCTCTGACACTGCCATGCCTGGCACTATGTCAGTGCTTCTCTGTTACTCATAGGATTTTCAATGGCTGATTGCTTCGGGATTGCTTTAGGAGTGGATTGCCAGGTCCTTCTCCCATTTTTGTGGTGCTGAGAATTGAACCCAGGGCCTCAGCAAGCATAGCATAACACTCTGCCAACTGAGCTAAATCTCAGCCCATTTTCTCCTGTTATGTGGGTTATGTTTTTATTGTCTTGGTGGTGCTCTTCAAAACACAGTGTTCTTTAATTGTCATGGTTTAGTTTATTTTTTCTTTTTTTGTGCTTACAGTGTCATAGCTGAGAAATTGCTGCCTAATACAAAGTCACAAAGATTTACACTTACATTTTCTTCTAAGAGTCTTATTTTCCTAGCTCTTACATTTAGGCCTTTGATCCATTTTGAGTTAATGTTTGTATCTCATAGGATCTCAACATTCATCTTCATTCTTTTGCATGTGGCCAGCTAATTGTTTCCCAGCCACCTAAAACAAAAGATTAGTCTTTTTCCATTGAGTGAGTTGGAACCTTCCTCAAAAATTAATTGACCATGTTTGGGTTTCTTTCTAGACTTTCAGTTCTAGTCCATTGACCTGTGAGTTATCCCCAAACCACTCCCATGGTGTCTTGATTGCTATAGCTCTGTAGTAAGTTTTAAAATTGGGAAATGTATGTCTTCCTCCATTTTGTTCCTTTTTTTTTTTTTTTTAACCTGTGAATGCCCAGTGTCCTACTTATAGGAGAGTCTGGAGGTATAAAAACAGAAATGTCCAGGAAACTGTAGTTTACATTAGAATCAACATAAAAGCAATCAGCTGGCAGGAGATAGTTTGAGATATACTTTGTTAGCATGTACATGCATGCACGCCTGATATAAATTCCAAGAAATAATAATTAGTGAATTCTTTACTGTCCTATAAATAGGATGTTGGGCATTAACAGGTTAAGATCGTTGGGCAGGTTTTCTTTAAATCTTTTTTTTTTTTGTAAAAACATAATGTTTACCATTTTAACCATTTGTAAGTATATAGTGTTATATATATTTACATTTTGAAAAAAGATCTCTAAAACATTTTCATCTTGCAAGTCTGAAACTTTATATCCATTAAATAACTCTTACTTTTCTCCTCCCTTTAACCCCAATAACTACCATTCTACTTTCTGTTCCTATGAATTTGACTACTTTAGATAACTTGTGTTTCTCTGCTATTCATGTTGGTCTCTAATACCGGTGCATAGCTTTCAGCATCACAGCAACATGCTAGCCCCCACCACATGGCAAACTGACAGACAAATGAGACATAGTGCCAAAATATGACCCCGAAGGTTGGAAGGCACTCAAAAGATGACTGGAGAAGAGTGACCTCCTCAAAGTAGAATAAACCTTAATGAAGGAAGTGGAGTAAAGCCCCAGGGACCTCCAGTTGCTGATGTGGCATGACTCAAAATTACAAAGAACAACTGTAAACATCCATTAATAATTGGAACGTGTAATGTGCATAGTGTGAACCTAGGGAAATTAGAAATCATCAGAAGGGAAATGGAATACATAAACATTGACATTCTAGGTATCAGTGAGCTAAAACGAACTGGTATTGGCTATTTTGAATCAAACAATCACGTGGTTCACTATGCCAGGAATGACAGCTTAAAGAGAAATGGAGTTGCATTCATCATCAAAAAAGACATTTCAACATCTGTCCTGAAGTACAGTGCTGTCAGTGATAGAATAATATCCATACACCTGGAAGGAAGGCCAGTTAATATGAAAAAAGTGAAACACTATTGTTAGTGCTTCTCTACTACTCATAGGGCTTTCAATAGCTGATTGGTTTTTGGGAGTGGATTGGCAGGTCCTTCTCCCAAGCCTATATCACTTGGTGTTCCCAGGTGGTCTCCATCCAACTACTAACCAGGCCAACCCCGCTTAGCTTCCGAGATCTGACAGAATCAGACACCACAGTGGTACGGCTGCAGGCAGAAGGAACATGCAAGAACCAAATTGACTATATTTGTGGAAAGAAGCAATAGAAAAGCTCACCATCTAAAATCAGAATAAAATCAGGTACTGGTTGTGGATCAGAACCTCAACTGCTTATATACAGGTTCAAACTGAAATTAAAGTAAATTAGAACAAGTGTACAAGAGCCAAGGCATAACCGTGAGTATATCCCTTCTGAATTCAGAGACCACCCCAAGAACAGATTTGATACATTAGACACTAATGATAAAAGACTAGATGAGTTGTGCCATGACATTAAAGACATCATCCATGAGGAATGCAAAAGGTTATTAAAAAGACAGGGAAAAAAGACCAAATTATATGATAAAGGAGACTCTGAAACTTTCCCTGGAATGTGGAGTAGCTAAAGTAAAAGGAACACATGACAAAGTTAAAGAACTAAACACAAAGAGCAGCTTGAGAAGACAAAAATCAGATATTATAATTACATGTACAAAGAGCTGGAATTAGAAAACCAAAATGGAAAACATACTCTGTTTTTCTCAAGCTCAGGAATTAAAGAAAAAAGTCAAGCCTCCAGTGGGAATAGATGAAGGATTCTATAGGGAAAATATTAAATGATGCAGGAAACATCAAAAGAAGTTGGAAGTAATTCACAGAGTCATTGTACTAAGAATTGGTGGGTGATCACCCATTTCAAGAGATTGCATATGATCAAGAACCATATGCAATGACCTGAAGGAAGAAGTGGAAGCTGCCTTGAAAGAATTGATGAAACACAAGACTCCAGGAACTGATGGAATACCAATAGAGATATTTCAACAGACAGATATAGCACTAGAAGTGCTCACTTGCTTATGCCAAGAGATTTGTAAAATAGCTACCTGGCCAACTGACTGGAAGAGGTCTATATTTGTGCCTATTCCCAAGCAAGGGATCCAACCAAATGTGGAAATTATTGAACAATATCATTAATATCTCATGCAAGTAAAATTTTGCTAAAGACTGCAGCAGTGAGTATATTAGCAGGGAACTGCCTTATTGTCCTCAAACCAGATTCAGAAGAGAACATGGAACCAGTCAGATCATTGCTGATGTCAGATGGATATTAGCCAAAAGGAGAGAATACCGGAAATAGGAGAGAATACTGGAAATATATCTATCTATGTTTTATTGACTATGCAAAGGCATTTGACTGTATGGATCACAACAAATTATGGATAACATTGCAAAGAATGGGAATATCAAAGCATTTCATTGTACTCAGGAGAAATCTGTACATGGACCAAGAGGCAGTTGTTCGAACTGAACAAGGGAACCCTGCCTGGTTTAAAGTTGAGAAAGGTGTGCATCAGCGCTGTATGCTTTCACCATTCCTCTTCAATCTCTATGCTGAGCAAAGAATCCTAGAAGCTAGACTTTATAAAGAAGAACGTGGGATCAGGATTGGAGAAAGACTCATTAATAACAAAGGTTGTTTCTGGCTAATGGCATTATATGGATGGCACAACTTTATTGGCTGAAACTGAAGAGAATTTGAAACATTTACTGATGTAGACCCAAGAATACAGCCTTCATTATGGATTGTGTCTCAACATCCATAAAACAAAAATCCTTACAACTGGGTCAGTAAGAAACTTGAGGCTAAATGGAGAAAAGATTGAGGTTGTCCAATGTTTTGCTTTACTTGGTTGTACAATCAACACCGAGAAGCAGCAATGAAGAAATCAAAAAACACATTGTATTTCCAAATACTGTTGCAAAAGACCTCTTTAAAGTGTTGAAAAGTAAAGATGTCACATTGAAGAAGAAGATGGACCTGGTTCATCCCATGTATTTCCAGTCACATCATATGCCTGTGAAAGCTGGACAATGAATACAGGAGACAGGAGAATTGATGCTTTTGAATTATGATGCTGAAGATGAATATTGAATATACCATGGACTGCCAAAAGAACTAACAGAACAATCCTAGAAGTGCAACCAGAGTGCTCCTGGGATGCAAGGATGGCTAGACTGCATCTTACATATTTTGAACATGTAGTCAGGAGGAATCAGTCCTTGGAGAAGGACATGATGTTGGGGTCAATGAAGGAAAGGCAGATCCTCAAGTAGGTGGATTGACACAATGACTGCAACAATGGGATTAAATATAATAAAACTTGTGTGCATGGCCCACTGTCTTGTGCTGCTATACATAGGGTTGCTACGAGTGGGACTCTACTCAACAGCACCTAACAATAACAACAACAGGTATCTTCTGTAAGTGGATCATACAGTTTTTTCTTTCGTGACTAGTCTTTCACTTAACATAGGGTCCTCAGGTTTCTTCCATGGTATAGCATGTAACAATGTTTCCTTTTTTAGGGCTGAATAATATTCCATTGTACATTTTGGCTATTGTGAATTCCTTGAATCCATATAAACTTTAGGTTTAGCCTATCAGTTTTTGCAGAGAAATCAGATGATATTAGGTAGAGAGTGTATTGAATCTCTAAATTCTATAGATCAATTTGGAGATTATTGACATCTTAATAATATTATGTCTCTTAACCCATGAACATGGGATATGTTTCCACTTGTTTAAGTTTTTAAAATTTCTTTCAGTAATGTTTTGTAGTTTTCAGAGTACTCTGTAAGTTTTATACTTCTTTTATTAAATTTATTGCTATTTTTTTGGTTTTGATTTTATTATAAATGGAATTAAAATTTTTATTTTTGTTTTGGTCATTGCTACTGTAGAGAAACATAATTGATTTTTGTATGTTATACTTGCATTCTGCAACCTTACAGAGCTCATTTGTTAATTCTCTTATTTATTTTGGTGGATTTCTGAGGATTTTCTGTGTCCAAGATCATGTAATCTGCAAATTAAAACGGCTTGACAGCATTGTGTTTAAATATAATAATTCAGTATATCTATACTGAGGACCTGCTCTGCGTCAGACTATGAGCTTTGCTGAGAATACAGAGATAAAAGTCATAAGCTTTGCTTTCATGAAGTCTGCAATCTACTTAGGGCACAGATCCTTAAACTAATAATAATAATTCAGCATGGTGGAGCTGTAAATTCGTCGAACCACTTTGGAAATCAATATGGAGGTATCTTAAAAAACTAAAAATAGATCTACTGTATGATCCAGCTTTAACACTATTGGTAATTTATCCAAAGGGAGATGTGTCATCATACCACAGAGACACCTGCATCTCGATGTTCAATGCAGCACTTTTCACAATAGCAAGGATATGGAATCAACCAAAGTGCCTTTCAACAGAAGAATGGATGAAAAAACATTGGTACATATACACAATGGTATCCTACTCAGCAATCAAAAAAATGAAATAATGCCATTTGCAGCAAAATGGATGGAATTGGAGAAAATTATTTTAAGTGAATGAACACAAGCTCAGAAAGAGAAATACCACATATTTTCACTCATGTGGGAGCTGAATCAAAATTATAAGAAGGAAAAAAGTCCTATGCGGAGGTTGGAACATTTAAAAAAAAAAAAAGCTAAAGTCAACCTAGTGGAGTAGGGACAATTTGGGAAATGCAAAGGAAGGAGGAGGAAGGGATCTAGCAAAAGAAGGAAATCCTGGAAGAGGAGAGGGGAGAGAGGAGGAAAAAAGAGGAGTGAGGAATGGGGGAGGGGGTGACCTCAGGGTGAGCAGCCCAATTTTAATAGTCCTGGAAATAATTATAATAACACCAATAATACCAAAGAATGGTAATATAGATGGGCTAGAAAATTCATATAATAGTACTGACAATGTAAAAAGGTAGTTCACTACAGAAAAAGTTTCGATCTTAAACATAATTGGGACCCAAGGACATATAGAAAAATATTACCATAAAAAGATAAGAAAATGGAAGAGAAGTCTTTGGTGGGGGGGCTGCAACAGGGGGGAAGAAGTGCACAAGAGGGTAAAGGGGAACTTATCTGTGTTATGTACAACAAAGTGCATGTATGGAAATGTCACAATGATATGCATGTCAGAATGAATCACATTAAGTTGTACATTAAAAACTCCCAGTTAAAAAAATAATAATAATTCAGCATTGTAAATACTGTGGCTAAGAGATGTGTAAGATGCTATGATCTCAAAGAGAAGGTCTACTAATTTATACCATGGTGATTTATGGAAAGTTCCATATATGAGTTCATACAGAGTTCTGAACCATTTGTCAATAAGTAGCCATGGTCATGATAACATGTCATTTCAAGGCCAAAATGACCTTGGATATTTAAAAATTATTGTATAGTATTGAACCAGTTTTAAGATTTTTGAAGTCAATCAAAATTAAGCAGATTTGCAAATAGTGGGACAATACATTGAGTTTTCAAAGTATATACAGATGTTTGATTATGTAGTAAATCTGTTGCTATAAAAGCGTATGATCACATTTGGAAAATTACTATTGCATGTCTTGGCAGTTTGTTAAGAACTGAAAACTTTTAAAACTAACTGGTGTTTTGATAGATTAAGTTCAAGGCCACCTTTTGTTTAAATGATGTTTTGTTTTCTGTAATTAGACCATGCTAGGTGAATTAAGTATGTAATTAAACACAGAAGGTTTGGCTAATTCAGAGTAAATGAGTACAAAATGCAAGGTCATTATCCATCTCTAGTGAAACTCCAGATGAACAGTGCACATGGAACTATTTATAAAACATTTTGCATGGTTAGAGCTCCTTGAGGTTGCTGTCCATGGCTTTTTAAAGTATTCACAGACCTTGAGAAAAATGTACCTGTAATATAGAAGTATGATCCCACTTACAGGGCTCATCTGAATGGAAAACTAAAAAAGATTAGAATTTAATCTTCTATCTTAGATAAAAAGGTAAAATGTATTCCTCCTGTTTCATAACTGAACATTTAATATGTTGCTTGGCATGCTGACTTCATGGTTAGAATGGTGATAACTTTTGAGAAATCTGAGTTTCAGTTGTTTTCATTTTTACACGCCTGGAAATGTGCAAGTAAAACCTCCCTAGTTTGATCTATTTCCTCCATGCTTAGTCACAGGGGGTGCCATGGGATGGATTTTTCTTCTGGGAAGTGTTTAATTTGGAATAATTTTTTTCTTTTTATGGTACAGGAATGTGGCACTTTTAGAAAACAGGTGTTTAATTTAGTGGCTTGGTTCATGGAGAAAATTTGAATCACTAACTGGGAGCTCAAAACTTAAACTTCTTTTAGAAATCCCTTCACAGTCTGGCTCCTGGTGCCTCTTCAGTTTGTTCTACCATTCTTCCTTCTACAATATTGGTGCTTCAGTTTCTCTGGGTCTCTCTGGCATCACCATCCCTGTCCTTATCTACTTGCCTTTCTAGGCACTGTTTAAGATTTATTTCCACAACAACAACAACAACAAAAAAAAAAAAAGGTTATGTCTCCCAGTAAATGCTTCCATAGTCCTTTGTCAGGCTCTCATTATATACTTTAGGAGTTACTTTTCCTTTTTAAATGTCTTCTCCTACACATTTTAAATGTGTCTACGGTGTTGTTATCAGCACTGTAATCTACCAATTAAGGTTGTCTCTGGCTAATGGCAGTTATTCAAATAGTACTTGTTCAATGAAATATTTGTTAGGTAAATGATATAGAGCTTTTCATATAAATGCTATTTAAATTAAAAGCAATGCTTGTATTAAAAATACTGCATGCTAGATGCTTTACTAAGAAATGATAGGGCAAAAATAAGTGATCTCTTATTCTTTAATCTCAAATAGCTTAAAAGTAGTTAGTAGACCTTTCTTTCTGGGCACATGTTGCTGCAGAACTTCTTCAGTTAAGAAAATATTTCATAACTACTGATCCATGTTACAATGTTTAATTCCTAGTCTAAATCAGTTAAATAGTTAAGATGCCCATGCAGCCAATTATAATGCAGTAAGATAATTGTTTA
Source organism: Pedetes capensis (assembly GCA_007922755.1). NCBI lineage: Eukaryota > Metazoa > Chordata > Mammalia > Rodentia > Pedetidae > Pedetes > Pedetes capensis. Next base: position 21,030 of record VMDO01000708.1, read on the forward strand.
AATGGAAGAGTCTTTAAAACTACAGTTGAGAATTTATAAAAGGATCAAAAAAGTCCCTGATAGAGAAAGGGGATGCTGTTAGAGAAGTTAGCATTTAAACAAATACCTACGAGTAAGAATGTACCAAACAAACAAATGGGAAAAAAACAGTGCTTTGGCAGTGCGGAAGAATTGGGTATGGGAAAGCATATTCAATGTTGCTAGAGCATGAAATTGAGTTGGAAGTGATGGAAATGAAGCTAGATAGTAGATAGGTGCATTTCTTCCATACAAAGAAGTTCAGAGTTTATATTATAGATAACTAAGAGCCACTGAAAAATTATAGTGAACTCATTTCCTCTATAAGCTTGATCACAAGGAATTGAGATTAGAAGCAGAGAAAGCATGATGGAGATTGCTGCAATATGACACAATCTAAATGAGAAATGAATGAAGGCAATGGAATTGAGAGAATCTCTAGTCCTTAGGGATTAGATCTGGGAAGTAAGGGAGAAAGAAACAGCTCAGATGATTCCCAGATGTTTTACCTAAATAATTTGGGGAACAGAGAGAGAGAGAGAGAGGGAGGGCTTATGGGTCTATTCAAGTAAAGGACTAGTAACTTTTCCAGGTGGAACATGATGAGTCAGTTTTGGATGTGCAAGTACCGTTTCTTAGACATATCCCAAACTGAACTCTATGTTGTTGTTGTTGTTAGGTGCCATCGAGTTGGTGTCCGACTCATAGAGACCCTCATAGGGTTTTCAATGGCTGACTGTTTCAGGATTGCCTTCGATGTGGATTGCCAAGCCGTTCTCCCATTTTTGCGGTGCTGGGAATTGAACTCGGGACCTCAGAGACTGCAGCACAGCGCTCTACCAACTGAGCTAAATCCCAGCCCACTGAACTCTATAGAGATCCCTATCTGAGGTAGAGACTCAGAATTGCAGGTCATTTTCTAAATGGTATGATTGAATCATGAATACAGAGGGAGAGTAATGTTAGCAGACTGAGATGGTTCTCTGTGGAGCAACAGCTGAAGAAGGCATGTGCTGTCTTAAATGCCGAGGGAGGAGAGCATTTCAAGAAAGAGGATGTAAATGTATAAGACACTTCAGTAAGATTGAATCATATAAAGACTAAAAACTGAAGATTAGATTTGACATTTAGGAAGTCAGTGTTGCTTGTATGTGATGCAGCCTCTGTGAGGTGGTGAAACCTAAAGCCAGATTGTTTCAGGATAAGGAGTGACTCTAGGGGAAGAACTAGACAACTTTCTAGGAGTTGATTGTGACAAGAAGAGATGTGAGAAGATAGTTAAGTGGGAGCATTAAGTTAAGGAAACTTTTTATTGTTGTTTACAAGGAGCTCTCGCTATGTTGCCCAGCCTGGCTCCAAACTCTTGGGTTCCAGGCATCCGTCCTACCTCAGCCTTCAGAGTAGCCAGGACTGTCGGTGCCTACCACTTCATCCAGCAAAGAAGGTTATTTTATTTTGCTTTGAGATATGAAAAACTTGAGGATTTATATATGCTGAAAGAAAAGGATCTAATGGCAGGAGTTTAAAGATTGACTGAAAATAATCAGTGGGATGAAATCCTTGAAGACACAGAAGGGAATGGGACTCAGAGCATTGCTGGAGAAACAGTCTGGATGGGAAGAGGGAAAAGTGCTATTCTGGGTCAGAGGGATTAAGGAATAGGAATGTACACAGGCTTGGAGGAATGGATGCCACCTAGTAATTACTCCTCTCTTTTTTATCAATCTTCTTGCTAAATATATAGCAATTTTGAACCAGATCTTTCTGATTTCTCTACCCATAAAACCTGTTCTATTCCTGCAAAAAAATAAAAATAGGAAAACACTATTTTTAGGATCACTCCCTTTTGCTACCACACAAAATGTTGTTCCCTTTCTTAAAACTATTTCCTCTTTTTATTTTCCCCTTGTATTATTTTCAACATATTTACATTTGTTTTCATCAGTTTTTTTCAATTTCTTCAATTTCACAACTCCTCCAGATTAACTAACTCTCCAATTTGCTCTCACTCCTATTTCAACTCCAAAGAATCAAATATCCTCTGACAAACTCCTGACAGGTAGGAAGATGTCATTTGTCAAAACTATTTAAATCCTCTCTGTCCAGAAAGACCCTTGTGGAACAAATCAAATTGCAACTTAATTCATTTCTGATAGAGGAGTATATCTTATTTTACTTATTGCTTTTGTTTTTACTTTTCTTATGCTTATATTCTACTCCCAAACTGTCTTCTGACTTTCTGTATTGGAGAAGTTAGAAATACCCATTTGTACTATTTTACCATCATTAATATGATGCATTGGGTTTTTCAGAGAAGCCATATGAAAATTTAGTAATAACAAATAAATAACGTAGTGATTTCACACACAAAAAATGATTTAATGTTTTAGAATATAATCTTTTTGTCTTAGCCAGTAATTTACATTCCTCCTATGAGTAGTGGTATTTTGAATTTTTTTATTTCAGGTACACATTTGAGTGTTACCTTGTATGTTTTGTTAAAGCATGTAAGTGGAGGTCAGTTGAGCCTTAGCTTTGGTTGTGTATTGAAAATATCTTTTATCTAAAAGATGAGTAATAGCTAAGGATAAGAAACATCTATAATAGGATTTCTTTTATAGTTTTTAATTACTTTATTATCAATATGGAAATGAAAGTTTTCTGCCATTTTTAGCCTTTTGATATTAGCATTACTCTCTTGGTTTTTAAGATGCTATTTGATCTAAGAACTCATGTTCTTAGGTATATTAACTTTTTTTCTATTTTTATAATTTCATAGTTGAATTTCCGAAAGTTTTTCTGTAATTGTTAATGAATTAGAAGTGAAATAAAATGATTTTAAACTCACTGCTATTTTTAAGTCTGCAATAGGTAAGAGACTAGATAGTGGTTTTCAATTTATTAATAATTATGAAAAAGTCTTTCTGAGTACATTCATCATTTATTTGAAATAACACATTATAAACATACTACCAAATTATAGCCTGCAGCTGTACCATTGTGGTGTCTGACCCCATCAGATCTTGGAAGCTAAGCAGGATCAGGCCTGGTTAGTACTTAGATCGGGGACTGCCTGGGAACACCAGGTGATATAGGCTTGGAAAAAGGACCCAGCAACCCACTCCCAAAAAACAATCAGCCGTTGAAAACCCTATGAATAGTAGGGAAGCACTGACAATAGTGTTTCACCTGTTGTACATAGGGTCGCTATGAGTCAGATACTGACTCGATGTCTCCTAACAACCTCAACTTGGTTTCACCTACTGAAAAAGAAATCTACTAAACAGAACCTGCCTACAGACACACCACTGTGGCATCCAATCCTGTCGAATCTCAGAAGCTAAGCAGGGTTAAGCCTAGTTAGTACTTGGATGAGAGACCACCTGGAAACACCAGGTGCTGTAGGCTTGGGAGAAGGACCCAGCAACCCACTCCCAAAAACAATCTGCCATTTAAAACACTATGGATAAGAAAGAAGCACCACAAGTGTTTCATCTGTTGTACATGGCACCTAACAACAACAACAACAAACAGCACCTGGAACTCATTAGATTCTCTTATATGAGTTTTGCTGCCTTGACATTGTCTTAAGTATTATCCTGGCTTTCTTTAAAGTACTATTTGATGAAAAGACATTTGCCTAAAATTCATTCATGTTCATCTGATTTTTCTTCCTCTCTCCTTCCTCTCTACATCTCAGCTTTTTTCCATCACTTCCTCTTGACTTTCTTCTCATCCCCTTGAATTCAGACAGCACACTGTCCTAGGCTTGTGTACTATAATTTATATAGTAAATTATAAAAATGGTAAAATGAAGAACTTGGTCATTCAAAGTGAAAGTAAAACACCTCAAAGTTGGGAGTAGCCTGTTTCAAACATCACTTCTGTGAAGACTTCACTGAATTCTTTCACCATTTTTACACCTCTTTTTCAGTAGGTAAAACCAAGTTGGGGTCATTGTTGTCAGTGTCAATGCCCTGTCTGAACAAGTTTTAATTTGACTTCAAGCAACATTTTGTTTAGACTGTTTGCACGCATTTGTCTACTCCTGCTAAGAGCCAAAATAACATCTTTCTTGAGAAAATGAGAGAAAAATATGATTGCAAAATGTTTATTTTTTTAATCCTTTCATGCATCAGGTAAATTTATCTAATTTATTCAATATTTATTGAATGCTTACTCTGTGTAAGGCACTGTGTAGAACACAAAAATGAATATAATACAGATCTTGCCACAAAGAAGCTCTGAGTCTCATAAATAAGTTCACTATATAGTAGAAAGTGACAAATTCAGTAAAAAGTACTATAAAAGCACACAGTCTAATGGAGTGGGAGATTACTTTGAGCTGGGAAGATAAAGGACATGATACTGGCATTAGGACAGAGGCGACTATGCTGTGCTAGTCTTTAATGCCTTTACGGGGCTAGGATTTAGCTCAGTTGTTAGAGTACTGCTCTGCAGTCTCTGAGGTCCCAAGTTCTATTCCCAGCACTGCAAAAATGGGAGAAGGACATGGCCATCTGCTCCTGAAGCAATCTCGAAACAATCAGCCATTGAAAACTCTGTAAGCGTCGCTATGAGTCGGACACAATTTGACAGTACCTAACAACAAGTGCCTTTATGTACATTCTTTCCTCTGTATTTCGATGTTTCCTCTTGCACCTAGTATGGTCTGATTATGTTGTTATTTTCACTTTAGTTGTTGATATTTATGTTTGTTTGCCTAGCCAGATAGGTGCCACATTTTATTCTTTTGCCATTATATGGTATTGAATAAATAATTGTGTGGATATGATTTGCCTAGACAACTTCTTATATTTTTCTCATAGTTTTTTCACACAGGCAGGGGCATTATTCCTATTTTATAGATAAGAAAACCTATAACTTAAAGGAGCTACCCAATGCCAGAAAACAAGCAGTTGGAGGAGCTAGAATTGAAATTTAGTGCTTCTCTGAGCCCACATTCTTTTCCCTATATCATTTTGCCTCCAAAATTTGTCTTTCAATCTGTTTCAATCTGTTCTTCCAATTTCTACATCTACTGTCCTTAATCACCTCAGCATTACCTCTTCCTTAGAGTTTTGTCCTAGGCATGTGTTCTGTCTACCTGTTGTTGTCTTCTTCTCCATTCTAACTCATGTTTTGTTATTCAGATCATGCCATTCCCTTTGAGTAACCTTGGATGGCTCTTCTCTTCCTGTAGGATAAAGGCTGAAATTTTTTGGTATATAACTACTCTGCTTCATAATCTATCCTCATCTACCTCTCCAGCCTTCCCATTGCTCCCTTCTCTGGGCAACCTGCACTATAGTCTCAGTCCAGCATTTCACTATGCTCTGCATGTACATGACAACTGTCTGCTTCTTTGCCATTACTTATAAAACTATGCTATTTATTGTGTCTTTCTGTGATATTTTGGAGTGCTCTATATTTCTGTGTTCCTAGTTGAAAACCCATCCAGTTCTAGTTCTAATCAATCTTTTCTCCCATATGCTACTTTGAATTGTAATTATTTGTGACTATATATGCTCTTGATAATACATTGGAAGCCTTATGATAATAAAGAATGTGTCTTTGGCTATTTTCTAGAGCTCATACATTATCCATAAAACATATCGCATAAAATTTTGGATGACTGAAATGAATCTGGCTTCTAGGGCAATAATAATGTTAATATGTAAAATTCACATTGACTAGTTGTATATGGGTACTCTTCTGGCCTGCCACTAAAGTGTTGTTTATAAATAAAATTCTTCTGCATAAATCAAATGACTGTTTACTTTTGTCAGTACCACAAAAAGTCCAGGTCTATTTTATTCTTCAATATTTAGTATGCTGTAATATATAGTTTGTGTGTGTGTGTGTGTGTGTGTGTGTGTGTGTGTGTGTGTGTGTGTGTATGTGTATATATATATTATACATATGCACATATAATTAAGTCATAAAAACAAATTTGAAATGTTAAATCTTATGTTCTCTATTATATGCGTGATGGTTTAGACTAACCATTATTAACTGCACTATTGAAAACCTTGTTCTAGTATTATTTTCTTTATATTTACTTTTTTAAAAGATGGTAAATTATGGGAAATAGTTCATTCACATTGAAAGGATATATATTAGCATTAGTAGTCCATAAACTTACATTATTATCTTCTAATCTAATGTTGACTATTCGTGTACTTCTTCACCTAACTCTTATCTCTCCTTTAAGAATAATGTTAGGTGTACTTTCTCCAAAAAAGTTTCCTACACCCCTACCACCTACATTTAGAGCACCTGCAGTTGCTCCTCCACCCCCACACACGGTCTAGCAATTATCTTGCCCAGCCTAGCACCTGAAATATTGTAGGCCTATCCAGGAAAGGTTGGTAGAATGAAAGAATGAACAAATAGATAGTTTAGCAATTAAATATGTATGTATATATGTTGGGGAAAAGTGTGGAAGTATTTGTATACTCAGGTATATATCTGCCTCTATTAAAGCAAGCCTGCAGCCATAGCCCCGTGGCATCCGATCCTGTCACATCTTGGAAGCTAAGCAGGGTCGGGCCTGGTTAGTACCTGGATGGGAGACCGCCCAGGAACATCAGAAGCTGTAGGCTTGGGAGAAGGACCTGGCAACCCCCTCCCAAAAATCAATCTGCTATTGAAAACCCTATGTACAGCAGAGAAGCAATGACAATAGTGTTTCCCCTGTGCAGAGAGTCGCTATGAGTTGGATACCGACTCAACAGCACCTAACAACAACAACAACAAATTAAAGCAAAGTCGTAGATTTGTATGTATAGATGGAGAAGTCTGTTCATGGTATATTCTCTAATGAAAATCAAATTTCAGGACAGGGAAACAGTTGTATTTTATAAAAATATCCATGTGTGCATAAATGTGAGTGTTGGGGCAAAGTTTGGAAATAGCACAACAAATCACAGTTTTCCTTGATGGGTTGGGTAGTTTGGGTGGAGAGTCAGATGTGGACTTCCATGCTTTATTTAGTACATTTTTGTGTTGATTTATTTCATTAAACATGTACTGCTTTTGTAATTTTTAAGGACAGTAAAATAAGTTTAGCCATTCTGCTCAAAGTGTTAATAATGATACTTTGATATCAAACTTGTTGTTGTTGTTGTTGTTGTTGTTGTTAGGTGCCGTCAAGTCGGTATCCAACTCATAGTGACCCTCTGTACAACAGGGGAAACACTATTGTCAGTTGTTTCTCTGCTGTTCATAGGGTTTTCAATGGCAGATTGATTTTTGGGAGGGGGTTGCCAGGCCCTTCTCCCAAGCCTACAGCATCTGGTGTTCCCAGGTGGTCTCCCATCCAGGTACTAACCAGGCCTGACCCTGCTTAGCTTCTGAGATCTGATGGGATTGGACGACACAGGGCTACCGCTGCAGGCGATATCAAACTATACTATTTTTAATTGCAAAGTTTGGCATTTTCCCTTGATTTTTATGGGAAGGAAATAATTTTCTTGGTTTAAATGGTTTCCTGATCTTGAAAAATTGTGAAACTCAGAATAAAGTGAACTGTATTAAATCTTTAAGCCATGATGGCACACACATATGTTGGAAATCTAAATCTTTTCATTAAGTCTGTTAATATTGGGTCAAATCAGTGGAGACAGGTTTTAAAAGGTAGTTAAAAACTGAGTAGTTTTCACTAAATTGAGGTAGCAACCTTAGGTTTTTTGAGACTGTCTTGCCCTCTATATTCAGACACAGCCCTAGGTTCTCTTGGATAGCTTAAATCCCTGCCACCCAACAGCTGGCCCTAATCACCATGATAAACTGTTTCTTCTTAGGCCAGGTCCAAATGAAAGTGCCAGTTTAAGATATCTAAGATAATTCACCACACCCTATGTTAAAATTGGTTTCTTTATCTTTTTTTATGAACCAGGAAAATGGTTTTACTAAAACAAAGTTTGTTGAGTGTTCATAGTCTTGGTTATTTTAAGGTCTTTCCTGAAAGATTTTCACATGGACCAGTGCCAGACAGAATGAATGTACATCAATTTCCTGGAACATTTGGCAGGGCTGTGTATTTACTGCCTTAAAAACAATTTGAATGTATTGATTTTGAAATTTGTGATTACTTTCTAAATTTTTCCCCCATCTAAATTTACTTTGGACAAAAATAGCCTCAAAAGAACACACTGCCCCATATTAGGGCCAAGACTTTCAAGGAAATATTTTATATGATTAATATTGTGTGGCTAATCTGATGTAAAAAATCAATTTTATCCATTTTTAGCTTAGGAGAGCATGACCAGCCTGTGTGAACTATTTAAAGAGCCTGGGTCGTTAACTTATACACTAATCCAAAATTAAGTGTTTGATACTGACTTTATCTATGTGTATTGTATTAATGGTGTAAAATAATATTAATGGCATACATGTTGGGCCACATTTCTTTATAAGAACTGAATCACATTTCATTAGCATATCCTTATCTTTTGTTATCAGGGCAGCATCCTAACCTTGCCTTGTTGTTGTTGTTGTTGTTCAGTGCCATCGAGTTGTGTCCAACTCATAGCAACCCTATGTACAACAGAAAGAAAAACTCCCCAACACTGTGCCATGCCTGACACTATGTCAGTGTTTCTCTGCTATTCATAGGGTTTTCAATGACTTATTGTTTCCGGACTGTTTCCGGAGTGGGTTGCCAGGTCATTCTCCCATTTTTGTGGTGCTAGGGATTGGGCCCAGGACCTCAAGAGTGTACGGAGCAAGCACTCTATCAACTGAGCTAAGCCCCAGCAAGCTGAAATTAATGAACTCTTGATTTGGCTCAATGAAATACAAAGTTCATGATGTCATGCCATTCTGATAGGTCTGGATCCAGTTTGAGAGCTTCCTCCTTATCTGTCTATTCCTTTAAATCCATTAGTCCTAAAAGATTACTGCCCTTTCTCCTTCTTCCCCCCACCTCATTAATAATCAAAAGAGAAACAACATTAATAAACTTACATGATGCTTTCATTCCAGCAAACTCAAATTGTTTTATAAAACTTTGGGCCATTTGTTACTAGGTTGGCATGTTATTCTGAAAGATTTAATGTAAGCATTTTGGGAAATCAAGAAATAGCTATTTGTAATGCCTGTACAATACTGTATTATCCTTAGAGTAACAGCATCTCACAAATAACATAACTTCTTACCCAAGGAATAATTGACTCACCGTGGAGGTCTGGTTCTTTGTCTCATTAAATCTTCTAGATTGCTCAGAGATTGCTAGCAATTATTTTCTGTTTGACATGTGTGGAGAGTTAGGCACTAGGTACTTAGAGGTCATGCACAAAGTCTCCAAGGGAATGCTGTTTGAATATTGGTTATTGAATTCAATAGCTACTAAGCAAATGTTGAGACTTAATTCCTAGGGACCATATCATAAGAAAAAGTGACCTAAATGCCAGGAAATGAGTTCTTACCCATTCTAGGCATTGCTAATCTCTGTCCACATTTACAAACGATTGTATTTTATGTGTATATTTCCTTTTAATGTTTATAAAAACGCTTGTTATTATTTAAATTTTGATAATATTTAGAACTTTGTACAACTCATTTTGACAACATTGAGCTTTGACCTTAATCACACTTATAATCCAGACCTTTGGATTTATTTTTATCATGAGAGAAATTATATTTTAAAAGTATATAACTGATCTGGAAGAATGCTATATGATTTTGTCTACAAAACTTGCATGTAAAAAATCTGCAAGCTGTTTTCTTTTAGAGCTCCTTGAAAAAGTGAATGCTGTAGATTAAGGGACATTAGTGTATATTTGCATTTATTTCCAAGTGTTGAGATGGGGCAGGCAGGAAAAACCTTAAATTTGAATCCCTTTGTGTCTTTGTAAATTAATCTTTAATGCAAACTTAGGGGAAATATGAGAAGTATGGAACTAACTTCAGTTGAATAAATGTTACACTTCAGTGACTTTACATTTTTTTCTTGTGGAAGTTTACTAAGTGACAAGTACCGGAGAAACCAGATATTCTAAAACTGCTACATAACACCAAGCATATTCTGACTAACAGTTTTTTCCAGATAAAGTTCAGAGCTTATCTTCAAAAAACAACAACAACAACAACAAAAAAAAAAAAAACAGCAAAACTTCTGTCTTGAGATTTTTAACATCAAGAAGTCATACCAAGCGCTGGGATTTAGCTCAGTTGGTAGGGCACTGCGCTGCAGTCTCTGAGGTCCCAAGTTCAATTCCCAGCACCGCAAAAAATGGGAGAGGGACCTGGCAATCCACTCTCAAGGCAATCCCGAAACAGTCAGCCATTGAAAATCCTATGAGGGTCGCTATGGGTCGGATACCGACTCAACGGCACCTAACAACAACAACAGAAGTCATACCAAATTGTTTTATGTGTTTTTTTTTTGTTTTGTTTTGTTTTGTTTTGTTTTTCCATGTGCTGGAGATTTGGAGATTGAACCTATGGCCCTGTGGTACATGCTAGGCAAGAGTTGTGCCACTGAGTTACATCCCCAGCCCTTGAAGTCTTACCAAATTCTTAAACACCCAGGGTAGCTACTTTTCATTCAGTCATTCCATAAATCTTCTTTGAAAACTTACTGTGTGCCAGATGTAGTAGTGGGCAAACTAGGAAAAGGCCTAGTTTTCACTTTAGTTTTGCCCATGTGGATTTTCTAGCCATAGTTGATGGCTAAACCAGAGTCATATGAGGTTCTATATTAGTCAGCTCATCTTCCCTGTGGCAGAGAAACCAACAGAGGCAAACTTATGTACTAAGAGATATTTATTGGAGGTTTAGCTCAGTTGGTAGAGTGCTGCTCCACACTCTCCGAGTACCAGGGTTCAATCCTCGGCACTTTAAAACAGAAGGACATGGCAATCCACTCACAAAACAATTCAGAAACAAGCAGCCATTGAAAAACCCTATGAGGTTTCTATGGCTCAACCTAACAAGAAGAAGAAGTCTATAGAGAGCAGGCATGGCGAGGCCTGTGGCAGATGACCTTACATCTTCATTATCAGGAAACAGAGAGAGAGAGCTTACTGGAACCAGAGGTCCAGGTAAAAACATCCAAAGGCCCATCCCCAAGTGACTCATTTCTCCCAAGTTTCCAGAACTTCCCAGGACAGTGCCACCAGCTGGGGACCCAGTATTCAAATGCATGACATTTGAGGATATTTAGATGCAAACCATAACAAGATTCTTTTAAAAATATATATATAGTTGGTAACTTGGCAATCCTCTCTAACAAGAGTATATCAAAATATGGGAGGAAAGAAAGAAGATGCTTTGTAATAAAGCACTTCCAACTAATTTTCCTTCAACTTTTTTCATTATGAAAAATTTTATGTATTCAAAAAGTGGAAAAATATACTGAAGACTTATACACTCACGACCTAGTAAAGATTTATACATTCATCACCATTAACATTTTGCCATATTTAGGGTGTATGTGTGTGTGTGTTTGTGTATGTTTTCCTCAGCCAGTGTTGATAAAAGAGTATATCATGGATATTTTCCTCAAATAGAGTATCTCTGATTTAGTAGATTATTAATTCTGTTAATTTCATCAAGCAGGTAGGAAGACAGTAGTGGAGGGTATATACTAAGGTTGGATTTCTTCTTGGTAGCGTCTGTAGTAATTGCAATGTATGCTGGCTAAGATTGTTACAGAGAGATGTCATCTAGATTATCTGATACAGTTTGAATTTAGCACTATGATGCGGTACTAGGGTACTTGCGCTTGCATGCTTTGCAAGTGCTGGACCACTGAGCTAAGCCCCCAGCCCTTTTTTTTTTTCCTTTCTTTTTTTTCTTTTTCTTTTTTTTTTACTTTTTGAGACAGGGTCTCACTAAATTACGTAGACTTCCTCTGGTCTCGAACTTGCGATCCTCCTGCCTCCAGCTCCCAAGCCGTTGGGAGTACAGGTGTGTGCCTCCACGCCCAGCCTGTTTAGTTTTTTTAAAAATCAAACCTAGTCATACATTTTTGTGATTGATGTTTTACAGTTCAGGACCATTTTGAATTTGTAAATCTTTCACAAATTTAGCAGTTTTGATTTTTTTTTGTGTGTTTTTTTTTTTTTTTAATTTTTTTAGCTAGTGTCTATTCAAATAGTTTTTACTGCCACATTCATTTCTCACCTTCTGGGACCCCAAAGAAGGTTTATGTTAGACCTTTTGAGGTTGTTCGACAAAGTCTCTGAGATTTTTTTTTAAAGGTTTTCTTTTTCTTCAGGTTAGGTAATTTCCAATAGGTTTTTTTTTTTTTCCTTTTCATTCTGATGTTAAGCTTCTCTAGTAAACTTTTTATTTCAGGTGTTGAATTTTTCCATTCTAAAATCTGAACTATTTTTGTGTTATATTTCCTATTTCTATGCTGACATTTCCCATTTTTAAAATTTATTATGAACGTGTCTTTCTTTACCTCATGGAGTGTAATTATAGCTGCTTTACAGTCCTGTTACTTCTTAATTTGGGTCATATACTATGGTTTCTGGGGCTGGGATTTAGCTCAGTTGGTAGAGTGCTGCACTACAGTCTCTGAGGTCCCGAGTTCAATTCTCAGCACCACAAAAATGGGAGAAGGGCCTGGCAATCCACTCCCAAGGCAATCCCGAAACAGTCAGCCATTGAAAACCCTATGAGGGTCGCTATGAGTCGGATACCGACTCGACGGCACCTAACAACAACAACAACTATGGTTTCTGTTGATTATCTTTTTCCTAGTGAGGGGATCACATTTTCCTGATTTTTCCTTTGTCAAGCAACTTTGGATTACATCCCAGACATTGTAAATGTTTTCTTGTAGAAGGGAGAAAATGTGTTTTTATTTGTTCTCTGGAGCCCTCAGTAGTTGGTTTTAAAATTTTTCCACAGCTTAAGATTATTATCTGTGAAGAAGTTAGTCTATTAGGCACTTTTCCTGACAGCAAAAGTTGAACTCCAGATATACTTCCTTGTGCTATAACTACCTTTCTCGTTTCTTGCTAAACTGCAAACCTGTGCTAGCATGCAGAAATTCTCTCAAGTCTCCACCCAGGTGGAGTTAATCAGAGCTGCCACAGTAAAACAGTGATAAGGATGAAGTTTGTTATGCTTACAATGATGTCTTTTTTTCCTGCATTTCACCCTTGCTACCTGTGACATATATTCTTTATTTAGATGCATTTAGTGACAAGTACACTATTACCCCATGAGAAACAAAGGGAGAGGAGAAAATCTCAGAACAAGATGAAGACAGATGCTGATATAGTATATAAAATATATAGTAAATATAGTATATATAGTATATAAAAAGACAGATGAAGAAAAGCTCTGATAGCACAGATGTGAGCGTGTATATACATGAACTGAAAGGAAAAGAGTTTTTTAAAGGAGCCACAAGAGCAGAGAGCCAGTTCTGCCCACATTTGTGCTAATCCTTTAACATCTGTGGTCTCTGTACTCTTCAGAACAACGCTGTGAAATTGTAATATTTCCATTGTATTTGAGTCTCAGAAACTGAAAGAATGCAGGTGTTTTTCTCCACACACAACTTTACAAATGGCTAGGCAGAACAGAGAATGTCCTTTTTCTTTCCTAAAATTAGTTTTACTTATCTGAAGTCCTTCTGGAAACTTTGGAGAGTAGTAAAGTTTTCTGGAATTTATCAGCTTCCTCAACAAGACCTTCAGGCACTGCCTTGGGAAAATTGGCTAAAAGGCTATATACCACAACTTTGACATGTTTTCATTTGTTCTATTCAGAAGACAATTTTGGTCTGATATTAAGCTTAAACTTGGTTTAGCTATAGTAAGCCCTTCACCTCCCCTTCCCTGTCTCCACCCTACCCCCAAATCCCAATTTCAGTCTGCTTCCTGAGAGGTTTCATGAGCCAAAGCTTCAAGAAAAAGAGTCTGAGTATTTTTCGGTATAAACATGGGGATCACCTTGTCAGTGGGGAGCAGATTATTTGGGGTTGGAATTCTTATAGATTTCTCTCACATCCTCTAACTGCAGAGGTTCTTGTCCTTGTCCTCACTCTGAAATTTCTATTACATTGAGTAATGTTCAGAGAAGCATATAACCAAAGCCACTAGTTTCTTCCATACTAGTCCAAGGGTCTAAATTCAGGTTTTTCCCTCTCTTTAATTTTCTGTCCACTCTTCTTTAAGCCCAAGACCCTAGAGTAGACCATCTGTTCTTCCCTTAGCAGTGGTTTTCCTCTCTCTAGGGGACATGTGGCAATGTCTGTAGACATTTTTGGTTGCACCAACTTGGGGAATGCTACTGGCATCTAGTGAGTAGAAGCCAGAGATGCTGCTAACATTGTACTAAAGCAAACAACAGTCTCCATAACAAAGAATTACCCAGCCTTAAATGTCACTGGTGCAAGGATGAGAAATCCTGAAATAAGCCTTCATTAGCACCATTGTCTGTGGTGTGGCGATTGTCCTAGGCCAGCCATTGCAACTTTGTACTACAGAAATTCAGTTTCTCAGGTCCTTCCAGCATTTCAGAGCCACAGGGGTGGCCTATTTTGGTGGACAGCAGAGATGAGAAGTGGCTAAATGAACTGCTAAAGGAATCTCAGGGAGGAACCCTGAGTGGGATTTGTGGAGAGGAAGAGCACAGAAGCCTCAGAGCTTTATGTGGGCATCAAGGGTGCACTGTCTTTTAAAGGATTTGTATGTACTGTAGAGGAGGTAAGATTTTACCTTTACTCAATTAGGGCTTTGAAGCTGGGGCTGAGAATTAGAATGCCATAGATAGATAAACAGAAAAAAATATATGCCAAAAAATTTTTTTATTACAAGTTTTACATGTCACAAGAGCTTTTGGGAAGAAATGAAGATCCACAAATGCAGTTAGAGTTGAAAATGAATACACTGAATTGGACCAAGAGTAATAAAGTATGAAAATGTGGCAAGGCCAATAGGCTTGAGCTAGGGTTGGTAATTGGTTAGAGAAGTGACTGGGAAGATAAGGACTAGATTAGCACAGTTTGTTTATACAAATTTCCATCAGCCTCAGTTTCCTGTCCTGATCTGAATGATAAGAATGATCTTCCCTTCTGGTTTGGAGGATATCTTACACATAGGAATTTCATCTTCAGCTTTTAAAAAGAAGGAAAGTCAGAGTAATTTTGCACTTATTTTTCAAGTACCTTTGATTCAAAATAGTCAGTATGCCAGAGCAGCATATTTTAGGGTGACATGCTCTAAATTCCTTTGGAGTAAAAGTATTAAACCATACAAAGTTGTAAGGAAAATCATCAAGTGTGATTTAATTTCTAAATAAGAATTTGAAAACATTTGGGGTTGACTGTAAAAATAATTTGGGCTATGGTTATTTTGAAATGAAATCAGTTATGAACAATTATCACTTGATCAGTATCTATTATCCATGTGATTAAAAATGACAAAGTTTTGTGGTAACGTTTTATTGCAACTCTAAAATCTGTTCATGCATTTGCCTTTTTTGTTTACTGGTAACATGATTGTTGGCTGGGGTTTAGCTCACTTAGTAGAGTGCTGCTCCATGCTCTCTGAGTGTTTTTTGGTATAAACATGGGGATCACCTTGTCAGTGGGGGGCAGATTATTTGGGGTTGGAATTCTTATAGATTTCTCTCACATTCTCTAACTGCAGAGGTTCTTGTCCTTGTCCTTACTCTGAAATTTCTATTACATTGAGTAATGTTCAGAGAAGCATATAACCAAAGCCACTAGTTTCTTCCACACTAGTCTGAGGGCCTGGGTTCAACCCCCAGCACTGCAAAAACATGTGAAGGGTGTGGCAGTCCACTCCCCAGGCAATCCCAGAACAATCAGCTATTGAAAAACCTATGAGGGTCTCTGAGTCGGACTGACATGACAGCACCTAACAGCAACAACGTGATTGTCAGTTTTCAACTTTGGGGGAATGAAGAAGGCAAGCAACATTGTTCCCACCTGAAATCAGTTTTTTTTTTTTTTGTTTGTTTGTTTTTGTTTTTCCTTTTTCTATTAGAATGAAAATCCTAGTTACAAGGAGGCTACACAGGTAGAATATTAGCCCATATCCCTTTAAGACTACTGATAGAGTATAACTTTATTACAGTCACCATCTGTCAGTGCCCTTCACAATTTTGATTAGGGCTGATGATTACTTGGACTTTTCATCACCTAAGCAGTGTAATGGGAGAAGAATGTGGCAATCCACTCCCACAGCAATCCTAAAACAATCAACCATTCAAACCCTGTGAGGGTCGCTTTGAGTTAGACCCGACTCCACAGCACCTGACAACAACAACAAGCACTGTAAAGCCAGGATTGAGCAGGGGAAGATTAAAGCTCCCTGCACTGGACTAAGATGCCCCCAAGTTTTCATGTTCGTAAGAAAATCACTTTATGGTTCTCACCTTCCCTCCAAATTCCTGGTTTTGATAAATTATCTGGATAAAATAGAGGATATTATTATATTGAGTACATGTGGAACATTACACTTTTCCCCTCTAATAGTTGAATAAAAACTTCTAATTCTAAAGTATATGTTGGATTAGAAATCAAATATCCCAGCGACTCGGGAGGCAGAGGCAGGAGGATCGCAAGTTCGAGACCAGAGGCAGTCTGCATAATTTAGCAAGACCCTGTTTCAAAAACTAAAAAAATGGGCTGAGGGTGCAGCTCAGTGGTACAGCACTTGCAAAGCATGCAAGTATGAGGCCCTGGGTTCAATCCCCAGTACCACAAAAGAAAAAAGAAAAAAAAGTCAAATCTTGTTCTCTGTGCACGGTATATCTACCTTTTCCTTGAAATGTATCTCGGGCCTACATAATCTTTATAGTCCTAAATAGTTCACTTTAAAGTGAACTACAGCATCATGTTGTTCATTTTATCATAGTTGTTGTTGTTAGGTGCCATTGAGTAAGGTCTGACTTATAGCAACCCTTTGTACAACAGAACGAAACACTCCTTGACACTGTGCCATGCCTGACACTATGTCAGTGCTTCTCTGCTATTCATAGGATTTTCACTGGCTGATTGTTTTGGGACTGCTTCAAGACTAGATTGCTTCATCCTTCTCTCACCTTTTGTGGTGCTAGGGATTGAACCCAGGGCCTCAGCACAAAGCAGCACTCTGCTAGCTGAGCTAAACCCCAGCCTCTTACCATAAGTAACCAAGACAAACTCTTGATTAAATAATATTTTAATCAGGGCCATTTATGTGGTTCCATTTGGGGGTGAGCTAAGGTCCTAGGCAGAAAAATCAGGAAATTCTAGGGGAGGAGGTAGCACTATTTGTTTTGAATTAGGCAAAAAAGTAAAAGTTGTCATTGTTAAATCTGTTGCTTAGAAGATTCTCAACCTTGCTGGGCCCTGTGGCCCATTCTTTTCATCCCAAGCAACTCGAGAGACTGAGACAGGAATATGAGTTTGAGGCCAAGGGCAGCCTATGTAACTTAGCAAGATGCTCACTCAAGATAAAAAATAAAAAATGAGCTAGGGACACAGCACAGTGGTAGAACACTTGAAAAGTATACATGAGTACCAAAAAAAAAAAAAAAAAAAAAAAAAAAAAAGGAGGAGAAAGAGAAGGAGGAGCAGGAAGAGAAGAAGGGGAGGAGAAAAAAGAGGATCTCAACCTTTTATCCCATCAGGATCCAGTGACAATGTTTTGCCTTCTTTAAATTTGATGCTGACTTTTATGTCAGACAATGCTTTAAAATTAAGAAATTTATGTTTTTCTTTTTAAATATTTCAAATTCATTATGTTTCAGCTAAGACCTCATTTTTGTAATATTACATAGAGTCTGTTCTTTAACAAATTGTATTCAATCTTATTGTGGACTAGGATTTCTAATGTGATTTTTTACTTTCTAAAACACAGTAACCTTCAGAACAATCTAGTAAAAGCTCCATTGTATTTAGCTTGAAAATTGTTTCATTGTTCTTAAGAAATGAACGCCTATTGAAGTAAGCTCAGATGGGCCATCTCTGCTGTCTCTTCTATGTATAGTTTTTCTTAGAAATAGATGTTCTGTATTCTACCTTCTCTTCTGACCCTTGTTCTTGGCAACTTCCTGGGCTATTGGAGTTCTTTTAAGAAAGTACTTGCTTGTGCCTATGTGTTGAAGAGATTTCCCCTATACTTTCTTCCAGTAGTTTGAAAGTTTCCAGCTTTACATTAAAGTCTTGGATCCATTTTGAATTGATTTTTGTACAGTGAGAGATAAGAGTCTACTCTCATTCTTCTGCATATGAATATCCAGTTTTCCCAGCACCATTTGTTGAAGAAGGTGTCCTTTTTCCAATATATGTTTTGGGTGCCAGTGTGGAAAATCAAGTGACTATAGTTGTGTGAGTTTATTTCTGAGTCCTATATTCTGTTCCATTGATCTTCATGTCTGTTTTTGTGCCAGTAGAAAACTGTTTTTGTTACAATGGCCCTGTAATATAATTTGATGTCAGGTGTTGTGATACCTCCCGTATTGCACTTTTCTGCTCAGTATTGCTTTGGCTATTCAGGATCTTTTGTGTTTTCATATGAATTTTAGGAATTGTTTTTCTATTTACGTGAAGTACATCACTGGAATTTTAATGGGGATTGCATTGAATCTATTAATAACTTTTGGTAGGATAGCCATTTCCACAATATTAATTCTGCTGATCCAGGAGCAAGGGAGGTCTTTCTATCTTCTAGTGTCTTCTTCAATTTCTTTTTGAAGATTTCATTGAATAGCTCTTTCAGTTCCTTGGTTAGATTTATTCCTAGACATTTTGTTTTCTTTGAGGCTATTGTGAATGGGATTGTTGTTTTGATTTCTTTCTCATCTTGTTCATTGTTGGTGTACAGATATGCTACAGATTTTTGTATATTGACTCTGTATCCTTCTACTTTGCTGAAAGTACTTATCAGATCGAAGAGTTTTTTGGTGGGGTTTTAAAAGGGTCTTGTGAGTATAAGATCATGTCATCTTCAAAGAGGATAATTTGACATCTTTGTTCCCTGTTAATATCCCTTTTGTTTCTTTCTCTTGCCTTATTCCTCTGGCTAGATCTTCAATCACTATATTGAATAAACAGTGGAGAGAGTGAGCATCCTTGTCTTGTTCATGATTTTAGAAGAAATGCATTCAGTTTTTCTCCATTTAGTTAGCTATAGGTTTGTCATGTATAAACTTTATAATGTTGAGGAATGCTCCTTCTAGTCCCAGTTTCTTCAGGGATTTTACCATGAAGGGATGAACTTTGTCAAAGGCCTTTTCTGAATCTCATGAGATGATGATGTGGTTTCTGTCTCTGAGTCTATTTATATGGTATATTGCATTTATTGATTTGTATTTGTTAAGCCATCCTTGCATCTGTGGAATGAAACCTACTTAGTCATGGTATATGATCTTTTTTATGTGTTGCTATATTCAACATTCAACTTGCAAGTATTTTGTTGAAGAATTTTGCATCTACGTTAATTAGAGAAATTGGTCTATAGTTTTCTTTTTTCTTTTCTTTTTTGTCATTGTTGGTGTATCCTTATCTGATTTTGGCATCAGAGTGATACTGGCTTCCTGGAATGAGTTCAGGAGTATTCCTTTTCTATTTTATGAGAGAGTTTGAGGATAGGTATTAATTCTTCTTTAAAGACCTGATAGAATTTGGCTGTGAACCCATCAGGCCCTGGGATTTTGTTGTTGTTGTTGTTGTGAGATTCTTTATTACTGTCCCAATTTCCTTTCTTGTTATATGTCTGTTTAAATTATTTATATCCTCTTGACTTAATTTTGGTAGGTCACATGTGTTAAGGAATTTATCAATTTCTTCCGTGCTTTGGGGGATACAAGTTCTCGAAGTATACTCTGATGATCCTCAATCTAGTTAATCTTTTCAAAGAATCTACTTTCATTGGTTTCTGCCATGATTTTAATTATTTCTTTCCATGAATTGATTTGAGGTTTGACTTATTTTTCTTTCTTTCTTTCTTTCTTTTTTTTTTTTTTTTTTTTTTTTTTTTTTTTTTTTTTTTTTTTTTTTTTTTTTTTTTTTTTTTTTTTTTTTTTTTTTTTTTTTTTTTTTTTTTTTTTTTTTTTTTTTTTTTTTTGTGGTACTGGGGATTGAACCTAGGGCCTTGCACTTGCATGCTCTGCAAATACTGGACCACTGAGCTGCACCCTCAGCGCATTTTCTTACTTTTTGAGACAGGGTCTTGCTAAATTACACAAACTGCCTCTGTTCTCGAACTTGCGATCCTCCTGCCTCCGCCTCCTAAACCGCTGGGATTACAGGCGCGCGCCACTGCGCTCAGCTCAGGTTTGACTTATTTTTCTAATGCCTTAAGGTTTGGCCTTAAGTTATTTATTTGGGCTTTCTATGATTTTTTTTTTACGTAAGCACTCATAGCTATCTATTTCCCTTATAGAACTGCATTTGCTATATCCCAGAGGTTCTGGTAGACTGTGTTTTCATTTTCATTTGATTCTAAGAATCTTTAAAATTTCCTCCTTGATTGCATCAGTGACCCACTGATCATTCAAAAGTGTGTTGTTCAACCGCCATGCATTTGTTAAGTTTTTATGGTTTCTCTTGCTATTGATTTCTAGTTTTATTTCATTGTGATCAGACAGGATACAAAGGATGATTTTGATTTTCTTGTATTTGTTAAGACTTATGACCTAAAATATCGTCTATTTTAGAAAAAGTTCCATGTGGTACTAAGAAGAATGTGTATTCCACATCTGTTGTATGAAATGTTCAGTCGGTGTCTGTTAAGTCTGTTTGTTCAATGGTATTATTTAACTCTAAGGTTTCTCTGTTGATTTTTTGTTTGGATGATCTATTGATGAGAATGGGTGTTGAAGGCACCTAGTATTATTGTATCAGAGCCTGTCTGTTCCTTTATGGTCAGTAGTGTTCAGTTTATGAAATTAGGTTCACTATTGTTTGGTGCGTAAATATTTACAATGATTATGTCTTCTTGATTGATTGTTCCCCTTATTAATATTTAATGACCTTCTTTGCCTCTTCTGATTAATTTTGGGCTGTAGTCTACTTTGCCTGATATCAGTATAACAACCCCTACCCCTTTTGTTTGTTTGTTTTGCTTCACCATGTTTGGTAAATTATTTTCCATCCTTTCATTTTTCAGTTTGTTTGTATCTTTTCCAGTAAGATAGGTCTCTTGAAGGCAACAAATAATTGGGTCTTGTTTTTAAATCCAGTCAGCTAGTGAGAGTCTTATAAGTGGAATATTAAGAACATTTGTGTTTGGGGTTGTTATTGAGAGGTCTTTGGTAATTTGTGTGATTTTGTTGGTTGTTTTCATAGTTGGTTTGATTGTTCATTGTTCTTTTCTTTCTCCCCTGGTTGTATTAGGGGTTTGCTGGTTTACTAAGTTGAACATGCTTAACTTCTATGATAGCTCTCATTTGTTCATGTTTCCTCTTACAGGGTTTAATCTTTCCTGGGTCCTCATGGTTGTGTCTGTATTTCTTTTTTCTCTGTGTGTAGGATTTTTTCAGTATCTTCTGCTATGCTGGCTTAGTGATCATGTATTGCTTAAGTTTATGCTTGACATGAAATGTATTTTTCCATCAATTTGAAAGGATAGCTTTGCTGGATATAGTAATCTTGGTTGGAAGTTATTAATTTTCAGGGCTTGAAATGTGTTATTCCATGCTTTCCAGGCTTTTAAAGTTGCTGATGAGAGATTTGATGTTATTCTGATGGGTTTTCCTTTGTAAGTGAGTTGGCATTTTTCTCTTACAGCTTTTAGGAACTATGATTGTTAATAGGGCTTGAAAATAGTGCTTACTAATAAACTGATGTGGTCATTACAGCTCATTGGATATGCGTATGCAGGTGAACTCTGATTTACTACGCTCTGATTTACTACGCTTCAGCATAGTAACATCTTTAATGATTAATGTGGAGTTGTTTTTCTGAATATCTTTAAATATAGAATAAAGATGAACACTAATAAATTGGTAAAAGAATCTTCCATGGTGGTTTTTGTGATGTAAGATGGCTAATAAATTAAGAGATTATTGATGACTCACAGTTCAGATGGTGTTGAGTCATCTCCTTTTAACATTCACTGTTATTAGAACAGTAATATCTACTATTATTCCCTTAATAACCAGCTCTTTAAAAAAAAAAAAGTCAAATGCTGACTCTGAAGAATTCAGGCTTTTCAATATCTGACCAATACAAAATTCTGCCTCAAAATACACAGAATCAAGATGAATTATAGATTTGAAAAACATCTTTAGAAATTTAGAAAGCTAGAATGAAATATGCTCATGCTTATTTCTGGCTTTTAGTTTATTTAACAAACAGTTGTTAAGTACTTTCTAAATGCTAGGATTTGAAAAATAAGGCCTGGCTATACACTTGGGTATGTTATAATTGTATAGTTCTAATATGACCCAGATTAAAAAAATAATAATAAAGCATAGTGGTGTATGTTATAATACAGGCATATGCAGTTATCTTTAGATGTATAGAGAAAAGAGTAACTCACTCTGTTTATAGAGAACGAAGACTTTATGGAGGAAATTTAATCTTAGGCCCCAAAGTAAGTGGGACTTCATTAGGCCAAGATGAGAGAAAAAATGTCCACAGTAAAAGGAACTGTGTTAACAAAGTCTTGGAGCTAAGGTGGGGAGTATGGGAGAACATTATAAGCAAAGGAAAGTCATCTTAACCTTTTAATTTTTGGACCATTTTACACCAATGCAGTGTGGAAAGAGATTAGTAAATATAAGGAACTAAAAGAGAAGCAGTAACAATGAAAACAGGTCCGTTGGCAAGAATAGCACAATCTTATGCTGCAGACGTATGCAGGGGTATACAAGCCTTTCTTATGATGAGCCATTTAAGAGTTTAAAGACATGATATGGCCCAGTATAGAATTTTAAATAATAATTGTGGCTGCTGTTTGGGAAGTGAATTGGAAAGAAGCAAGAATAGAGGAAGGAAACTAGTAGCAGGCTTTTGAAACAGCCTGCTCAAGTTAAGAGGATCTTGACTAAGGAAGTGGCAGTACAGATGAAGAGAAGCACATTCTTTGGAGATACTTTGGTAGGTAATAGGAACAGATATGTTAACATTTGAATATGGTACGTTCTTGACAATAGCAGCTAGACAGATGGGAGAGAAGCCATTTAGTGAAATAGGAAATGTTCAAAGACAAATAGGTGGTGGTGGTTATTGTTGTTAGGTGGCGTCGAGTAATGTCTGACTTATAGCTACCCTCCTAAGGTTTTCAATGGCTGATTGTTTTGAGATTGCTTTGGAAGTGGACTGCCACATCCCTCTCCCATTTTTACTGTGCTTGAGATCGAATCTGGGTCCTCAAAGAGTGCAACACAGCACTCTACCAAAGGAGCTAAAGTCTCCTCGGACAAATAGGTTAGAAGATCTCTATGAGATATTGGGATTACTGAATATTGCGGTGTCCATGACACATTTAAACAAAAGTACTAAGTTCTAGAACCCAGAGGACAGGTCTATAGTGAAGATATTGTTGTTGTTGTTAGGTGCTGTCTAGTCGCTGTCCAACTCATAGCAGCCCTACATACAACAGGCAGAACACTATTGTCAGTGCTTCTCTACTATTCATAGGATTTTCAATGGCAGATTGATTTTGGGGAGTGGGTTGCCAGATCCTTCTCCCAAGCCTACAGCACCTGGTGTTCCCAGGCGGTCTCCCATCCAAGTACTAACCAGGCCTGACCCTGCTTAGCTTCCAAGATCTGATGGGATCCAGATGTAAAAATGAGAATTGCTATTACAGAGATCATATTCAAAGCTAAGGATATATATAAGATGGCCTGGGAAATGGAGTATATAATAAAAAGCTCAAAGAGCTTTGAGTAGTTCTAATCCTCAGGAGTTGAGAAGCAGCAGCCAGTAAAGGAATCTGAGAAGTGATCACAAAGTTAGGCAAAAATTATGGGAGTTAAGAGAAGGTTTAAGAAGAAAGGTGTAGACAGAGGATGAAGTGCAGCTTGGAAGGTCAAATTAGAGACCAAAAAAGATGCATTTGATCAAAGTTTAAAGAGCATAAGGGGGACAGAAATCAGTATGAAGTGAGTTGTAATGTGATTACCAATTTAAAAAGTGGAGACTCAGCCAGGAGACTCAGGAAACGGAGCCAGGAGGATCACAAGTTCAAGACCAGAGGCAACCTACATAACTTAGCAAGACCCTGACTCAAAATGTAAAAATAAAAATAAAAAATGAACTGGGAGTGCAAGGCAGTAGTAGAGCACTTACAAAATACATATGAGGCCCTGGGTTCAACCCAAGTACCAAAAAATAAAGGAAGGAAGACTTTCCATTTTAAGAAATTTGAGGATAGAAGAGCTAGGTCCTAGTGGTGCACACCTATAACCCAAGCAACTTGGGAGGCTGAAGTAGGACAACCGAGAGTTCAAGGTCAGAGGCCACCTGTGCAGTTTAAGACTTTGTCCCAAAATTAAAAAAGAAAAAAATTAAATAAAAAAAAATAAAAAGAAAAATGCAAGAGGTGGATGGGTTTCAAGACAGGATTGGTTTTTCTGATTTGCTTATTTAAGATGAAAGGTATTAGAAAGTATTTCATGTTGGTGTGAAAGACAAAGTAACAGTTGGAAGATGCACAGAGAAAGAATTGTCATTAGGTTTCTAAGAAGACCACACTAGAGTAATTGGCCTATAATGAGAGGGACACATGAATAAATCCTCTGTTAAAAACCATGTGGAAGATGGGTGCACAGGAATGTTTATAAATGGCATTGCTTTATAATCAGAAAAAGCTGGGAATTTTGTGCTGTGATTAAAATCCCAAGATGCCTTCTTTTAAACACAGTAATGACTTATTTTCATAGGACTGTTGAAATGTTCCTGATCAGTGATGTAAAGGTAATTATGTCACCCAGGGATCTCAAAGGTTATAAAAGAGTAACAAATTTTTAAGGCACTTTACACAGTTAAAGAACTATGAAAACACTAAATGTTTTGTGAAATCATTGATCTCAATCTTATAATTTTTGAACCATTTTGCCCAACTCAATGTGGATTTTAAGATCCATTCTTGTTCCCATTCTATTTTTTCTGAGGTTTTACTTTCTGATTTTTATTTCCTCCTTATGTAGGTTTTTTGGCTAGGTCAGCAATAGTAATTACTGTTCAATTATTTACAGTATTATAAAGCAGAAGTAAAAGTAAAGCCAAATTTTCTGCCATGAATAAAGTTTTCTTTTGGTTTATTGTGAAAAATCCCATTTTTATTCTGTTGAAGAGAAGATAAAGATTATAGACCCAAGCTAATTCATTGTACATTCAGTCATTGGGACATCTTAAATTTTGAGCATATTTAGTTACTTAAAGAAGTTAATCATTTTGATCTTCATTAATCTTATCTGTAGCCCATAGCCATAGCACTGTGGCATCTGATCCTGTCAGATCTTGGAAGCTAAACAGGGTCGGGCCTGGTTAGTACTTGGATGGGAGACTGCCTGGGAACACCAAGTGCTGTAGGCTTTGGGGACAGACCCGGCAACCCACTCCCAAAAATCAATCCACCATTGAAAACCCTATGAACAGCAGAGAAACATTGACAATGGTGTTTTGCCTGTTGTATGCAGGGTCGCTATGAGTCGATCGACTCGAAGGCACCTAACAACAACAATCTTATCTGTAAAGTAAGAATAGTACATATTTACAAAAGTATCTGCACTAGTTCACAGTATTATATGATATGGTACATATAAGAATGCTATATAAATTATAAAGTACTATATATTATGATTTGAAAAATATTAGATCTCAAGTTTTTGTGGCCAATTATAAACTCCTTTCCCACTGTAAGGTATATATGAATAGTCATTCTGGGAAATGATCTCAGCTGGCACACTTTTAGTTTAGTTTTTAAGCATCATTGACCTTCAAGTCTCTATGCTAATCTGAATCTAATTTAAAATCTTTATGAAACCTTTCCATATTTTTTCCAAGAAGTTTTATTATGACCAATAAACTGTGTATTTCTGATTATATTGGGCAATACTTAAAAGTGCTAGCTCTGAAATTAGGTTGCCTTCAATTCAAATCCTGGCCACACCTTATACTTGCTAAATTTCTTGGAGAAGTTTAAACTCTTGGTGCCTCTGAAAATTTAAACTTTGAAAAGTGATGATACACATAGTACTATTTCGTAGAATTATTATTATTATTGAGATAATAACATAATGTCTACCAGTGATAAGCACCCCTGCATGTTCGCAATTATGTGCATATTTATAGCAATATGAATCTATATATGAGCATTTCCTGTAGAGAAAGAGCCTGAAAAGAATTACATTTTAAATAGCCAAGTGCTTCCCAGATATTTTCATATTACATAGCTTTACCCATGGGATTTTAAACACATTCATAGGATCATATTCTCTTTGAAGTATTATAATAGCTTAACTTTTTTGGGTGTCAAATTTACGTATGTAGTTTTCCACCCACCATTGCCTAGTAGTGCTATTGGTGATTCCTCCTTGTCTAGAAAAAAATTTTAAATATACTGTGCTTTAAGGGGAAAAAGAAAAAAATGGGGGGGGAGGATGTCTCTTCCCTTAAAAGGCAGAACTCATGCAGTGCCAAATATGGCCACCAGAGGGTGCTGGATAGCCAGCGACCTAGGCCTCTCTTAGAGGCTGAAATTTTGTCCTTGTGACAGTGGTTTCAGTTGATGACATATTCATATCCATGGAACTCAGTGGCCTCATGTTTTCTCCATTCCAAATACCATTGGTCTGAAAGGGCCCATCTTCCTAACGTCTCAAGGACCAGAGAGCCACTTGGAAGCTTCCTATCTTTTACAAACCTTTAAACCCCAAGTCAACCAAAGTGTTTAGCTTCACCCCACCCTCTTCAGAAGAGACCTTCTTATTCAAAAGTCACTTTGGTTACAATTTAGTTAATTTAGAGTTATTTTATTCTGTTCTACTAGTTCCATCATTGCTGCTACTCCTCATGTATTCTATTAGTTACTTTCTTGATGGGATTTAAAATATTTTACAAAATAGTTACCAGTTGTTCAACACTTGGTCACTCTGCAAGGTTAAAAACCCACTACATTTTAGCAGTAAATAAACAGTGTCTTGTTTTTTCATACAGAGAAGGGGAAGAAAAACTGCCACTGCTGTCAACCTAGCAAAATTGCCTACTTGGAAGTATTTCCTCTAAATATTGCTTGTTATAATTTAGGATGACACTCACAAAAGACCAGTGAAAAAAATTTCCAGTGATTGAAAAATGAGAAGATAGCTAACAAAACCTGCAGCTGCTTCAGTATTTAAGAGGCCTCCCCTTTTGAGCAGCATGGTCTAACACAGCTAGATGTGACTATAAAAATTATCTGCAGGAGTCAGAGTGGTCTACTTAAAAGGTCGTGTCATACCCAGGCACAGTAGATCACACCTGTAATCCCAGCAACTCAGGAGGTGGAAGCAGGAGGATCACAGGCTCAAGGGCAGAGGCAGCCTGCGTAATTTACTGAAATCTTATCTCAAGATAAAAAAAATTTTTAAATGGGCTGGGAGTATATGTAGTGAGTATGAGTGAGGTGAGGCAGGGAACACATCTGTGAAAAGAAACAGTCAGGCCATACCTGTTTTCCACAGCTGAGGGCAAAGAGAAGAGATGAATAGGTTGGTGGAGGCAAGGCTGGGGTCCACCTCACATAGTTACAAAATGCACTCTGGTTAAAAGAATGATAGCAGGAATAGGTATGGTCATATGGATATTCCTAACTGAAAATAGGCTAAAAGAACTGAGATAAATCATGAGCATCCAGAAGTGGGTAGAGTTGTATGAACCAGCTAGCAGAATTTGAGCCCTTTTGAAGGTAATTCCTTTAAAGGAAGATTTTTCAAAATTAACTTATCCTTTCTGGGTTTATACCTCTACTCTGAATCTAATTGAGGCAAAAGAAATTTCTCTCACAATATTTTGTTTAAGAATGCTTTGGAGAACACCAGTATCTGTTGATACTAGGTACTTATACTAGGTCTATTGCATCGTTTATTCAGGATTGGGAGTTATATGATATATCTATGAATACAAAATAATTTCAGAGTAATTATCCAAGTAGATAAACTATTCTTTGAATAGCAGTATTTCAGTCATTTACTAACAGTATCCTATGGAAGGTTCCTTAAGAACACATTGAATTTAACAGCCACATAGCTATTTTATTATTTTTTCCACAGGAGGTAAACCAACAGTATGTCTTTCATTTAGTTAGTAATTAAAGATGCATTTTTTTCCTTTTATCCTTATTAAAATGGACTTTTTAAAGAATGCGCTGAAATTTCATCCTGTAAAACAAAATGTAAAGATTTACTAGTAAAACTATTTTATATTAATGTGTGTTATTCAAACCAGAGCTCAAATTCTGATCCCCAAGTTTCCACTCATGACCACAGTCTCCTGGCGTCCCAGTATATAGATGCAGAGTGAGATCAACCATTCTTTGTGAAGCCCTCTCAGCCATCGCCTCTACCTCCATTTCCATGTCCACATCAGAAGTGCAGGTGTCCAGCTCAAGGGAAGATCTCACCAAAGCCTTGCTTCTTCTGGAAGAGGTGGCAGCCAGGTCTAGCCCTAGTGCCAACAACTTCCAGAAGCGTTTAGGAAGCCATTCATTTTATAAGATAATATTAGAAGTGAAATTCCAGTGCTGGGTTCTCTCTTCAATTAGTTGATACCAAAAATTCAATTTTTGAAAACTTAATTTGATGCCCTTCTCAGACCTTCCTCCTTGCAAAGAAGTAAAGCCTTAGCGAACTATTCATTTACCATAGTCATCTAAGTGTGTTTTAGCTTGTAATAAATGTTTACTCTAAGCCATTGTGGTTGCAAATTACGCTTTCTTTTCTCTCTTTTCTTCATCTTTTTGGTATAACATGAATTTTTACATCTTTATGATTTCAAGATTGTGTAATTTAAATAATCAAAATAAGTACCGTGATATCATTGCAGTAGAAAAATATATAAATGATCATACTCAGTGATACTAGTAAGAATTATGCCCAGGGTGCTTCATTCTGTATATGTTTACCCAAGGAGTAAATGATGATAGTATTACCATTTTGAAGAATTTTTTGACAGAAGCCATTTTTCTAAGAAAAGGATAAGTCCTACATTATCAAAACAAATGTATTATCAGTTATATAGAATAAACACGTAATGGAGCATCGGCCTGTCCTGGAGTAAAATTAATGAAATATGCTGAAAAATACCCTGATTTCTCCAGGTACTCCTTTTGCTTCTCTTCAATTGCAAATTCTCCTACTTAACACCACACACACATACATATTTTAAAAAGTTAATAGATATGTACTATAATGTTGAAAAGGACTTTCTGCTGCTATGGAATTGGCTCTAGAGTCCACAGCAGAGACCCCAGGTTCTAAAGATCCACCAACAACTGAAGCCAGACACCTCCCACCAAATATTACTAAGAGCCCCACCCACCACTTCTTACTCATTCAGTAAATCTTTATGAATGTTTACTGTAGAACACCTACTATGTTCCAGGCAGTGTTTGAGGCACGGGGGGTAGAGCTATTTACAAGGCAATATCCATATCTTAATAAAATTGACAATCTAGTGGAAGGAGAAGAAAGTAGCTTTCTCCTTAACCTAGATTAAATTAAGTGAAAGGACTTCCAGAGAGCCATTCACAGAGAATGCTGGCACCTACAGGAAAGAGAGTCTGGCATTTGGTACCCCAGCCAGCTGAATACTGCGCTAATTAAACCTGAAAACCCACTAAAACAGAGCTCAGGAAAGTTTTTTTGGGCATTGGGAGGGTATATTAATATAGACACTAATGTCTGTTTCTCTCCCAAAGAGTTCCACAGGTAGGAGACTAATGTAGGTAGAGCCAAACCCTGCAGGGATGCAGGGTAACAGGACCATGGTGTAACCTGCTACAGAAGAGTCAAGTGGACTCCTCACCTTCTTTGGGTCCAGTGGTCCCTGAAGAATGTGGAAAAGAATCTCCATGATTTTTGTGCTCTAAAAGTGAAGGTCAGAGGTGACAATAGCCTACCCAGAAAACAACTGGGCTGCCCTTTTCCAAGAGGGGTGAGCACTATAATAATACTACCACATCAGGAAATACACACATGCAACAGTACACACACACACACACACACTCTCTCTCTCTCTCTCTCTCTCTCTCTCTCTCTCTCTCTCTCTCTCTCCTACATCTTCTATGGACAAACCACCAGTAATCAGTCAAGACCAGGGAAATATCCTTCCACTGACAAGTCACCACTTACCTAAAAAGATTTCTATTGCATTCCCAGCTCCCAGAACCAGAGGAGCTAGACCTTAAAAAGTAATGGGAAGAAGGTTCTAGATATAGCTCATGCTAACAGAAAGGGGCAAGCTTTGTATTTAATATGAGATTAAAGTTTATAATTGCTCTGGACTTTTAATAACTAAAAGTCATGAGAAATCATAAGATTTGCCCAAGATTCTTTAAGGGATATGTCAGGGAAATTTGGTATAATATAGCCAAAAAGATATGATTGGAGAAAACTTAAACTATTTTAAGTTTATATAATAGCTCCTCAGAGATTCAATTACCCAATCAACTTGTTAGAGATTTATCTTAAGCATGTTGTTTTTTTAATGTTTGTGATCTTCCATAACAAATATTTGTAATATTGTTACTATTTTAAACTGAATTATATAAGGAATTAATCACTTAATTTGTTAAACCTTTATTTATGGTTTCATCAGTGTTTTCAAACTATTCAAAATGTTATTCAAAATTACTGAGAAAAGACATCATCAAAGCTAATAAAATTTTTCATCTGTCCTTAATATTTCCAGAAAGATTTAGTTACTGGTTGGTTTTGAGTTACTAACATTTTGTTGTCCTGGGCCTAGGACTTTAAAGCTAAGAGCATAGCTGTATACAAACCATTGTATATACATGAACGTGGATATTTTCTGATATTTTCAGCAGACAAAACTACTTGCTAGAAACTGAAAAGCATGAAAAGAAATGGTGTTCAACTGCCATTGAGGAATGTAACTAAAATTTTATCATTCTTTTTTAAAATGAATGGCTGAGATTTCTCTAGGACAAGATAATTGTAGCAGTGCTCGTCAGCTTGTAGTTCATCTACTAGATCCAAGCTAAATACAGCATTAAACCAACCATGGGACAATCTGAACAAAGACAGAGTCTTGCTTGTATTTGAAGGAGACATGTCTTACTGGTTTTGTCAGAGCATATTTTTGTTGATAAAACTATGGAACCTATCCCAAAGAGCTATGTAGAAGTTTGTTTATTTTGCTAAACAGCTGCTGATTTAATAGAAAAATGCTTAGTAAAACGCATGGACTTATTCCATAAGTCCAATTATGACTAAAATACATTAATATTTTCTTAGTAAAATACTGTAATCTGAGAAGAAAGGTGGGCTTTTTAAAAGTAAATTTCCCTATTTGTATTCTATAAACAATTTGTTAAAAACCATTTCATATAAGTGGATTTTGGAAGCGCTTTTGTAATTCTTGGGAAACCCAAGAAGCAACTCTTGGTTCCAATCCAATTTATGTTGATGAGTTTGGTGTGACCTTCATGTGCCTGCTTAAGCACCTCTAGCCATGTGACCTCGGGTCAGTCACCTCATCTCCTTGAATGTCCTTGTCTATAAATGGGATTGGTAATCTCTGCCCACAAGGTGATGGTTAAGATTCAATGATTTAATGCACGGGACCTAAGATAGTATCCAGCACATTGTAAATGGTCACTAATTGGCACTTTCCCCTTCTCTTTCATTGATGTCCACAAGAAACTATTTTTTCTCTTTTCTTTTGGAATGAAAATCTAAATGTCTTTAAGTTTTTTCTAAACACTCCAAAGTCAAACAGTCAAAAATAGAACACTTTGTGGTGGTTTCCAGTTATAATCCCAGAATATTTGTAGTCATCCATTCAGCCAAAGACAATGGGCTACTCAGCTAAGAATGGGATAAATAATCTCTGTTTGAGAAAGAGGAGTCTGCTAGTAGGTAGATTTGATGATAGTACAAATTTAAAATCATGTTTTATAAGGCACTTATAGTGAGGAATTGAGCTTTTCTTCTTTAGTGTGTCCAAGTGCCTGAAATTATCACTATCTTATTTTTGTAAATATATATTTCAAATGTATATGTAGATTTTTCATTAAACAGGCTTCTTAGTAGTTTGGATTGATTCAAAGTTTCCTTTATTGTAGTCTTCTCAACGCCAGAGATTAAATCAGGAAAATGCCTTAATATATAGATATTTTAATTTCTTTAACCTTAAATACTACCTGTTATTCCTGTTGCTCAATCTTGTTGGCAGAAAGCCACTTACCTATGTATATATAAACTGATCAGTAGACTTGACTGGGTTTTGGTACTACGTTGGTATGTTTCAGGCTCTCATTCAGTAAAATGAGTGTGGCAGTGTCCATGAACACTGTTTTCTAAAACCAAACCAGATTCTGTTCAACACAGTAAAAGTTTTAGCTAAATCAGAATATTAAGGGGAAAAGGATTCTGTTGCTCCAGGCCACAAGCAACACAAAACAGTCTAAGGCATGCACTGGTAAATCTTAGAAAATGCTATAGGCAATTCAGCATCAGAATTGCCATAGAAAATTATTGTTGTTAGCCATTCTGTTGATAGTTCATATTGTTAGAATTGCTAGCAGATGGGAAAATAGATGAGTCAGGATACAGTATTAGCAATCCATATTTTTTTAATCACAGGCGACTAATAAGGTCTGTAGCATCTGCAAGATTTATTTAAACAGTTGCTAGGAAGAGTTTGTTTTCCCAGTAAACACAGAAAACCTTGTGTAGGATTTTCTTGATTGACTATTTGACTAAATGTGTTAGCACTAACATGTAAGACCATTTGCTTCATTGTGGTGATGCCTCGTATATTTTGACATACTAATTCCAGCAACTCATAGACCCATTAGGTCTTGAACTGTGATCACATTTGTGCATTTAAAAACTTTACAATAGCTGGGCCCAGTGGCATATGCCTCTGATCCCAGAGGATCAGAAGCAGGAGGATCATGAGCTCAAGGCCAGAGGCAGCCTGAGTAATTTAGCAAGACACTGTCTCGGAAAATAAAATTTTTTAAATTTTTAAATGGACTTGGGGTGCAGCCCAGTGGTGAGCACTTTCAAAGTATGTGCAAGTCCCTGGGTTCAGCACCCAAGTACTGGGAAAAAAAATCTTATAATTCTATTGTATCTATTACTTTTTGAGATTAAATCTTTTAAGAAATTAGTCATATAATTAGGACTGTTTTGACAAAACAAAAAACAATATAAAAATCGAAGGACTTTACCCTAGAGATCATAATACAAAAATTTTTTAGAAAGTAATTCCATCTTATCACTTGCATGTGACATTTTAAGTAGACTAGTCGTAATTTTACTAACAGCTCTTTCTAGTAGTAATAAGCAGCCTCTCAGTATTTTCCACATTCAGAAGTAATTCTAATTATTTAAAGTTTGAACTTTCAAAAGTATCAGTGGATTGATTTAATCTTATTTTCCATCTTCTCGTATCACTGAGTTATTTGTACTGTTGTTTTATGTAAGAGGTAGTAAATGAGCTATCAATTTGCATATCTTGGGTTTTCTTTTCTTCTTTTGGTGGGGAGGGGAGTTACTGAGAAAAGTAATGTTTTGGGGTATTGATCTGTCACATTACCTTCTGGATGAAATATGATAATCCAGGATTACCATTAACAAAATGAATTGTTTGTTCAGGCTATCAGTTACATACCAAACTCTAATCAATTTTCAAATAAAATATTAACTTCTATTGAAAAATAGTTTTTAGTTTTTCATTTAATTTATCAACAAGTATCCATCCATCCATCTGTCTAATTATTATTATTGTTAAGAGGTTTGGGGTTTTTCTTTAGAGTTTTTCATTTGTTTTAAAAACAAAAAGAGCTGAAAGATCCTAGCCTATCACCTGACCCAAAGCTTTAAAATGGTGGCAATTCTACCTTTTGCTGGTCCTCTGTTATCTATTCTGTTTCAAAAGACTGTTATATATCAATGTTATATGCAGGTTTTCAATTCTGTGTGATCTTCATTGTTGAGTACTTAAAATACAGTTTCCTTCTTAGCTCACATTGAAGGCCCTGGGAATTTCTCAGCAGCATACTCCATTTCTGGTGACTGCACATTTTTTACTCTCTGACAGTGCTAGATTAGTCACTGTGAAACTCTTATCTGAATAATATTTGCTGCTTGGAAATGTGACCAAATTTCCAATGGCATTTCATGTTAGACAATTACTTCATTTGTACTTGCAGAATGAAAAAGTATGTTTGACCTCTGATAGAATGTAGTTAGCATTTTTCCACTCTCTTCTGACTTCCTTCCTCTTCTGTCTTCTACTTTAAGACCACCTAAGAAAATCTGGTTTTAGTGAAAGTAGCACAAACTTATTTTAAATCATGCCTGGTAGGTACCATGGCACCCACCTGTAATCCCAGCTACTCTGGAGGCAGAGGCAGGAGGGTCATAGGTTCAAGACCAGAGGTAGCCTGCACAGCTTAGCAAGATCTTGTCTCAAAATAAAAAATAAGTAAAAGGGGTTGGGAGTGCAGCTCAGTGGTGGAGCACTTGTCTAGCATGTGCAAGGCCCCAAGTCAACTCCTTAGTACCATAAATAAAATAAAATAAGTCATTGATTTCTAATAAATCAGAAGTGAATGCCTGGAGAATATTGTAAATTACCAACCCCAACCCCTGCAAGATTACAAATATCCAGCTGAACTGTGTGTCTACTTTTCTTCTGAAACAGACAGGAGAAGGGCTCTTGTACTTGAGCTACCTGCATCCCTGCACAACACTTTACTGTCCCATGGATTTGGTTTTACTGATGATCCAGTCTACACATACACACAGAGAGGAAATGGCAATTGAAAAAATAAATTTGGGATTTTCTCCCACAAACTTATATACAACATAATACTAGATTGCCAATCATCAATATAATATAATAGAAAACAAACAAAAAAGGTACTGGTCCAGAGGTCATCTCTGGCATTAACCAGGAATGTAACCTTGAGTAAACTAGCTCCTACTTCCTCATCTAAAACAAGGAGGTTAGATGAGGTTATCACTGATGTTCTCATTTACACTGAGATTTGTGAAAGTTTAACTCATAACCTGACTCTATACATCTGTTAAACAAATGACTTATTGTAACAAATGACTTTTAACAACCCTGGATACCAATATTTATTTTTCTCCTGTACATATAATTTAATTTACCTGATCTGAGTTTTAACCCTTTTATGGAA
Organism: Pedetes capensis; assembly: GCA_007922755.1. Classification (NCBI taxonomy): domain Eukaryota; kingdom Metazoa; phylum Chordata; class Mammalia; order Rodentia; family Pedetidae; genus Pedetes; species Pedetes capensis. The sequence goes on from VMDO01000708.1 coordinate 56,363, forward strand.
ATTGATCTTATTCCATCTTTATTAATGTTTTGCCTCCCAATATTTATCATTTCATATTTCTAAGAAAAGCAAAATTGTGAATGGAATAAGAAGCTTTAAGTAATGAGCCAGTATTGTTCTGAAACTCTTCTTTATTGGTTACATGTTTTTGAAGATGTTGTGCTTCCTTTGCCCTCACATTCTTTCTCTTACTGTATGTCAGTTTATTCATTTGATCAAGCATTTACACAAATTTTAAATTCTGACAAATGTAGACCAAAAATTTGTTACTTCAACTCTGGTTCATGTCTGCATTTATTTATGGAACTAGTAAACTGATAGATTTGTTATTAGGTGCCATCTGACTCCCTGTGACCCTATGTACTACAGAGTAAAACACTACCCAACAGCCTCTCGTGCACATGATCTTTTTTGTTTAAGCCCATTATTGCAGCCACTGTGACAATCCATCTAGTACAGAGTCTTCCTTTTTTTTCATTGACCCACCACTCTCCCAAACATGTTATCCTTCTCTAGGGATTGATCCCTCGTGACATGTCCAAAATAATATAAGACACAGTCTAGCCATCTTTGTTCCCAAGGAGCACTCTGGTTGCCCATCTAAGATGGATCTGTTGGTTCTTTTGGTAGTCCATGGCATATTCAATGTTTATCTCCAGCACCATTATTCAAAAACATCAATTCTTCTCCTTTCTCCCTTATTTACTGTCCAGTTTTCACAAGCACATAATACAAGTGAAAATACTATGGTATGAATCAAGTGCGCCTTCATCTTCAACCTGACATCTTTACTTTCTTTAAAGAGGACCTTTCCAACAGCTTTTCCCAAAGCAATATATCTTTTGATTTCCTGACTACTGCTTCTGTAGGTGTTGATTGTAAAACTAAGTAAAACAGAATCTTGAACAGCCTCAATCTTTCCTCCATTTATCATGAAGTTGCGTTCTGGCCTAGTTGCAAGAACTTTTGTTTTCTTGATGTTGAGGTGCAATCCATACTAATGGCTGTGTTCTTTGTTCTTCATCAGTTGTTGTTGTTATTGTTAGGTGCCATCAAGTCCAGTCCAACTCATAGTTACCCTGTGTACAGCAGATCAAAATACTCCCCGATTCTGTGCCAGGCACACGATCTTATTTATGTTTAAGCCCATTGTTGGAGCCACTGTGTCAATCCATCTGGTGGAGGGTTTTCCTTTCTTTCATTGACCTGCCGCTCTCCCAAACATGATGTCTTTCTCCAGGGATTAGTCCCTCTGACTACATGTCCGAAATATGTAAGATGCAGTCTAGCCATCCTTGCTTCCAAGGAGCATTCTGGTTGCACTTCATCAGTAAGTGTTTCAAATCCTCATCACTTTCAGCAAGCAAGTTGTGTCATCTGCATATCACAGTTTATCAGTGAGTCTTCCTTCAATCCTTTTGCTACATTCCTCATAAAGTCCATCTTCTCAAATTATTTGATCCACATAGAGATTGAAAGAGGTATGGTGAACGGACACAGTCTTGAAATACACCTTTCCTCATCCTGGTCCATGTACAGATTCTTCATGAGTATAATTAAATGCTCTGGTATTCCCATTCTTCACAACATATCTATAATTTGTGGTGATCCACACAGTCAAATGTCTTTGCATAGTCAATAAAACATAGGTAAATATCCTTCTGGTATTCTCTGGTTCTGAATCTGGCTTCATTTTCTGGCAGTATCCTGTTAATATACTACTGCAGTTACTTTTGAGTGATCTTTAGCAAAATTTTACTTACATGTGATATTAATGGTATTATTCGATAATTTCCACATTAAACTGATAGCAATGGTAATCTATTTTGGTTTCTGTATTTTCAAAAGATGGCTCATAGTTAACAGTTCTTACCTATACTAAAAAATGTAACTTCAAATTGATTTACCAAAAACTCTGTTAATCTGTAAACATAATACTGATAATGTGATATCCCTTCTTTTTCATAAAAATTTTCAGGAAACCTGATTGTGATAAAGGAAATTTTTGTTACAGTAATGCTGATATTAGCTCAGAAAGGTCACCTTTTCCCTCCAATGTTACATTTATTAGCCCAAAAAACCCACCTGTTTTAATTCAGATTAGCATTGTAAAAGGATAATAGTGGTCTGTATGACATCACAGGGCTATTTGCATCATGAGTCTCCATAAATTTTTATCTGGTATGCAAATCTTTTTACTACAAAGACATTGAGCAGTGCTGTTTTCTAAGACATTGAAAAAGCCACTTCTACCCTATTTCCCTCCCAAAGCATTTTCATGCCTGTGGGAGACTTGGTAACTATAGAAACCTATTGCTAAATATGTATTATTAGAGCTTAATCAGAAATTAAAATGTAACCAGAGGTTTATACCTATAAATAATAGCCACTGTATAAAATGAAAAATTCTACTAGTTAACCTCAATTTTTTTTCTATGCAATATTATTATCTAAGCCAGGCACAGGGGTGCACTCCTGGAATCCCCGTGACTAAGGAGGCAGAGGCAGAGGGATCTCAAGTTCAAGGTCAGAGGTGTCCTGTGTAACCTAGCGAGATTCTGTCTCAAAATATAAAAAATATAAAATGGGCTGGGTGTGAAGCCCAGTGATAGAGCATTTGCAAAGTATGTGCAAGGCCCTAGGTTCAACCCCCAAGTACTACACACAGAAAAATTATAATCTAGAGTTATTAAGAAACCTGTCAATATTATTATCCTATTAAAATGAGAGAACCTCAAAAGTGATGTGTGTTGGAGGTATATCCCCAGTTGGTAGTACTATTGAAAGGTGATTGGATCACGAGGGTGCTAACCTCATCAATCCATTGATGGGCTGTTAGGAGGCAGGGACTGCTTGGAGAAAGTGGTCACCTAGGGCTTTCCTTTGAAGAGTGTATCTTGTCCCTAGTCCTTTCCTTTCTCTCTCTCTACTTGCTAGCTGCCATAAGATAAGCAGCATTCCTCTGCCACACACCTTCCACCATGATTTACTGCCTCACCACATGCCAAGACTTCTAAAACTGTGAGCCAAGATAAACCTTTCCTTCTTTAAATTTTTTTTTCAGTTACTTTTGTCCCAGTGACAGAAAACTAACACAGGCCCTGACTACAAAAGCCAGGGTTGGGGATTATTTTCTACTGGACACCATACAGAGATTTTTTTTTTCTGTACTCGGGAGTTGAACCAGGGCCTTGCACGTACTTTGCAAGTGCTCTACCACTGAGCTGCACCCCAGCCCATTTTTTAATTTTGTCTATTTTGAGACAGGATCTTGCCAATTTACACAGGCTGTCTCTAGCCTCAAACTCTCAAATCTTCCTGCCTCAGCCTCCCAAGTCTACTCCCAAGTTTACTGTGATTATAGACATGTGCCACCACGCCTGGCATCCACAGACAAATTATAATATCAAGAAGAAAGGCTTCTTTCACTGGAAATTTTTCATTTCCTCAAGGGCTTCCAATATAGCTGAAATGCTGATGGTTACCTAAGTTTGTATCTTTAGCTTGGACCTCTCTCCTGACCTACCAAACCCCAAAGTACAATCCATATCTGACCTCTCTACCTTGTTCGTACCTCAGACTCACCAGGACTAAAGTTAATTTCATTAACTACCATACCTTACTGGTGGTATTGATCTCTACCCCATTACCCATGCTTGAAGTCAGAATCATCCTTAACCCTTTGGTTTTTGGACCCATAATAATCAGTCGGTCAGGGGAAAGGCCTATCAATTCTACTTTCAGATCTCTCAAATCCCTCTTGTGTTTTAAATCTTTACTTCCACTGTCCCATTTCAAATTTCCTCTTCTCACTAGACTGTTGCAATAACTTGCTGATGAATCTTCCTACCTCCATTTTTTTCCTCCATGGCAATCTACTTTCAGTTCCTGCTTTTGGAGATATTTGTCTAAAGCTCATATATGATCATGTCACATGTTGGATTTTTCTTGACACAGAAAATTTGTAGCAACACATTTAAGCCCTATTAAGCCCTCTAGCCTTGCCCTTTCTTTCCTGTCTCATCTTCTGTTGCTCTTCCCCCATAGATCTTTCTCAAATCTCAGCAGCCTGCTAGACATCTCCAGAGATGCCATACATTTGTGTGTTGTGTGTGTTTCTGCTCATGCTATTTGCCTTTGCCCTATCCTATATCTAGTTTTCTCAGCTTACTCATCCTTCAGTGAGCTATCTGTGCATGAACCTGCCTGGCTAGGTGTATTGCATACTTATGAAAAGTAGATTGCTTTAATGATTTCTGTGTCTACAGTGCTCAGTCCATAGAAAATCTCAATAAATATTTTAATAAAGGAGTCCTCTGAAGTTCCCTGACAGCCCACTTGAAGACATAGCTAAATATGTAGCTCATGCAGAGTCAGATTTCCTATAACCCCAACCTTACACAGCCAAAATCTGAAATGAGTGTTTAAAAATATACAAGGTGTGATCAAAAAATATAGTGAATGTTTAACAAATTTATTTCTCATGAAAGAGGACTTCCAGAATTGCTTTGAAAAATGACAAGAATGATGGGATATGTGTGTTCAAAACCAGCAGTAGTATTTTAAGGGGGATTAATGGTGATGTGTCTTTTACTATAATAAATTTTTTCTTTAAACATTCACCATATTTTTGTTCACACCTCATATTTACGAACACTGTTGTTGTTGTTCTTGTTGTTGTTGTTGTTAGGTGCCATTGAGTTGAGTCTGACTCGTAGCAACCCTCATAGGGTTTTCAATGGCTGATTGTTTCAGGATTGCTTTGGGAATGGATTGCTACATCCTTCTCCCATTTTTTCAGTGCTGGTGATCAAACCCAGGTTCTCAGACAGTGCAGAGCAGCACTCCAGCAACTGAGCTAAACCGTAGTCCATACAAACACTAGAAACAAGTATACCAGGCTTCAGCTCTAGAGCCATAATCTAGCTTCCTAACATTGCCTCAGGATTTCATTCACAGCCTATTCTTATTTAGTGTAATGCCTCGCAAGATTGCTTAATTCCTTTTGTAGTCTACAGAAGATGAACAAGCTTGATGTAGAGATGTTGTTGTTAGGTGCTACTGAGTCAGATCCATCTCATAGTGACCCATAAGTACATCACTATGAAACGCTACCCAACACTGTGCCATGCACATAATCTTTTTATGTTTGAGCCCATTATTGCAACCACTGTGTTTCTTACCATTTTGAGTCATGCCACACCAGCAAAAGGAGATCCAAGAAGTTTTACTCCATTGCCATCATTAAAGTTGACTCTACTTTGAGGAGCCAACTCTTCCTAAGTCATTTCTTGAATGCCTTCCAGCCTAGGGAGCTCATTTTCCAGTACTGTATTTGACTGTGCTTCTCTGCTATTCATAGGATTTTCAATGGCTTATTGTTTCTGGAATGGGCTACTTGGTCTTTCTCCCTTTTTTATTTCTCCTTTTTCCTTCCTTCCTTCTTCCCTCCCTCCCTCCCTCTCTCCCTCCCCTTCCCCCTCCTCCTCCTCCTTCTTCTTCTTCTTCCTCTCTCTCTCTCTCTCTCTCTTTCTTTCTTTTTTCCTTTTTAAATCATCATTTGAGGGAAAGCTGTCAGCTCCTTTTCTTGTCTATCCTAGAGCATACATGGCCAGGAAAAGCTGACAGCTTTCCCTCAAATGAAGATTTAAAAAGAAAAAAAAGGAGAAAATGAATATGTGGCATAGACCATTAATACATATTAATAATGATGACTCATCATGAAGGAAAAGTAGGTTTAGGCCCCCTATCCTCTGCTTTATAAGGTGCTATATCCTGTAAAATACTTTATAAAGATTTTCTATTTAAAGTGATTGATACAAAATTTGGTCATTTAAAGAACTAAGATTTAAGTACTTTGTTAACTTGCTTTATAAATGGAGCATCTAATTCCTTAATAATGCTAAATAGTGCTTCTCTAACATTACAGGCTTGTTTTTCACAAATTGTACATATTGAAAAATATAAAGATCTATGAGAGAAGGGAAATTTTTCTTCTGAATAGCTTCTTTCCCTGAATTCAGTCCATTACTGTATTATAATATTTATGAACTACTGGCAGTTTGCCCCCAGTGAAGGTAGTACAGGATACTCATAGGAGTATCTTAATGCAAGAAATTTTGAAGTAATGATAATTTTTGCTTTGAGTAACCCATTCCTTTGAGTCATTTGTTCTTATTCCTGTTTACCTACCCACTTCCATGTCATGGTATTTAGCAGTACAGTTGGATAACTTGTAGGAAGGTACACAGTCTATAAAGTTTAAATCTGTTGTGGTCTACCTTGAATAGGGACATGAAATTCATCAATAAAGTCAATTAGAAAATACATGATTCTAGAATCAAATACTAAACTTCGTGGTTTAAATTGTGAGCATGTTGTAGAAGTTCAGAGATGGAAAAAGATTACGTGAGTTGAAATTAGAAACAATGTTTTGAAGAACACTGAAGTAGAATTGAATTCTTTGTGGATGCAGGTACTCATAGCCTTCTCAGGGAAATGTGGTTATATGCCACATTGGCCCTTCAACTGGATGTCACCTGTTCATACAATTTAGAAAGTTCTGTAGTTTCCTGATGGCTTATTTTTTATCCCCACGATTTGAACAAAACTGAGTGTATAACAGATGCATGAGAAATACTTGGATTAAAAAGTAATGAAGAAAATATAGAATATGTATACTATAACATAGTATAAAAAATTATATTGTTTTGTGACCTGTGAGTAAAGAAAAACACATACCAGAGCCTCTACTACCCAAATTGAGTGTTGCTCCCCTTCCGAGTCATCATGGGAGCCTGTATGTTCTTTCCCGTAACACTGCTATTCCTCAAAATATTTTTGGAACTTCTCTTTTGAATTTCCTTCAGAGGCTGTGAGTCATTCTTGTCAGTCTCTTCAGAATCTTTTTTAGCTGAGAGTGGTTTTGATTTGGGGAAGCAGGAGTCACTTAGGGCCAGATATGGTGAGTAAAGTGAATGATCAGCTGAGATGCTATTTTTGGTTACTATTTTTGATGACTATAAGTAATGAGAGTGTTTTCTAGCTTGACTCATAAAATAACCAACAATAGTTACCTTCTTAAAACATAAAATGAGCTGTGGGTTTTATCATTTTAAAACTAAGTCTGGTTGCTGTCACATAATTTTCCTGCCCCTAATCGATCCCTAATGTCCAAACCTGCTTTGCCTGGCTTTCAGGACCCCACAAAGCTTATCCATTCTTACTTCCTACATGCTCACCACAGACTCCTCTTCTGAGGCCCTTGTTCTCTGGTGCCCTTGGCTTTCCAACTTAACATGGCAGGGCCTTCTCCTTGGAGTCTTGTGTATTGCTCTGAGATACCACTCCCTTTCAAGGACCAGCCTAGTCCCTGCTCTTGGGAGGGAATCTCTTCATTCTCTGAGTTCCACTGAATTTATGGTGAGGCTTCTGTCTTTTGGGGGAGAAGTCTGTTCAAAAAAACAATAGATGCCAGGCCTAGGAAGAGACACACACGAGCCTGCAGACATTTGTACAGGAGAAGCTGTTCATGAACTTAGTTAGGCACCTCTCACTATAATCTCCACCACACAGGCAGCGGGGCTGTATTTTATGGAGTCTTGTGTCAATCCTAATGTTTATCCTTCCAACTAATCTCTAAGTTTCTTAAGGACAAGGAAATAGTACTATTTTGCTTTCCTTACTGTACTCACCAGGATGCTGAGTATGTGATAGATAGTATCCCATAAATCATTGTAGCTTACCAGGTTTGGGGGACTTTTGGTTTGTTTTGTTTTTAGTAATTTTTTTAGTGTACCGATTAAGGAATTTCATTATGACATTTCCATACATACATATCATTGCTCAGGTTCACCCCCTCATTACCCCCTAATGACTCCTTTCCCCCAGCTCACCCCCTTAGTCTCCACAAATGGTACCCCTTCTGCTTGCATGTCTCATGTGTATATATAAATCTAGATTATGCCTGAGAGAAAACAAATGATACTTGTCTTTCTTTCCCCTGTTACCTTTCTTATTGGCCCCTCCTCCCTCTACATAGTCCTTTTTCTCCCCCCAAACACACCCCCTTCTATATATTAAAATCTAACACCCACATATGAGAGAAAACATGCAATATTTGTCTTTCTGGGTCTGGCTTATTTCACTTATAATGATAGTTTCTAGTTCCATCCATTTTCCAGTAAATTACATAATATTGTTCCTCTTTATAGGTGAGTAAAACTCCATTATGTGTGTGTGTGTGTGTGTGTGTGTGTGTCTGTGTCTGTGTGTGTATATATATATATATGCGTATATATGCGTATATATGCATATATATATATACACACACAGACACACACACACACACACACACACATATTACACTTTCCTTATCCATTCATCTATTAACAAACGTCTAGATTGATTCCATATCTTCGCTATTATGAATAGTGCCACAGTAAACATGGATGAGCAGATGTCTCTATGGTATATTGACTTAGATTTTTAGCTACTTGCCTACCACCATTGCTATAATGGTTTTTAAAGGAGAAAGAGTTTTAGATTTTTTAAAAAAATGTTAATGAGATAGAAGCTCAGTGTATTGGGTGTATATTACTGGGCATCCCATAGACCCGGAAGACATCCCTAAAATGTGCTTCTCAGGAGTAATCCTTATGTTCCTATTTTTCTTAGTATAAATAAATACAGTAAAGCCCAGGATGCCATAGATCCTGTTATATAGCAAAGAAGATTTTATCTCCCTTACACCTATGACATGAGGCCTCTTTTCTGCTGCTGCACAGAAAACCAATAAAGGATAATCAAACTCCAACATATATAGTAAACATTTCACAGTCACTTCATTTTCAGATTGGCCAAGTCCACATCAGAACTTATGTAGCACAGTTTATATCAGGTTTGGTTTAGTTTTAACTATAAACTTAAAACTCTATTTTGTCAAAATACTTGGTAAAAATATATTCTGGATAATATAATCGTCTGTTTAACTGAATGTTTAAAATTTATGCATTTGGTTAAATGGAGGATAAAATTGTTATCCTTATTAAATTTGTCCCAGTTTTTGGGTGGTCCCTGTAAGTATTTAGGATTACTGTAGTACTCCATACCTGGCCAAGATGTGAGAGTTTAGTGTGACTATTCCAGGAGAATATCCCCAATGTCTGCTTGTTGACAATGGTGCCTTTGTCTTTGTGCTTTTTTATTTAACAGATACATTTTGCCAGCTTATTTTTCTCATTAGCTTTTTCCCACAAGCAGAAGTTTTGATAGTTATGTTACAAATTACTTGAGGTTCTTGCAAGATATGACCTCTGGGTCCTGGAGGGAAGGAATTCCTGTTTTAATTGTCAAACCACACTCAAAGATGATGTAAAGAATTTTTGAAATATTTGTGCTAAAACTCATTAAACTTTAACATACTATGGGTAATTTTACAATATTAATGTCTTTGACTTTTTTCTAAATCTAGTTAAAAAATCTAAGTTTAGAAGAACTACAGATGCGGTTAAAAGCACTGGACCCTATGATGGAACGAGAAATAGAAGAACTTCGTCAAAGGTATACTGCAAAAAGACAGCCCATTCTGGATGCCATGGATGCCAAGAAAAGAAGGCAGCAAAACTTTTGAGTCTAATTTCTTCTCTGTTTTAATAGCTACTCTGGAGACCAAGAAACCACTAAGAATTAAGGGAATATTATTTTTTTAATCTCTAATTTGTATCCTCTACAACGTGGCAAAAGTCAAACACTAATGATGGTACACAGATAGGTAAATTCCCTACAGGCAAAATTTACAATTGTTATCTACTATATTTTCTATTTTCATTTTTAAATGATGAAAACAATAGAAATGTGTTCTCTGTCAGCTCTTATACCAGCAATAAAACTGATCTAAGATGAAAGCTGTGTTTAGAGACCTTGGAAATCCAAAGCTATTGCTTAAATGTGCAGCACTGAAGGGCTTTATGTTACAATATTCTTAATTCCTATCTAGAAACCTATTTATTATATCCCCTTAGGTAGACTTATTTATTTATACTATGTCACATTTTTTTAAAGACAAGATCAGGCTAACTTTGGTGAAGGTGGTTACATATTAATAGATGACAATGGACACCAAATTATACTTTAAGCAGGGAGCTATGGGTTACATTCCTTGTTTCCCAGGACAGTTTTCCAGTAGAAACAAAGCAATAATAGCAACAGTACCCAAATGAGCTAGACATTTTTTATATTGAAGCAATAATTCCATTTTTACCTTTTGAAATTTTAATTTTTTGATTTTCATATTTGGTACAAGTAGAACTATATATATTTAGGTCAAACAGAGCTATAATGTTTAAAACCAAAGAAATCAATGGAACACTTGCACAAAAATAGTGTGATAAATATTTTAGAAGAAATTAAACTTTAAGACAGATGTAATTTGTTACTCTTGTTTCTAGTTTCATGTGTAGGCCTGACAGCTAAACTGAATCAAACTGTAATAAGTTCATCAAATTTATTTCTGAGAAAATGTACTCTATTGTCACAGGACTTTTTGTTGATTGTACTTATTTCCTGGGAATTGGTCAACATCATGTGCCTGACAATAACAAAACAGCAACAACATTTGTACTGACTGTGCAAGCCTTGGAGACTGAAAATGAAAAAGAAAAATGACTAAAACCATTAAAAAGAAACTCATTTCTAAGCTGAATGAATGTTTGTGTAATTGAACTGGGACCAGTCATTTCCTAAGCTACATATGGCCATCTTGATGGTGTTTGCTCTTTTATGTGTTTAATTACTATGTGTAAGTCATAAAGACAAATAAATTTTACTATGCCACCCAGCACATTTTATTTCTGTATCTTTTGTAAAACTCATGACCTAGACTGTGTCTTCCAAGCAAAGGAGGTAGGTTATGCAGAGCACACTAGATGATGAATTGGTAACAACACTGAAACTTCCACAACTTCATCTAACACAGGTTATTCTTACTCGAGCACCAGACCCATCCCAGGTTGGCAAGGAGACCCTCTGCTATCATCCATACCCACGGACATGCAGATACAACATTGTGCTCACCACACTAAGGGGACGGGCCCTGGAAGGCTTATGCTTACTCCAGCCAGCAGCAGCACATCAAGTCAGCCACAACTGTTATTCAGAGCTAGTCACATTGCCACATCTAATTTCCAGGGAGCAGGAGGGTGCAGCCTTAACATGGCTGGAGTTCACTAAAGTCTGCCATGGAAGATATATTATCTCCAGAAAGCTTCCATTCCTTTCTAAAATAGCATTTGTGCCTAAGGTAAGGCCCTGAAGTAGCATTGTCTCTGCTCTGTTGAGTCCTTACAAATGTTAGGTTAGGTGCCATTGAATCGGTATCCGACTCATAGCGACCCTCATAGGGTTTTCAATGGCTGACTGTTTAGGGATTGCCTTGGGAGTGGATTGCCAGGTCCTTCTCCCATTTTTGCGGTGCTGGGAATTGAACTCTGGACCTCAGAGACTGTAGCGCAGTGCTCTACCAACTGAGCTAAATCCCAGCCTCCTTACAAATAGTATATTGTATAATTGCATATAAATTATTTGTGAAAATAGTGATAAATATTGAAAAATATAGAGAGGTTATTTAAAATAAGACATACGATTTGAAAATAACAGAGCTTATTTGCACATACCAGAGCTTTGTATAGAACAACAAATGAGATGTTTCTAACTTAGTGCTTCAGTTACTCTTTACTGGAGTCTACTTGGAGCAGTCACATGAGTTGATCAACTCACACACTACCCTTTTTTCCTTTCTTAATTATTTTTCTTTTCACTAAACTAATATTTTGCCTGATATGATGGAATCAAATGTTTGAGTTTCCATCATCTAAGGGAAACCACCTATAGATGAACAGGACAGAAACTTATAAAGATGTTTTCTCTCCAGTTTGCCAAATGAGGCCTGCTAACCACTTTTACTAATTTAGTCTGAATAATAGTCCTTCTCTTAATAATGTCATGTTCCAATCACATTGTATATTTTATGTGAATATACTTTATACCCTATTGTTATGCCTGCAGCGGTAGCCCTGTGGCATCCGATCCCGTCAGATCTCGGAAGCTAAGCAGGGTCGGGCCTAGTTAGTACCTGGATGGGAGACCGCCTGGGAACACCAGAAGCTGTAGGCTTGGGAGAAGGACCTGGCAACCCCCTCCCAAAAATCAATCTGCCATTGAAAACCCTATGAAAGCAAAGAAGCACTGACAATAGTGTTTCCCCTGTTGTACAGAGGGTCACTATGAGTCGGATACCGACTCTAGGGCACCTAACAACAACAACAACCTATTGTTATACCTGTCTGTTTAAATATATATACCCAAGTGCATGTATTTAAGAGAATTAAGAGCAATGAGTATTGTTTTATTTTAAAACTATATGAAACAAGTCAAAACATTTCATGATGACTTTAAAATTTTTATCTTCTCCCTGTTCCTACCCACCGCCCAAAAAAGTTTTGAAGAACCAAAATCCATGAAAGTATCCCTCAAGTCTAGTTAAACCTTGATTAATCATACCACCTAGGAAAGAGAATTTTCTGGTTATTTTAATGAGTTTAAAAAGAAACCTTTTGTTTTGACCTTGGTTGCTGAGAGCTTTCCAAAAATAAGCAAGTGTACTTTCTGCACACCTCCATCCTTTAATAGATACAGTACTGTGAACGTAATTGAAGCTAATGAGTCAAAAGTTTCATCTCACTGAAAAGCCAGCATTGTTGTATACATTATTCTGTAGATGAGAAAGGTTTTTTTAATTTAATGAACTTGGATAAGTCTACAGATTTACAATACATTTGCAAAACTTCTTTTAGCATAGTTTTATATCCAACATATGAGCTACTTTGGTTAATATAAATTGGAGAAGAAAATCTATTTGTTTAAGTGTATTTCAAAATTGTGGCACCTATCCTGTGCTAAACAGCCTTATATACATTACTTATGTGCTTTTAAATTTCTCCTGCATATTTACTGAATCACACCCCCAAGTTTAAAGCCAGGATGTACTCACTGAAGGTATGTAGCTTCTCTGACGGAAATTATATAATACATTAATAACATGTTTTTAACTTAGTCACAGGAAATCTTTTCAAATTACTGACACATTATCATTGAATAGGAATGCTGTTTTTGTTTCCTATCTTATATGTTGGCCTGGGATTTAGCTCAGTTGGTAGAGCGCTGCGCTGCAGTCTCTGAGGTCCAGAGTTTAATTCCCAGCACCGCAAAAATCGGAGAAGGGCCTGGCAATCCACTCCCAAGGCAATCCCTAAACAGTCAGCCATTGAAAACCTTATGAGGGTCGCTATGAGTTGGATACCGACTCGACGGCACTTAACAACAACAACATCCTATATGTTAAAGATTAATGATTAAAATAAATCTTGAAAATACTGATATTTTAAATAGAACTTTTAAAAAATAATTGGAGTTACATTGCATTACTAAACTGTTATTAGGCACAGGCACTTAATTAGACATTTTATCAAAAATACTATTTTGGAGTACATGGTGTTCTTTTCTTGGCACACAAAGCTAGGAATTGAGTTTAGTGAGAGCTATTTTTCTTTACTGTTTGAGCAGTGTGATGAGAAATGGACCCAACGAGCTTTTATATACGTTGGTTGAATACTCTGATGCCACCAAAGGGTGACTTATCCCACAAGGAGTCAGTCAGCTTCTCCCTGCTCCATGTCCACACAAATAACATACACAGTCACCCAACCACTTCCCACCTCCTTTCTGAGTCACAAAAAGTCTCCAAGAGGAAAAGCACAGGACCAACTCAGTTCTTCCACCAGTCTTGGAAAAGTAATTCCAGGTTCATGTTCTTCTCACCATGGGCCATCATTAGCCAGACTCCTTTTCTTTATTTGATTAGACTACCTCAATAAAAATTCTAACTTTTTCCTTACTTTCGTGTTCAGAGAATTTACTCTGCCTCCTGGGATTTAAGATTAGCTGTGACACTTGTGACCTCATCTCCCATTATCGCTTTATTTGAGACCTTGCTCCCACCAAACAACTGCTTCCAACTCTAATTATTTTATTTACCTGTTTTTCTGGGTTATAAAGTTCTTGAAAGCAGAGATGATTATCCATCCTGCTTTCCTGTAGTGTTTGTCAGTATGTTTAGATATAATTAGGTATTAAAGTTTGACTAAATGCAATGAAGTCAGACAGAATTCTCCTGATTAATTATGTAGGTTGTCTCTCTTTAGCATCCAGTCACTGTAAGAACGTCTATAATATCAACCATTTTGGGGCCATCTATGAAGTCATGTACTTTTGATACATTGTCTCAAAACTTCACAAGATTCATATTCTTTTTATTGGAAAAGAAAAGGAAGATTGAAAGGAAAGGATTGGAGAGATTAAATGAGGTCACACAGCTAATTAATGCCAGTATGGACTTTAAACTTCTACTTGTCTCCAAAATCTTTGCTTTATCCACTAGACCACATTGCCTAATAAACACAGGTGGTCTGGCTCTAGAATGTTGGACAGGGTAGCTAAACCTGCCTGGTAATCAGGAGAGGATCATTGTTAGCTGATTTTACCTTTTTCACATTTAGTGAAATCTGCATATTCTGAAATGGCATCCTTTCCAAAAGTAAAGGGAAAATGTGAGATGTATTTACTCAAATTTACAAGATGAATTATACAAAAACTTTTTTTCCTTTATTATTAGGATATACGTGGAGTTTTTGTGCCTTGAATGCTATGTCTTTTTGTAAACTATAGTGTATTCTCTTTCCTCCCTTACCAGGTTTTTTTTTTTTTTTTTTTTTTGATAATGAGTACTTTGTTGTTGTTGTTGTTGTTGTTGTTGTTAGGTGCCGTGGAGTCGGTATCCGACTCATAGTGACCCTCTTAGGGTTTTCAATGGCAATGAGTACTTTAGAGAAATATTAATCAGCAGAGTAGAAGGAGCTTCACCTCAGAAGTTAAAGGACCTAGATTCAAGTCCCACTTCCTTTGTTGTCCTGAGCAAAAATAATAATTCAACCAATCTGTGCTTTAATTTCTTCATCTGTAATACTGCAGCAATTGTGAAGAGCAAATTTTCTAATACAGGGAAAATATTTAACAAATGTGTCTGGCATAGTACATATGGATATTAGCTCTAAAAATAAATTTTAACCCCTTTCAGATTAGCACATTGTTTCTGCAAAAATAAAGAAAAGGGCTCTGTTCATTGATAGACAAATGTATTGTTGTTTCTAAAGTGAATTAGAGCAATATTTTCCCTTAAGGGCGCACTCTACTCTCAGGTAGTGATTTATACTGAGGAAAATCTATTATACTCAATTTTTTTAAGTATTTTTTTATGCATGGAGCAAAGCCTTTACCCATACCACTGTGGTGTCTGATCCTATCACATCTCAGAAGCTAAGGAGGGTCGGGCCTGGT
The DNA here is from genome assembly GCA_007922755.1 of Pedetes capensis. Classification (NCBI taxonomy): domain Eukaryota; kingdom Metazoa; phylum Chordata; class Mammalia; order Rodentia; family Pedetidae; genus Pedetes; species Pedetes capensis. The sequence continues at coordinate 71,813 of VMDO01000708.1, forward strand.
TAGTACTTGTACGGGAGACAACCTGGGAACACCAGGTACTGTAGGCTTGGGAGAAGGACCCACGAACCCACTCCCAAAAAACAGTCAGCTATTGAAAACCCTATAAATGGCAGAGAAGCACTAACAATAGTGTTTTGCCTGTTGTGTTGCTATGAGTCAGACACTGACTCTACGACACCTAACAACAGTAGAGCAAAGTTGTGTTAAGCATACTTTGTTTTACCTTCTCTTTAAGACTCTTTTTTCAATTGTATAGATTATTATTAAAGCCAGCATCCATTGCCCAATTTGTGAAGACCCATGAGGAAATTTCAAATTTATGCCTCTAAAGTTTTTTGGTTTTCACCAAAGTTTTAGCATCCTTGGTCCTTATAAATATGAATGATATAATTGACTTGGTCCCAATTTACTTTGGTCCATCCATGAAGCTCAAAATCAAGGTTATATTTTAACAGCTTTATAGGATTCTATGATCTGCATGTATACATTTCCCTGACCTGTGTTTATGGAAACCAAAAATATTTGTTAAAGAAAATATCTAGAGATGTGTTCTTTCACTAAGAAGGATCTGTTCTAGCTCATATATAATCTTTATGTTTTCTCATAGGGTACTTGTGAGTCTCAAATATGGTAGCATGTCAAGAGGATTTTTTGTGGCGGTCTTGGACGTAGAACACTACTGGAACACTTCCTACATCCACTACATAGGAAGAAGGGGAACTTTGGGGCATATGGGTCCAGGAGACTGGGATAACTCCTGTCCTTCTTCTGAAGGAACCAAGATAGGAAAGAGTAAGATGTTCTCAGCCCTCACACCTCCTGTCCATGAGGTATAAATCACATTTACACAAAAATTGATTCAGGCTGACTAGGCAAGCACCTAGCCCCAGGTCATCCAATAGGTCAGAATCCCTAAAACCCCCATGTACCTCTCTGAATTTTTCCATTTTTATTGTTCTATTCATAAATCATTCTCAATGGAAAGAGAAGGATATGAAGAACAAAGAAAAGAACAAAAGGAAATGCTTTGATAGCATAATAAAAATGACATTTAAACCAAAAATTACAAAATAACATTAGACCCTACATCTGCTTTTTATGAGAAAGCATTAAAAGTTAACGAGTTCTAGAATTTTTCTAGTAGAAAACCTGCTCATGCCCACCCATGTTTAAACCAAATGACTAGTTATCTTTTATATTTTTATAGAGTTTTCCAAGATGAACTGTAGTTAGTTGAGTGGAAGCTGAATAAAACCTGAGACTAGAGCTCTCAGCTTTTAAATATTCTCTAATATTTAAAATGTCCCAGTGTACACAAAGCATTTTGGATGGAGCAATCCTGCAGCTGTGAATTTTTCAGCCTTTCCATTTATTCCATGACAGCTTTCTTTCCTATTTAGAAAGAAAATATTCTGGGCAAGAATATTCAAATGAGAAAACATAATAGCACTTCGAACAGAAGACTTTGATGTTATAAAAACAAGATACACTGAAGAATCTGAAATGTAGAACTGTTTCATTATTAATGAACTGATGAGCAAATTTATGAATTCATTCTCTGTTGACCTTTCAAAAAGTATATGGAAGTTTATTTTTAAAACACCACAACTGATGACAATAATCAGTTGACAGGCTCAGAATGTTGTCTTTGAAAATGATACCTGCTAGTTGGACCTGATATTAATGAACTATTCAACCTGGGCCTTAAAAAGTCACTGCAGGGCTTTTCAATTTCTAGGGCAAATTAATTGTTTAAGTAGTGATTCGGAGTATGATTTGAATGTGAATATAGCAGGCAGTCGTAGAAGTCTGAGCAGAATGTTTTTAAAGTTCTTAATGCAAAATTATTCAATTTCATACAAATCTAATGGATCAATTTTTTTTCTTGTTGGTTGAATCCTGATGCCTTGCCTAGCTTCCTGACATTGATCCAAAGCAAGGATAGCAAATATTTACAATAATACAAATACATACAACATTTGTCCATGGTGCACATTTCTAGTTTGGCTGAACAGAAATGATGGATTCTCCTGGCAGATCATTACCCTGTCCAATTTGAAGCAAATTCATTTCTTCAGTTCTTGAGGTGTTTATAAAAGACAAGAAAGCTTATCTCTGTTACAGACTGGAACTTCTCAAAGGGAGGTAGCTTTGAAGCTCTCCACCAACTTGCTACCTAGCTATCAATGAGTTACTCATCTCTCTCCTCCTGTATGCCTCACCTTCTTTGTCAAGAGAAGACAATCTCAGATGGCTATGAAAAGTTAATGAGATATGCACAGAAGGCCCTCAGAATATGACCTGGCACCCAATGAGCACTGGTGACAAAACCTTTACTCATCTACAGACATCTGTTGAGCACAACCACGTGCCAGTTTCTATGCAAAGTGTGGATACCGAAATGAAGGTGACAGGGTACGGGCCCAACAGCTGGTGCTTACAGCCTGAAGCAGACACAGCCCAAGTGGTCATCATTGCAGCAGGAGAGACATGAGCAAGGCCTATAGTAGTAGGAAGTGAGGAAGGCTTCACTGAAGATAGTCTCAGTGGGTCTTGAGGCTTGGAAAGACTGGAAAAGGAAGAGAATTTGGGAGAAGCCAAGCATATAGAAAGGCACAAAAATGAGAATGCCTAAGTTCATTACACGATAAAAGCATTTAGAGAAAATGCATTGCTGATTATTTGTATTGCTCTGTCTTCTCTCTGTCCTGCAATTTAGAAGTCATAGAATGATGTGGTCTGTTTTTGTTTTTTTCCCAACTCATTAAATGCTTTCCTAGATATCAGGCCTATTTCCCAGTGCCATGATCTACTAGCCACATTCAGTCAAACTCATTTCTAATCATTCATTTCATAAGTGTCTGGGAATAACGATGTCTTCAGAAGTTTGCTGAGGTTAGGTGTTGAAGGGAAAGGGGCAAAGAGAAGTGAGCAGACATTTGGCAGAAGCACCTAAGGAAACAAGCTCACTATGTATCCTGAGTGAAATGCTTATCTTGTTTTTACCAGAAGTTAACATTTGCCACTTCTGGATCAAACCCAGGGCCTCCAGCATGTGAGGCAAGCACTTTACCACTAAGCTACACCCCCAACACCCATTTTCTTTTAATTAAGCAATTTATAAAGGATGATATATCAAGTATAACAAAGCAGCATAAATCAAGACAAATGAGAAAAGATGAATGGAAAGCAAATATAAGAAGACAACCTTGATGGTATTAATAAAAAATTGCTGAGCATGAATTTGTTTGAAATCTTCCTAGAAGACAAATGAAGAAAGAAACCAGAAACATCACATTGTCTCCCTGTGCTGTCCAACATGGTAGCCACTAGCACCTGATATGTGGCTAGTCCAAACCAAGATGTGCTATGAATATAAAATACACCTGTATTTCAAATGCAGTATGAAAATGTAAACTATCTCAAGTTTTGAATATTTACATACTGAAGAAGTATGTTGGATATGTTGGTTTAAAATATCTTGTTAAAATTAATTTCACCTTTTTAAATGTGGCTACTAGAAGATTTTAAATTACATATGTAGCTCACATTTCTATTTCATATTGTATTTCTACGAGACAGTGATAATCTATTAGATAAACAGCATCTAGCAACTGATGAGTGGATAAATGAAATGTGGTATAAACATATCAGGGAATATTATTCAGCAATAAAAAATAAGGAAATAATGGGTACAGGGTTTCTTTTTGGGGTAATGAAAATGTTCTAAAATCAGTTATGGCAATTATTGTGTAACTGTGAATATATTAAAAACTATTGAATTATGAACTTTAAAAATGAATACACTGTATTCAACTATATTGTAATCATAAAGATAAAAACTTTTGAACTTTAGAAAACAAAAGATAAAAGCATAAAACCCAACTATTACTGTAAGATAGGAAGTGCTTTGCTAAGAACACCCATTGGATAGCACACCATCAACATTCAATACAATATCAATATTCAATTATCAGTATTCTCAGAGTAAACACATGAGTGAATTTTGCAGGTCTTTTATGGTAGTTCTAATATTTGCCAATGGCATAATGCTTGAGTAAGTAAACACCTATATATGACAATGGCTTCCAAATTCCTACCTTCAGCCCAGACTTCTTAAAATTTGATGGCCAGGAATTTGCCTACACCCCCATTACTGGGGGTTGAACCCAAGGCCTCAAGCAAATGCTCTATCACTGAGCTGCACTTTCAGCCCATTTTTTACTTTTTATCTTGAATCAGGATCTTGCTAAGTTGCACAGGCTGCCTCTGGCCTTGAACTTGCAATCCTCATGCCTCCACCTCCAGAGTAGCTGGAACTACAGGCATGCACCACTGCAGTGGGCTTGCCCAGGCATTCTTAATGCTCCCTATACACTTCAACATGACCAAACATTCCTCCCCTGTTCTTTCTGTTGGGTTGGTGCTACCACCTTCCCTCCAGGCACCACTGCTAAACCTGGAAGTCTTCCTTGGATCTTCATTGCCTTTCACTCACGTTCCTTCTGCCAACACAAGCTTCCAAATAGTTCTCCAATCCGTGTCTTCCTCTTTATTCTCCCTCCTCTGCCCTTTAGGCCCTCAGTATTTGTCTGGACTATTGCAGTAGCTCCTTAATTGGTCTCTGTTGCCAGCCTGTTTGCCTTAAATCAATCTCTACCATGATGCACTGCCACAGTCTAGAACATCATGGATTTCCCTCATGTGCAGGATAAAGGTAATGAAAGAAAACATGGCCCCCTCTGACCAGGGCCTGGCTTCTGTCTCCTCATTTCTCTACTCCTTCAGTGACCCACATCTGCCAGAGCTCTCACCCACCTTTCTGAGACTGAAATGCCCACTCCCACTGGATGCTCAGATATGGGTCCCAATCTCTGCATCTTCCGAACTGTGTGATACCATACCTACTTATTCTTCTGCCTTCCCTGCCAACTGCAGCTGCCCAAGGGCCAGGACCACACCCATATTCTTCTCAGCTCCATAGGAGGAATGGAGACCCCAACACAGTAACACCTAACATTGAGCCGGACCTGGTGGTATATGCCTGGGGTTAATCCCAGCACTTGAGAGGCTGAGGCAGGAGGATCACCATGAGTTCCAGACCAGCCTGGGCTACAGAGTGAGACTTTGCCTCAAAACAAACAAAAAATGTTTAATGTTTGCTAAATACTGGATGAATCACAGGTAAGAGAAATGTGATTTAAATTTTGAATCTAGGCAAATCATTAAAAGTCCTAGAAACCCAATTTTTAAGTGCTAAATGCCCTTGCCTATCTCCATGAGTACATGGCTCATGTCTATCCTGCTCATGGTTGAGTCTCCAGCATCATTCAGTACTTGCTGGGTGGGTGAATGGGGAGACGATGAATGAACAGAGATGAAGGCAGAGCAATGCCTTGAAAACAAACTCCTTTCATGAGAATAGGCCTGACAGTCACAGGACTGTGTCTGTGTCGTCTCCCAAACCTGAATCAGATCACCCTGTATCCAGTAACCTGAAATCTGGGGAAGTGTGTATTTTGCCCTTGAACAAATAATTGTCTAATTGTTGATGAATGATTTGGTGGCAAATCCTGCTGTATTTGTAAGGCCTGCACAAATATGCCCTATTTCTAAACAGAGAGACATGAAAATGGTTACATCGTCAGCATTCCTCAGAAAGCATGTCTAGGCAGATTCACACAAAACAGACTGATGTGTCACATCTGCTTCACAAAATAAGAAAAAGAGAATGCTTTATCTCTTTTCCTTTTTTTCTTTTTCCTTTTGATATAAGGCAGTTTTTGTTCTTATAATTTTGTTGTCAATGGTACAGAAATCTGGGAGAATATTAAGGGATATCTCTATTTTTCCCAATAGCCTCAGAGTTCCCACATTGTGAAAAACCAACCCCAGTACTAAAATGTGCTTTATAAAATATAATATTCAGTTGATGTGTGGAGAAAATAAAAACATACTCACATGCAGTAATGTTAGAGCAGTCATATATTGCTACTAGTTCTATTTTTATATTTTATAAACTTGTTATATGTGTGATTAACATGCAAAATCCAAGCATTGATAGAAGACCAACATTCACCACATGTAAACAGTGGAAATGATATTACCTACAATCCTCCTAAATTGAAAAACCAAGGAATGAGTTTAATGGTAAGCAATTCTCAGGCAATTTAACTACATATTCATATACAGGAGCCAGAAATCTTGCTTTATTCTTATTCCCACTCTTTTCCTAAAATCATAACGTGAAAGCTGAAGGCCTTAAGTAAAGCACTTTGATGGTTTGACCTAGCATTTCTGGAAATGTCAGTCATCCAGCAAGTACTCAGGGAAACTAACTGTATTCTAAACTCTCGTGTGCCAATATATTCAGATGATTGCAACAAGGTCCATGCCGCAACCAGAAATACACTTGTAGGTCCAGAGCACTGAGTTGGAGGCCATTAGGAAAGCTGAAGGTGCTTTGGGAGTTTGGTAAGGGAAGGCTTTTGTTAGTTTAGATGGGGGCTGAAGGTTAAATTATGACAAGGCAGTGGTAATGAAGAAAAAGAGTAGGTCCAAGAACCATTGAGGAAACTGAAGTTGGTTAACTTACTGGATTTGGGAGACTGAAAAAAAAAAAAAAAAAGATTGAATCCAGGGCTGGAGTTATAGCTCAGTGGTAGAACTCTGGCCTAGCATGTGTGAGGCCCTGGGTTTGACCCCCAGCAGCAGAAAAAGAAAAAAAAACAGGGTAAGGGATCAAAGATCATGTTGAGGACCCTAGCTTGGACCACCCCAAAACAGGGGTAGGTACGATGGAATACAGTGGGTTCAAGTGTAGGATAATAAGTTCAGAGTTGGATATGCTGAACTTTAGATGATGAAGAGATCCCAGGAGCAGCAAGAATGGTCAGCAACTTTGACCACAGGCCAGGAGACATGCGGACAAGCTGGAAGCCAAGAGAGAAGAAACTTCAAGGATGAGATTCCCCAGCACCTATGGGGGCACAAACTGAATGTTCAATAGACGGGGGTTGAAAAAATAAATGTGGAGGGTCACAACTGAGCTTCTATCTGACTTCAAAGCAACGCTTTGAAGCAACGCTTTATAAGTGGGTTAATTTATCTTATCTTGATTATGACTGTTGGCTTTGGAACCTGAGAGAAGTGGGCTGTAGCCAATTTCTGCCACTCTCCAATGGGATGACCTTGGACAAGGTGCCCTAGATCCAAAGGAAGTATTACCCACTCACTAATTAATCATCAGAGGGAAGTGGCTAAGTGAACTTAATTTCAACCACATAATGCAGTTAAAAATAATGAGGTTGATTTTTTTCCTTTTTTTCTTTTTTTTATTGGAAATTTTAAATGTACACATTAATGTGATTCATTCTGACATGCTTTTCATTGTGACATTTCCATATATGCACTTGGTTGTACATTATACATATAAGTTCCCCCTTACCCTCTTGTGTGCTTCCTCCCCCCATCCAATCCCCCCACCAAAGACTTCTCTTCCATTTGCTTGTCTTTTTATGGTGATATTTTTCTATATATACTTGGATTCCAGTTCTGTTTCAGATAGAAACTTTTTCTGTAGTAAACTTTCTTTTTACATTGTTAGAATTATTACATGAATTTTCTAGACCATCTATAATAATACCATTCTTAGCTTTTTTTTATTATGTTCTGACCTCTGCATACAATTTTTTCCTTCTTATAATTTTGATTCAGCTCCCATATATGAGTGAGAACATATGGTATTTCTTTTCTTGGGCTTGTGTTCATTCACTTAAGATAATTTTCTCCAAATCCATCCATTTTGCTGCAAATGGCATTATTTCATTTTTTTATTGCTGAGTAGTATTCCACTGTGTATATGTACCATAGTTTTTTTATCCACTCTTCTCTTGATGGGCACTTTGGTTGATTCCATATCCTTGCTATTGTGAAAAGTGCTGCATTGAACATGGAGATGCAGGTATCTCTGTGGTATGATGACACATCTCTTTTTGGGTAAATTGCCAATAGTGTTATAGTTGGGTCATATGGTGGATCAATTTTTAGGTTTTTAAGATACCTCCATATTGATTTCCACAGTGGTTGGACCAATTTACAGCTCCACCAACAATGTGAGAGTGTTCCCTTTCTCTGCAATATTGCCAGCATTTGTTATTTATTTAATTTTTTTATTGATCTTGGCCATTCTTACTGGTGTAAGGTGAAATCTCAGAGTTGTTTTAATTTGCATTTGCCTAATGGCTAGGGATATTGAGCATTTTTTCATGTGTTTCATGGCTTTACAGGCCTCTTCCTTTGAGAACTATCTGTTCAGTTCCTTTGCCCATTTGTGTATTGGGTTATTTGTTTTGGGGGGATTTTTTTTCTTAAGTTCTTTATAAATTCTGGTAATTAGACCTTTGTCTGATGTATAGAATGTGAAAAATTTTCCCATTCAGGGGGGTTTCCTTGACTCTATTAATTGTTTCTTTTGCTGTACAGAAGCTTTTTAATTTCATGTAATCCCATTTATCTATTCTTGTTGCAATTTCTTGAGCAACTGGAGTCCTATTAAGGAAACACTTTCCTATTCCTATATGATGGAGTGTATTGCCTATCTTGTCTTCTATTAGTTTTAAAGTTTCTGGTTTTATGTCAAGGTCTTTTATCCATTTTGATTTAACTCTCATGCATATTGAGAGATGCAGGTCAGTTTTCATTTTTCTGCATGCAGATGTCCATGTTTCCCAGCACCATTTATTGAAAAGGCTATCCTTTCTCCAGTTCACTTGCTTTGCTCCTTTGTTGAAAATAAGGTGGCTATAGGTGTATTGAGGTATTTCTGGGTCTTCTATTCTGTTCCAGATGTCTTCAGGCCTATTTTTGTGCCATTACCAAGCTGTTTTTGCTACCACTGCCCTATAGTATAGCTTGAAGTCAGGGATTGTGATTGCACCAGCATTAGTTTTGCAGCTTAAGAGTGTTTTGGCTATACGTGGTCTTTTGTGATTCCATATGAATTTTTGGATCATTTTTTCTATTTCTCTAGAGTCAGTCAGTGGAATTTTAATGGGGTTTGCATTAAATCTATAAATTGCTTTTGGTAGGATAGCCATTTTTACTATATTAATTCTCCCTATCCAGGAGCAGGGAAGGGCCTTCCGTTTTTCAGTGTTCTCTGCTATTTCTTTCTTTAATGTTTTGACATTTTCCTTGTAGAGATCTGAAGGGCTTTGGTTAGATTGATTCCAAGGTATTTAATTTTCTGGTGGGCTATCATGAAGGTATTTTTTCTGAAATTTCCTTCTCTTCCTGTTTATAGTTGGTGTAATGAAAAGCTATTGATTTTTGTGTGTTGATTTTATATCCTGCCACTTTGCTGAAGGACTTGATTAGATCTAAAAGTTTTCTGGATGAAGTTTTGGGGTCTTTTAGGTATAGAATCATATCATCTGCAAATAAGGATAATTTGACCTCATCCTTGCCGATCTGTATCCCTTTGGTTTCTTTCTCTTCTCTGATTGCCCTGGCAAGGACTTCAATTACTATGTTAAATAGAATAGGAGAGAGAGGACATCATTGCCTTGTTCCAGATCTAAGAGGAAATGGTTTCAGTTTTTCTCCATTGAATATAATGTTGGCTGTAGGCTTGTCATAGATGGCTTTTATAATATTAAGGTATTTGCCTGTTATACCTATCTTCTCCAGCGTTTTTGTCATGAAAAGGCATTGTACTTTGTTGAAGACCTTTTCAGCATCAAGTGAGATGATCATGTGGTTTTTGTTTGCCAGTTTCTTGATATGTTGGATTACATTAATTGATTTCCATATGTTGAACCAGCCTTGCATCTGTGGAATAAATCCCACTTGGTCATGGTGAATAATGTTTTTAATATGTTGCTGGATTCCATTTACCAGATTTTTATTAAGGATTTTCACATCTATATTCATAAGGGAAATGGGTCTATAATTCTCTATCTTACATGAATCTTTTCCTGGTTTAGGTATCAGTGTCATGCTAGCTTTGTAGAATGAATTTGGGAGTGTTCCCTCCTTTTCTACTTTTTGGAATAATTTGAGGAAGACAGGTATTATATCTTCTTTGGAAGTTTGGTAAAACTGCTGTGAACCCATCAGGACCTGGGCTCTTCTTTGTTGGGAGACTTTTTATTACCTATTACCTTTTCTATTTCCATATATGTAATGGGCTTGTTTAGGTCACTTATGTCTTCTGGGGTTAGCTTTGGTAAGTCATATGTGCTAATAAAATTATCCATTTCTTCTGAATTTTCATATTTTTGGGAATACAATCTCTCATAATAATCCCTGACAATTTTCTGTATTTCATTGTAGTCAGTGGTCATGGACCCATTTTCCTTCCTAATCCTTACTATGTTAGTTTTTCCTTTTTCTTTTTGATGAGATTGGCCAGAGAAGTGTCTATTTTATTAATCTTTTCAAAGAACCAGCTCTTGGTCTTATTAATTTTTTGAATTATCTCTTTAAATTCTAATTGAGATATTTCTCCCTTTATTTTTGTAATTTCTTTTTGGATGCTCCTTTTGGGATTGATTTGTTGTTGGATTTCTAGTGTCTTAAGGTGCATCATTAGGTCATTTATTTGGCTCTTCTTTACCTTATTGAAGAAGGCATTTAATGTTATAAACTTCCCTCTTAAAACTGCCTTTGCTGTATCCCATATGTTTTGGTAGGATGTGTTTTCATCATTATTTGATTGCAGGAATTTTTTAAATTCCATTTTGATTTCATCAAGAACCCATTGGTCATTCAGCAGCGTATTATTTAGTCTCCATGAGTTTGTAAAATTTCTGGAATTATTCTTGCTCTTGAGCTCCAGTTTTATTCCATTGTGATCTGATAAGGAATAGGGGATAATTTCTACTTTTTTGTATTTGTTGAGGGAATTCCTATGAACTAGCATATGACCTATCTTAGAAAATGTTCCATGTCATGCTGAGAATAATGTGTATTCCTCATCATGTGGATGAAATATTCTGTATATATCTGTGAGATCCAACTGATTTAGGGTGGAGATTAGATTTGATGTTTCTCTGTTGTTTTTTTGTCTTGATGACCTGTCTCTTGACAAAAGTGGGGTATTGATGTCTCCCATTATTATTGTTTCTGGTCCAATAAAGTTCTTTATATTCCATAAAGTTTGTCTTATAAAGCTAGGTGCCCCAGTGTTTGGGGCATAAATATTTAGGAGCATTATTGGTTCCTGATTGATTGTTCCTTTTACTAAAATGTAGTGTCCTTCTTTGTCTCTTCTAATTTGTTTTGGACTGAAATTTAATCTCTCTAATATTAGAATTGCAATGCCTGCTTTTTTTTTCTTCTCCCCCTGCTTGGTATATTGTTTTCCAGTCCTTAATTCTCAGTCTATTGAAGTCTTTGTGAGTTAGATGAGTTTCTTGAATACTAAATATTGAAGGTTTATGTTTTTTCATCCAATTAGCCAGTCTGTCTCTTAACTGGTGCGTTAAGGCCCTTTACATTAATAGTGATTATTGAGTAGTATCTATTGTTATACATCCAGTCATTACATGTTACTGGTTTATGAATCATGGTTGCTTTGTTCCTTTCTTGGATTTCACTCATCTCAGCTAATCAAGTCTTTGGTTTCCTATATAAAGTTGTCTTATCTCTCCTGGATGTGGTAATTGATTCAAAATCCTCTGTAGGGCTGGTTTGGTGGTTGCAAATTGTTTGAATGAATCAATATCATGAAATGTCTTATACTCCTCTTCCATTTTCAAAGATAATTTTGCTGGATATAGTAATCTTGGTTGGAGTTTTTTTTTTTTTTTTTTTTTTTTTTTTTTTTTTTTTTTTTTTTTTTTTTTTTTTTTTTTTTTTTTTTTTTTTTTTTTTTTTTTTTTTTTTTTTTTTTTTTTGATGTGAATTACCTGTGTCCAAGTCTTTCTAGCTTTCAATGTTGATATGGAGAAGTGTGTAGTAATTTTAATAGGTTTTCCTTTAAATGTAATATGTGGTTTCTGCCTTGCTACTTCCAGGATAGCTCCCTGGTTTCTAATGAAAGCATTCAAGCTATAATATGTCTTGGGAATAACCTTTTTTGATCTACTCTGGACGGAGTCCTGAATGTTTCAGTTGTGTATGTATCCATATCCTGGATTATCTCTGGGAAGTTTTCCTTGAGAATATCATATACTAGATTTTCTAGACCTCTGGTGGATCTTTCCTCTCCTTCAGGGACACCCTGAATGCTTAAGTTTCATTTTTTCATTCTGTCCGAGGTTTCCTGGAAATCTTTTTGTAATTCCTTCATCGTTTCCATTTCTGACTGTATGTATTTAAATTCTTGGATGGTGTCTTCAGAATCAGAGATCCTTAGTTCAGATTAATTCAGTCTTGATGAAAAGGATTCTTTTGTAGAATTCAAATAATTTAGTTTAGTTTGCATGTCAATAATCATTGCTTGATTTTTTCCTAATCATTTCTAGCTGGGAGGATAGAACGGACTGCAGGTGAGATACCTTCTTTTCAAGGATTTCAAGGGTGCTGATGGTATTCATTTTGCTTTCTCTTAGCATATTTATAACCATAACTCTGAATTCTAATTCAGGGATCTCTAGGAGTTGAGATTCATTGGAGGAATTTGTTGGGGGGCTTTGGTCTGTGGGGTCTTCAGATCCATCCTGCCCCTTTGTATTTCTTGTAGGTTTACTCTGTTTGTCCATAATATGGTCTGGGAAATAGATTCCATCTTTCCTAAGTGTGCAGAACTTCTTCCTCTGTTATCCCTTTGAGTTTGTGTGATGCTGAATCTCTGTTGCTTTATTTCCACTCCTCAGCCCTGTATTTTATAGCTTCAGAGCCCTAGACAAGGATCCATTGCAATCTCTAAGTTTAGTTCTGTCCCATTCAGATTCCCTCTGATCCCTGAGATTGCAGACACTAGGTTGACTACTGGGTGCGATGTGCTTCCTCAGTTGTCTAGTCTGTGGGGCTCTTACTCTAGTTCACCAGCCCTACTCAACTTTTAATGGGCTTAGTTGTTAGTCAGAACTCATAGGTTCAGTGGACCATCATCTCGTGGCACTCTTATCTTCATCCTGAGCTCTCCACTCCTCAGTTTCCCATTCTCCGGTTCACTATTCCAAAGGGCCTGGGGGCTAGGGAGGCAATAGATTCTGTTTCTCTTTTGGGGGGTGACACGGGGGAGGATATGGTGACAGAAGAGGGAGAAAGAGGAGATAGAGAGCAGAGACTAATAATTAAAGTCAAAATTAAAATTAAGGTTAAAATTTAAGGAAAAATAATTAGCTAAAACAAAAACACATATATAGCATAAGAAAAAGAGGAAAATAGAAAAAAGAAAAGAATAAAAGAAGAAAGAGAGAAAAAAACACATATATACACACTCCCACGCACACAAAAAAACACTTGTATGTGCTCACAAGTGGAATCTGAACTATGAAGACAGTAAGGATGAAGTGAACACTGCAGAACACAGGCTGGCAGTGTTTTTGCACAATCTGCAGAAGCAGGCTGCATTGGGGGCAGGGTTTCTGTGAAGCTTCCCTCTGCCAAGTGGATATGGCGGATGGCCCCACAATGCCCCAGGTTTAAGCAGGACACTGAGTGTCCATAGAGTCTGTCCTGTGAAATATTCTGTGTCTATTGTAATGTTGGAGAGGCAGTGGAACCTGTGGGTCCTCCCTGGAGTTCTCCCTGTCCCATGTAGTTTGGGCACCAATTCCCCAAATAGGAGATCTCTGCCCCAAAGCCTACAGCATGGAGGGAATATTGCTGCTATCGTGAATATTTATTGCAGGGCTTTCCGTCCACTTGGATGTCCACTTGGGAGATCCAGATCCTGTTGTGGTCTTGCCACTCCCCCCCACCACCTGCAGCAGGTGGGATGATATCCAACCACCCTGGATGAATCTGCAGCAAGTCTGGCTGTGTGCAGCGGTTGTGCTCGAAACTGCCCTGAGACAAAGTGCAGTGCTGTGCACTGTTTGCAGAACCATGGCTGCACACTGCCCACATGGGACTCAGTCGTGTCTGCAGACCCCAGCCTACTCCACAGTGCAGTGGGATGACATAGAATCACCTCCCGTGTGTCTGGGGTCTAGGTGCATGTGTGCCCCTATGTCTGCAAAAATCGCATCCCCACAACAGCCCAGCCACAACAGGAGGGAGGGAGCTGAGCCACAGCTCTGGTCATGCTCTGCTGGCACAAGTTCCCCAGGCCCCTCTGCGTTCACTCATCGCACCCACTTCGGGATGGATGGAATGATAACGTATCACCTCTTGTGGATCTGATGCCTACACTCCTGCGTGAGGGTCCTGCACCAGCCTAGCGACTCAGGCTGCACAGCATGCACCACTAGGGATGGCGATTCTGTGCTACCTCAAACTGACTCACCCAGAGCTTGTAGTCTGTGTCCTGTGGGCAAGGTGTCGATGCGATGCCAAGGCTGCACTCCATGTTGGGTCTGGGCCCCTGTGAGTATGGGCACGAAGTCCCCTCCAGGTCTCCGGGATCCTATCTGCCGTCTGCGAAATGGCGGAATGGCAACCCAGCTGCTGGCCTCTGTTGTAGGCCTCCAGAGCCAGATCCATGATTTCAATGTTCGTCCGATTCCCTCCACTATCTCCCGATTTAAACTATCACTGTTTCTGTCGGGTCAATGTGAGCTCCAAACCATTAATCAAGGCTTCCCTCTACCTCAGTATGGAAGGCGTGTGCTATCTCTCTGCCATCTTCTCCCATCTCTGAGGTTGATTTGTATAAACTGTCATGCAAAAACATTTCCGAGTGACATTGAAGAGTTTCTAGAATGGAACCATCTTCAAAACCACTCTTCATTCGCCAGGTATGTAAATTCATAGAAATTTAAATTCACATGTAAATTCATAGAAAGCTCTGGAAGGATACACACAAATTCAGTAATAGCAATTGCTGTGGGGAGGGGACTGACACTGGGGGTGGTCATGTGGGTTTTGAATTTTTCCTCTTTAGGTTTGATTTTTTAAAATGATAGGTGTATTCAGCTATTAATATGTATAATTACAAATTATTTTACCTTAAAACTGCATTTAAAATATTACCTACCTTTTTAGTAATGCGACCAAGTAATGAGACAATGATTATAAAACACATTGCCTGTCACAAAGAATGTTCTTATTATATAGACTCTATGTACCGTACCTGGTAAAAGACCCCTGAAAAAGGCAAAGAACCTCATTTCTGAGCACCAGCTCCATGCATACCACTTACTTTCTTTGCAATGGCCCACTCTATGAGGTAGATTGTCCACGTGCCATTGATCTAGTTTTTGAACTCTGTGCTTTAGATTTCTCATCTACTAATGGAAATAATAATAGAACCTGTGTTGTAGGGTAGTTAGGGAAGTTAAATACATGAATATCTTAAAGCTCTGGAAGCAGGGCTTAGTAAATACTATTAACATCACCACCATCATCATCCTTATACTATAGCTAAGAAGACAAATGTTCAAAAAGTTGGTATCACCTAATCAAGCTCTTACTGTTAACAAATGTCTGACCTAGAATTTTAATGAAGATCTCTGTATATTTTTGCACTGTACTACTGGGCAGAGGTACATACATGCACACACATGCATATGCAATAAAACTAAATAGAGAAAATGTGTACTGGGGGCTGGAGGAAGGAGGGCTGGGGAGTTATTAAAGAGAGAGGGGTTTAGTTTTAGAGGAAGAAACATTTCTGGAAATGAACAATGGTAATGGTTGCACAACAGTGGGAGTGTACTTAATTTCACTGAGTTGCACACTTAAAATGATAAATTTTATGTTGTATATGTACATATGGGAGAAGGACCTGGCAACCCCCTCCCAAAAATCAATCTGCCATTGAAAACCCTATGAACAGCAGAGAAGCACTGACAATAGTGTTTCCCCTGTTGTACAGAGGGTCACTATGAGTCGGATACCGACTTGACGGCACCTAACAAGAACAACAACATATGTACATATGTTTATTACCAAAATTAAAATTTAGAATAGTAAATATAAAAACTGAAATGGAATAAAGGAGCTGGAGTCAATGGCCCATGCCTGTGTCCAGGGCTCCCAGTCTCTGGCCTTGGCTCCTGCACTTCGAGTCTGGATTCCTGCCATCTCCTCAGTTCCCCACTATCCACCCTCTGTGCCTCCCAGTGGCCTCCCACCCACTGCCCTCCACTTCTTCCCTCTGGGTCTGGCTGGCAGCAGCTGGCGTTGGTCCTGCCCAGCTCTGCCTCCAGGAATCTGGATGTCCTCTACCTCTGGTGACCCCGCCCTCTTCTCAGAAGGCCACAGCAGTGCCTGTCTTGCCCAACACCTTCCAGCCAGTGCACAGCAGACAACAAAAGCCCACCAGAAGCTGCTCTCCCTACACAAGCAGAGCTCTGCTGGCTTCTCTGAGTCCTGGCCAGCGAACTGCAGGGCCCAGTCAAGATTCAGACCACATTCTGCTTAGCTCACCATGAACAGGATACACTGAAATGAAGGGCTCAGATCTAGGTTTGGGGTTGTTTTGTTTTGTTTTGTTGCTGGAGGACGAGCAATGAAATATTAATTGATATAAAGACTGTCCCTCCAGCCAGGATAAAGTGATACTTGCCTTTCCAACGGTGAGTGCTTTTGGTGACCTCTGCCCAGAAGCCTGACAATGTAGGTGCCATCTGCTGGACCCCACCCCAGAGGAGTTAGGCTCCTATGCAGTGATTCCTCCCCACGTTATTCATGCACTAGCCACTCCCTGATGGGAACGTCTGGCAAGCCTTCTCCCTTCTAGAGCACATTCAGAAACGTGCCTCCCAGAGAGGCTGTCCTCTGCAGTCGCGTTATCATGGCCGTGCCTGCCCAGCATATCCAGGTCTCCAGCCTGGGAGGGTTTGCTAAAGATGTCACTGTAGCAAAACCTCTTTATAGAGCCCTCCCACACTTACTTCAGCCATATTGTGGGTCACATCAACTCCCCAGGGACATGGGACTAATCCAGGACAAGGCAATTGATTTGCCATCATTTATTAAATGCCCAGCACTATGTCAGGCACTAGAGATAAATATCCCGGCATTCCAGGAGCTTCCAGACCAGTGGAGGTGACAGACATCACCCTGTCAATGCAACTGGCAAATTATAACAACAGCTAAGCCGGGTGTGGTGGCGCATGCCTGTAATCCCAGCAGCTCAGGAGGTGGAAGCAGGAGGATCGCATGTTCAGATCAGAAGCAGTCTGCATAACTTAGCAAGACCCTGTCTCAAAAAGTAAAAAGGTGGGCTCGGGGTGCACTTCAGTGATCCAGCACTTGCAAAGCATGCAAACGTGAGGCCCTGGGTTCAACCCCCAGTACCGCAAAAAAAAAAAAAAAAAAAAAAAAAAAAAAAAAAAAAAAAAAAAAAAAAAAAAAAAAAAAAAAAAAAAAAAAAAAAAAAAAAAATTACAACAGCCAAGAAGGAAAAGTCTCAGATACAGTGCAATGACCCAAAGGCGAGCACTGGGTGGCAGAAAACACAATTTCAACTAGAAGCCAGCCCAAGGCAGTGCTGTTTAATGGGAGCCCTGGAGAGCATCTGTTTCCCAAAGGGCATCGATTCACTCCCATCCTCACAGACACACAGGGAGGCATGAACATGGACACACACAGAGTCATTCTGACACAGAGACATACACACAACTGCACACAAGCACACACACACACCCAGATCCAAGGCATATAAGCATGCATACAGCTACATGGACAGAAACAGACACACACAGAGAGACCCACAGTCACACACATAAATGAACACAGACATATACGTGAAGAGAAACAGGCACGTGCACATACACATGCATACATACACAAGTTCATGGACATGTGCACGTGCATACAGCCTCTGTGACATTTCAAACCCACTCCTGAGGGCTGGCTGAGGTGCCTTTTCACACACTGGCACCCAGATAAAAGTGTTGGGGGCTGAGGGTCTGGGGAGAAGTTGTTCCGACTGCACCCAACACAAGGCTTGGCTGTGGCTCTGCGCTCAGCTAAACAATGGTGCCTGCCTGATGTAATTCTGCCCCTCGCTTCCTCTCCTGGCTTTGCATGTGAGGCGGGCACTCCAGTCTCCTTGAATAGGAGATATCTGCACACCCCAGTTTCCAGGTATCAGACGCCTCCCTGGAACATCAGCACAAATGAGTCCCTTACCCTCAGAAGCATCTTGCTAGCTTTAAAGCTTTGACACACATTCGCTTATTTCCCTTGGAGATGGGGAGAAATCTCAGGCAAATGTGAAGATCAGTAGTCGATTTTGGTTTGACTGTAATTTTTTTTAATATGAGAGGGCCTCACACACACACACACACGCACGCACACGCACACATGGGGACTTTTTTTTTAAATGAGGGAAGCTGGAGCCCAAATAAACCTTTCCTCTTTAAGTTGATCATCTCAGACATTTGTTATGGTAATAAAAAGCTGACTAACACACAGGATTTTTTGTTTGTTTTGTTTTGTTTTTTATCATTGAGTGAATAAAAATATTCCACAGATCCAGGGCCATGGCTCATGCTTGTAATCCCAGTGCCCTGGCAGGTGGAGGCAGAAGAATCAGGAGTTGAAGCCAGAGGCAGCCTGTGTAACTTAGCAAGACCCTGACTCAAGACAAAAGAATGAAAAATGGCCTGGGAGTACAGCTTAGTGGTAGAGCACTTGCAAAGCATGTGTGAGGTCCTGTGGCATCCTATCCAGTCAGATCTCAGAAGTTAAGAAGGGTCATTCCTGGTTATTACTTGGATGGAAGACTGCCTGGGAATACCAGGTGCTGTAGGCTTGGGAGAAGGACCTGGCAACCCACTCCCAAAAATCAATCCACCATTGAAAACCCTATGAACAGCAGAGAAGCACTGGAAAATAGTGTTTCCCCTGATGTATGTAGGGTCACTATGAGTCGGATACCAACTCAACAGCACCTAACAACAACAACAACAGCATATATATAAAATCTCCCAAAGATATGTAGAAAAATAAAAATTAAAAAATTAAAAAGGGGAAAGCTACTGAATAGTCAGTGTTCTCATGTTTTAAAATGGGAAAATTACATAGCACTATTTTCAAATGCTGTGCATAAAACATCACCATGCTCCTCCTGAGCCTCCAATCATCAGCTCCCAGGTTCTCAGGCAGAAGGAAGGACAGAGTGGAATTGGTTCACTTCCGGAGCACGGTTGGTTCCCACCAGCTCTTTCTTCTAAAACAGCCCTCAAATCTCGAATTCAGGAGAGGCATAAAGGAAGCTGTCTGGCTTCCCTTCGGGAGTCGGTGGGAAAGCCCAGGGACACCCTGATTCTGTGCACTGTGGTTCCCTCCTCTCCTCCCACACTTGCCACAAAAAGAAATGCAGAATGCAACCCGGGGAGGTGGCCTTTGTAATAACCAACCCCGAACACAGCAGGTTACGATTCTGCTGCTCCTGGCAGAGTCAGCCCTGGCAGACTCACAAAGTTTTCTAGAAAAGTCTACAGAAGGCTGACAGATCAAAAGTGAGTCGTGCCAGCTTTCCTCTGAGGAAGCAGTTAGACGGGTGTCTGACTGCTAACACCTCAGTTCTTTTCATAGTAGGTCTGAAAATAGCTCAGAATTCTTTAAATGTCTGGAGATGTAGGCAATGAAAAGAGTTTGGAGTGCAACCCCCCTAGAACCCCAATTCTGTTCCTGCCACATCCCCCCAGGCTGCCTGCTCAGGGCGCCCTCCAGAAAGCCAAGGACTGTCTGACTAAGCCCGGTGTCTCTGTGGGACCCATTAACTGGCCATCCACAGAAGGGTGATGAGCCTGGTCATACAATATTGACCCACCAGGTCCTTTGTGCTGTCGACTTTGTGTGCCCCTGGCAACTGCCCAAGGCCCCATATTGAAAAGCAACCCTTTCCTAAAGGGTTTCCTTTCTCAGAGTTTTAACGGGCCCATGAAGATTTTCCACGTCTTCAGCTGTGCCTTTTTGTGTCTGTGATTGAATTTAACATAAGCACCAAGAGCGGCCAAAGGAGTAACCAGTATGTCTAAGATACTGGAAGGGGAAAGATGAGCCTGGGCTGGGGGCTGGAAAAGGAAAGATCAGTTGGGGCCAGGCTGGACCTGAGTTGGCTGATAATTAACAAATGTGAGTTACTGAGAACTAAAGTGAGGGAAGAGCCCTTAGAATGGATAGGACAGATGGGACCAATGTGACAATGCTGTGAAGGAAGCATTGGGACAACCTGCTGTCCAATGGGTTGTAGGAATGAGAAAGACTAAGCAAATGGTGAGGGGCATTCCCCGAGGGTGTTTCTCCACAAATAGTCTAAGAACCATCCTCGTCAAAGGTCACCTGGGAGGGCTGGGGGTGCAGCTCAGCAGCCCAGTGGTAGAGCACCTGCGCTGGGGTCAATCCCTAGCACAACAATAAAGACAACAGAAATCACTTGGAGATTTTTAGTTGCAGATTCCTGATCCCACCCCAAGAGTCTGGTTCCATAGATAACTAGGCCCAAAGAGCCTCTTTGCCACCTTATTAAAAGCTCCCCCTCCAGATGATTTTGAAGAAAAATGGCTCTCAAGTCTGTACCATTTAATGACTATGAGCCAGGTCCTTTCCATTTATTTCCCCTAAATCTAGGATGGTCCTTGGCAATTAGTCAGCTCTTGGTGAATGACTACTGTGGTGAGGAAATGAATGGAGAAATGAATGGAGAGGAGTCAAAGAAGGCTGGCTTAAAGGGCTGGGAGCTCTGTGGTCCCAGAAATGAGGAAGAAGTTCAGAGGAAGTTTGGAGGGAAGGTGGTAGTTTGGACAAGGTGACATCCAAGTGTACTGTTTACATCCAAATGCACTTGGGTAAGAGGAGTGAGGTGGGGCCAGGCAGGGGACATGGGAGTCATTTGTGTGATCACTGGCTCTGGCCTTGCATGAGGGGATCTGCAGGCTGTGGGGTTCGTGCTGTGGGGAAAACACACCATAAAGACTGGAGAAGGAGGAGCCAGTGGAGCCAACATCGTGAGGTGTCCAAAAGGCAGAGGAGATGGGGTGCCAAGAACTTAGAGGTTCATCTATGGGATCAGAGAAGTTGGGGAGATTGAAAACTGAGGCAAAGTCACCACGTGTAGCTATCAGGAAAGCACTGACCATCGGGAGAACAGCTGGCAGGAACAGAAGCCGGATCACGGAGGGGAAGAAAGGGCATGGGTGGAGAGCAAGGCCCAGGCCTGAGGTTGCCAACTTCCCCTGGGCAGGCTGGCAGGTGGCAGCCCAGTGAAGAGCCTTGAGGTCGTGGGGCTCACTCATCCCTCCCTCTGCCCAGCCTTCAGCAGGGTCCGCCTTCCCTCCTCCTGTGTCTCTGCACCTCCCCAGCACCCACAGTCACAGCTCCCTCCTGGAAGCTGATGCTATCTGACCAGAAGTCCCTCTGCCTACCAGTGCCTCCATCTGTGTGTCCCACAGGGACTCGGGCACCACGGCTCCACCCCAGTGAGGGATCTGAGGGCTCCACCACCCAGCCAGCCACTAACCCCTCCAGAAGGCCAGAAGCTGTCCCGCCCCTCCCTTCCCTCTCCTCCACATGCCTATCCTGACGGAGGCCCGTCCAGTTCACCACCCTGGTGACCTGCCCACCCCTTCCTCCTCACCTGTTCCCTTTGGATGTGGCCTCACAACGCCCATGACCTCAGGTAGGCCTGGGCACCTCCCATGCTTCCAAGCTGCTACCAGTCACATTTGGTATCATAAAAATAATCAGGATGTCCCACCCCCATGACAAAAGAGTGCAGCTCATACTCTCGCGATCATGTTGCTCTGGCCTTATGTTGCACCTGGCTTCTTCTCAGCCTCTCTTACTCAGATGTCTCTATACTTGCCGGCTGGTTTGGCCTCCTGGTCTTTCCTTGTGCAGGTGCTTGCTTTTGGGGGAGGGGGTATCGTCCCTTCCCATCCCTTCATCTCCCTATCCCTGACTCCCACCAGCACCCTCTGTTGCCCAATACCAGGTCCTCTTCCTGTGCACACTCCATAAGTCCTATTTTCACAGAGGAGATGTCCTCTGTTCTTCTGTCCTGTCCCCATGTCTTCATGGTCTTCTTCATCCAAAATTTCTAATGGGCTCCTTAGGTCTCTTTACACCAGACTTTGGAATGCTTAGGTGAGGCTCTGGGAGGGGAAGAGGGGAATGAGTCCAGCAAATGTTACCTCCCCTTACCTACCGGGAAGCCATGGGGTCCCTGGAACATTCTATGTTCACGGAAACACGGCAATTTTAACAGAAGGCCTGCAGTAACTTCATTAAACGTTGCCTCTCTGGTCTCCCTGATTTATTCTTTCCTTTCTCGCTTTTACTGTTTTCTTTCCCCTCTCTCTCCCTCCCTCCTTTTCCTGGCTTCTTCCTGTCCTCTTTTCCTTTGGTAGGAATCACACGCCTCTGAAGCAAACTGTGTCAGCTTGTCAGCTGCCGACCCAGTCTTCTGTTTGGGAGAATCCAGCAGGAGGATGGTGATATTGATAAATGAGGTCACAGAAGGAGGAAAACATTGCAGCTTTTCAGAGCTGCAGTATCCATGGGATGTCACACCGCTGTCATGGGAGAAATACTAAACATTCTGAAAATAAGAGGAGACAATAACCACGTGAGTGAGGTGTTTAAGTTCTTCCTGCAAGAAGTGTTTGTTTTGCCTTGTAAGATGCATGGCATCCTGGCCCCAAAATAGCGCTGTCATCTGTTTACACCCCTGCTGGAGGGAGGAGACAGCTACACCCTCCCAGAAGGGAATGCAAGGATTATGGTGAGTTTAGTGAGAGAGCTGACCCAGTGCTGCACGTTGGCCCAGCTCACTGGGCTCACACAGGAGAGGACACCTGCAGCCTCCACTGCTCCGTGGTTATGGGATGGGGAGATTCATCTGTGGGGTACATTTAAGGGCTCTGGCTGTGCCCAGTAACCTCATGGGAACAGGAATTCACAAAGGGAAAGCGCAAAAATGAGCAGTGAGTCTAAAGCCGACTGAGATTGATGTGATTTTCCTCTCTAATGATTTTTTTTTTCTTTTTACACTTTGAGACAGAGTCCCTAGGTCAAGCAGGCTGCCTCTGGCCTCAAACTCACAACCCTCCTGCCTCAGCCTCCTAAGTCATTGGGATTACAGGTGTGCCTCAGGGTGCCCAGTCATAATGATTTTTAATAAGAATTTGGATTATGCATAAATAAGTATAAGTAATTTAAAGCCCAAAGGAGACAATAGCTGCTGATTTTAAAAACCCAATTCACTTGGATGAGACTAGCCCAAACACTTCTGGCACCCTTGCACCTGAAACTGTCATCTAATGTGGCTGCCTTCTGAAGAGAAATCAAATAGAAGGTTGTTTATAAGCAATCCCTCTGCTCTGCTTAAAATTAAATTAGGGCTATGGGGATCTGCTGCCTGCTATAATGAGGACAGAGAGGCATGTAGAAATTCCATTTTTATATTTATGTGAACAACTAGGCAGGGCTTTATAGATTATCGAATCCAGCCTCCTCATTGTGCAGTAGTAGGAAGTGAGACTCAGGCCAGGAGTTGAAGGCCAAACTGAGGAGAGCCTGGCCGGCGCCTTGCCCACTGATTCCCCAGAGCCTGCAATTAGGCTCAGCTTCTAAGCAAAGCTAAGAGGTGGCTCCACGAATCCCCCAGCAATAATGTCACCCAACCAGCTAGGACATTCAGGCTTATCCAGTGCCCAATTTATTGTTGGGAGCCCCTTCAGTAGCAGGGATGGTGGTGGCCTGGGATGGGGCAGGGCTGGCATGGCAGGCCATCTGAGGTGCCTCGCAGGACAGCGAGCAGGGAGAAAATCTTGCAGAGGCCTCTGGTTCATGAAGCTTCCAAGAATATCATTTTTCCTACAAAGCACTGTAGCGGCTATAGATCCTGGCAATAAATAAATAAATAGAGAGACCTATTTCTATCTGCTTTCAGAGAAGAAACAACTCCTCCTTCTTGACCATTGCTCAAAAACCTCAGTCTTTCCCAGGAAATCTAGCAAGTCCCCAGCTTCAAATATCTTTGTGTTTGCCATTCCATATGCAATTGAAGGGCCTCGAGGGAGCATAAATCATTCTTTTCTATTTAATCTGCATACTTTGAGAGTCTGGGATCTGTGTCAGCCATGCACCTCATTCCCGAGTCGAGACACGGGGATTCAAGTGAGGCAATCAGACGTAAGGGCGCAGAGGAGCCGAGGCGATGATGAGTGTTAAAACTGACATTGCAAATACAGTGTTCTCAATGTTTAAAATTACAACTCTGTAACAAGTCATGCTGTTAAAACATACAAGATATACCATTTAAGCCTTCAAGTAGAGACCACACAGCCCATATAGATCACCGCTATCCCAAAGTACATAACAAATCATTTCCATTAAAATGAGGCAAAAATCAGCAGGTAGTTCAGTGAGTTGAGTGCTTAGATAAGTAGAAATAACAAATCCAAATATTAAACATCAATTACTACCTGAAGAGCTACAAATCAGCTCAGAATTACAGCATGCCCCTCGTTAGCAGCAAACTGGGAAATGGGGGAGTTTAGTGGACAACACAAGCCCATGACTAATCTGCACCCATGCAATAAACTTGTCACTTCCCAAAGTGCTCTCTCATATGTTGTGGGAAAAGCATGGCCCCTATATTTTGTTCCAAAGGCATTGAAAATAATATTTTCAAATGCTGGGAGTGAAGCTGCTCTTTAGCCAAAAGCTGGAAATGAGTGCTCACATGTCTACTGTATCCTCTCAAAAGATGCTTATAGGTCCATCTGAAAGCCTGATGGCCAAAAATGTCACTGCATCATTGCAGCCTTTACTCCTAGAAAGGGGCAGAATATTTACCTGGCCCTCCCTGATTAGCTTCAAGAACGAGGGGAAGCTGTGCTACATGAGGCATTATCTAGCAAGGTCAATCAACGACCTTACCTCTGAGATAGCACTTGGGAACGTCGCACCTTGGTGGGACTCTGGGGGAGAGGGGAAGTTTCCAGGTCACAGTTCAGTCTCCATCTTTTGTGGGAATCATTGCAGTGTTCAAGCTAGCTGGGTTGTTCTCTCCCAGTTCTCTGAAACCACCACTTGAAAAACTCAATGCTTTTGGGACGTTCTCATGCTCAGAAGTGACTTAGGTCTTCGTGGGCTAAGGAGTATTTTTTTACAAATATATATATATGTATATATGTACAAGAGATGTGAAAAAGACAGTCTCTAAATCACTTTGGGATTCTCCCAATGAAAGGCACCAGATAAATGCAAGTCATTACCAAAAAGAAAAGTCAAGTTTTCCAGCTTTCACATCTGCAAAGGTAACCACCATGGGTACCTCTTTTTGGGTGGTAAAGCTGCTTGTTTAGAAAAAGACTCATGGGAGGGACTGAATGATTCTGCCTCCTTCTTTGTTTCCACTCTGTCCAAGCTTCAAAGTCAGCAACCATGGAAGTCATGCTCAGTGACTCCCTGCCATCACCCTTGGCAAACTGAACAGCCCACCACTTTGTACCATCACTTGCCTTCAGTGTACCTGAGGATAATTTTGTGAGTTTTCTGCCACCCAGGTCTGAAAACATCAGTCAAAGCCAAGAATTCCACATGGAAATTCTGAAAAATGGCCCTGCTCTTCTTACTGGTGGGCCACCCTTAAAGTAATCTCTCTTTCCTGACACTCCTGAGAAACAGACGTAGACATGTCTGCACATAGGCACTAGGATGTTGCCACCCACCTACCCCTCATAGACTCCAGTCTGATGGAAGGATTTGAAACGGAGGCCGAAGGGCACCAGTGGACAGTGCATTCATCCAACACATTGCCCACACTATTGTAGCTATGGCAACAGCAAGCACACAAAGCCCTCTGAGTAGAGCCTCTCCACACCCCCGTGAGGTATGAATTATTCTCAACCAACTAAAACACAAAACGGACCTCCTAAGCGAAGGCCCAAGCTTTGGATAAAAATCCTGCCTAGCTCCATGCTTAGACACGTGTATCCCACAGTCTTTCCAAAGACTGAGCAATAATGAAAGCCAACTGGAAAACCACCACATCACCTAGAAGATGATGGAAAACAATTATCTTACAAGGGAGCCTAAGCTCCCTTTCACAATGTTATGTGCCAGTTAACTAAAGAGGAGCAAGGGCATTTTGGAGAAGGAAATGGTGGTCTCCCTTCAACAGAAACTCAGAGTTTAAAAGTTCTTTTTTTTTAAATAGCCTTAAGCTTTTCAAGAAATTTCAGTTATTTATGACATTTTCTGAAGTAGCAATTTTTTGTTTTATAATTCCTTTCTCTTGGCCTCTTCCCACCCTCCCCCAACAAGTGGCACTTGCAATGGAAATAAGAACTATAATGTTTCTAGACTGGGTGAGCTATACTGCCTTCATGCATGTCTATATTTTGAATATATACTTTTATATCACCAGGTTTCCATATCACGGCAAGAACTCTAGGGCAATCAGAACATCATATACAATATACTGTATCCTAGAAGCAAAGTTATCTGAGCAAATTCTGCTTGGAAATTAAAGGGCTTATGAGCTTTCAGAGCAAACTATTTAAGCTACTTCCCTTGCTAGCAACCTAACAATGTTCATCTCAGGGAGACAGTGCCACAGTAACCTCTTCTAGGTTGAGAAAGACAACACGACCTTATTCCTAAACATCTTAAAAAATAAATATTTCAAAAACATGCTAATATCTAAGACACAGCAAACTTTGGTCAAATAGCCTAGATCAGGAACCTCAGCCAGAAATAAATATCTCTGTGATTGCTCTAGGAGAGACAGAGTCCTGACCACAAATGAAAAGTCTTAGCCTGCGTTGACTCAGCTTCAAGCATCCTGGGGTTTTGTCTAAGTTTAGCTGAAGTCCCTGTCCCCGATGTATCTGTTTCTGAAAAACAAAACAAAACAAAAAAACTTCAATCCTCCCTACATATTTAACTGAGCAACATATTTTAAAGAGTGACATTTATGAGATGAACATCAGTATACATCCTTCTAAAAATGATCAGTGTACCTATGCAAGCCACAGAGATAAAGATCATCTAGAAAAGCAACTCACAGACTTGCACTGGTCATGTGTGCTTCACTTTGGATTCTTTTTGGTATTAAAATTAAATGAAAGCAATGGATAAAGAACTGAGATTTTGTTTTCTCATGACTGTGAGCAAAATCTCGTGGTATCCTTGCTGACTTCACAGACAGAGGTATTTCCACTGGATAGACCTGTCAGGGCTTTTTTGTATAGAACTCACATGACAACCTCAGAAACAGAAGCACAAACAACTCACAGGTAGTACTGGGGCACAAGCACTAGAACAGTGTATACAGTGGACAGAGAAACTGGCATTCTGGGCACTCATCTGGCAGAAAGCTGAACATTTTGTGCCCATGATGCAAACACCAGTGAGTGTCATTTCACTGAAAGGTGCAAAGGCATGGTGTCAGACACACCGCCCTCTCAAAATGACTCTAAGTACTGTAAAAGCAACCTGGGGTGCATATCCCATGCATCTCTCCCCTCTGGGGTTGGGCAGACTCCTTACACCATAACCCGAAGGTGCCTGGACTATGCCAGAGGCACAAGGGGCAGCTCAGCAATGCCGATTTGAGGATGACAAGCCCTCCCAGCTAATGAAGGGAATCATTTAAACTCAGTTCGCTTGGTGAGCTCCTGCTCATGTTCGTCAGGCTTGCCATGAGGGATTTCACTTTATGGGCATAGTAGTCCCTCAAATTGACTGAAGGGACCTCCTTCATTCCATCTCCAAAGTCACAGCTGCGCATGGCACTCTCCAGTTGCTTTTGGCGGCGATAAAAATGGGAGAACTTATTGAAGATCAAGGTGATGGGCAGTACCACCACGAGGATCCCTGCCAGGATGCAGGCAGAGGCAGTTAGCTTCCCTGCTGTGGTCCCTGGGACCACATCCCCATAGCCCACTGTGGTCATACTGACGGTAGCCCACCACCAACAGGCAGGGATGGTGGCCAGGCCCTCGTTCTCCTCCTTTTCGATGGTATAGGCCACCACAGAAAAGATAGAAATCCCCACAGAGAGGTAAAGCAAGAGTAGTCCCACTTCTTTGTAGCTGTACTTCAAGGTGGCCCCCAAGGAGCGGAGGCCAGTGGAGTGTCTGGCCAGCTTTAAGATTCGGAAGATCCGCATCAGCCTCAGGACCTGAGCCACCCTGCCCAAGTTGGCCAAGGTCGGTGAACTCTCCACCACCAGATTCACTACTAGAGTGATGTAAAAGGGGATGATCGACATGAGGTCAATAAGATTTAGGGCATTCTTGAAGAACTTGAGAAAGTCAGGAGCCACTGCAAACCTGGCCACCAGCTCAAATGTGAACCAGGCAATACCAAAGTGCTCTACGATTTCGAACCTGGGGTCCTCACCAGGGTTGCCCTGGCTGTCAGGGATTTGGAAGTCTGGAAGGCTATTGAGACACATGGTGATGATGGATCCCAACACCACCAGGATGGACAGGATGCTGAAGACTCTGCTCAGGACCGAGTAGCCCGGGTTGTCCAGTGCCAGCCACAGCTGCCTGCGGAAGTTGCCCAGTAGCTGCCCATCGAACTTGGAGGCATCATTGTAGAAGGCCAGGATCTCATCGAAGGAGGACGTTGTGCTCTCCTGGTCGCTCTGTTCGTCCCACTTCTCCTGCTCAGGCTCCACTTTGCGGCCGTGATAGCTGTAGCTGCAGCAGGAGTCAATAAAGAACTCGTTGATGCCCCAGTACTCGATCTCTTGACTGAAGGAGAAGACGCACAGCTCAGCCATGACGTGAAGCTTGCCGGTGTGGTAGAAATGCAACACGTAGGGGAAGAGCTCCGGGTTGCGGTCGAAGTAGAACTCGCGCTGGACGTCGTCGTAGTCGTCGCAGAGTTCTAGAATGGCCTCGCGTGAGTGGCAAAGCAGCAGGCGGCCCAGGCGTGTCTCGGGGAAGCGCAGCAGCGTGTGCGAGCGCAGCCGTCTCTTGAAGCCGCCCACATTGATGCGGATCTCGCCCTCCTCCACATTGGCCTCTGACAGGTCCCAAAGGCTCTGGCCGGTCATGCTGGAAATGCCCAGCCGCCCGCGCCGCGCGGGGGCGCTACACCTGAAATCAAAGGGAACCACACCAGCTTGAGTGCCAGGCGCTCCCGGCCCTAGAGCCCTTCTTTTTCTCTCCACCAGATTCTGGAGGGTCCAATATTCTCCAGGAGGGTGTCTGCGTGCGTGCTATAGGGCACTGGGGTGGAGGAATGATTCTATAGATGTTGGCCCACTTCCAAGGAAAGACAGGGGTGTATATTTCTACGAGTACAGCCCTGTCTCCACCCTCACTCCGGGGGTCCTGGCGATCTCTTTTCGTGTGCCAGGGTCGCGCCCCTAAGGCTGTAAGAGTCCAGGGGGCTGCGTGCTGACCTTGCCGGTGGGCAGACGAAGGAGACGCCCCCGCCCGTGCACTGCAGACAGGCGGGACTGTAGCTGAAATACGCACCGCAAGGCTGGGCCAAGAAGGGGGCGCATAGATTTGGGAGGGGGCGGGGAAATTCACCGCTCGAGTCTAAACACGGGTGGGGGAAAACGAGGATGTCTCTGCGTCCCCTTGTGTCCAGCCCCGTATAACTGGAACCCCTTTTATCCCGCTCCTTAGGTTCCCCCGCCCTCCTGGCGCCGTGCCCTGGGGCCGCGTGCGCTGAGCCTTACCCAGCTGAGCTGCCTGGGCTCGCCTTGCGCGTTCTGGAAGCACTTACCTGGGAACACGGGAGCCGGCGACCAAGGCCGGCGGGAAACTTCCCCAACCTGCTGGCGAGCATCGCAGAGGTCGCCGCTGCCGGCTGGCTGTGTGTGCGCGCGCGGGTGCTAGTATGTGTGCGCCTGTGTGTGCGCCCGGCCAGCCGGCGGGTGGGGTCCACACCGCGTCTCCTTCTGTCTCTGGCCCGGTATGCAGTCGCCGCCAGCAGTTGCGAGAGGCTCACAGGTGGCTGCGTGGTCCCAGCGCTCGTGGAGCCCCCACCCCTCCGGATCCACGCGCCCCTCACCCGCCGAGAGAAGCAGAAACCCACGCCGCAGGCACCCGCAGAACCGGAGCGGGAGCGGAGCCGGTGCGCCCCGGCGCAGGCCCTGCGCTGGGGCGCGCCGCGGTGGTGCTGAACGGACAGCTCCTCGCGCTACAGCCCCGGGTGCGGCCGCTGCCTCACACTCAGGAGATGCAGCCGCTGGCGCCGCTTCTCTGTGCTTCTCTGGCGCATCACTGCGACCCCTTTGCTCCCCCAATTTGGCGCAAGGCCAACACTTTTCCCTACCCCCCTCCATCCTCCGGTGACAGCTGTTATTGCCACCACCCCCAGGGTGCAGGCGGAGGTTGCCTACGGTGACCTTTCCCCACTGGGTCTGGCTAGGGAATGAGGAATGGCTTGTGCGAGTCTGGGGGTAGGACAGAAGCAGAGAATATCCAGGTTTCCCGTTTTAGGGACCTGAAGAGAAGTTTCCCCAAGCTTGGGGATGGGATTGTTAAGGATCTGGAGTTAGAGGGGAGAGGAGAGGTCAGGGAAGACTGAGGTTGAGCTGCCGCCTGGGGGTGTAGGGCAGAGGTGGGCCTGCGCATGGAAGGGAGTCACAGAGTTCTCTTTAGAAATTCTGCGTGGGCACCGTGTGTGTATAGGCCTGTGCAGTGTGTGGGTTGCAGGGGAGAGCATGGGTGGATGGGCGTGTGGTCTGAAGACAGTAGGAATTTTCAGTATATGTGTGTACAGGATTGATAAAAATGGGTCCTTTGATGGGTGGGGAGATGTATACAGTGTAGCAGTACAAGGGAAACTGGGAGTATGTCAGTGTGATGGATGGATGTAATGTGGGACTAAGTGCTGTGTGCTCAGTACATGCATCTCTCTTCCCAAGAAGACTTGTGACCCAGAGCTGAGCTCTCAGTCCCCTAGGATTGTGCTTAAGGCCCTCCTGCTGCCCTGAGCTGGAAAATGAACCTGCAGACCCTGGGAGTCCCCTCCCTTTGGTCTCTCAGCCTTTTGTATAGTCCCCATTTGCAAAGAGTGGAGCACTGTGGGGTGTGTGAGCATATCAGGGAGCTAGTGTATGCATATCTTGGTCAGAAGTCCTGGGTCAGCCTTTGCCTGGTGGCTCTGGCCTCACAGGGCAGCCACCACAGCCACAGTGAGGAGCATAATCTTTTAAAGTGGCCCTGGGAATAGCATCCAGCTGGGGAGGTGCTTTGTGTAGATCTAGAGTGTTTGGGGACCCAGGGAGGGGTAGTTCTTACCCAGCATGTGTGATGCCCTGGATTTTCATCCCCAGCACTGTGAAAACAGAACAAAAGCATAGCCTTCTTTGGGCTTCCTTGGAGGGTGTGAGGAGAATCCTTGATCTGACTTCATGTGGGGGCTCCTGAATGGAAGCCTGACCTATCCCTGTGCCAGCCATTCCCCTATGAGTATGTGTGGGTGTGTGCATGAGTGGGTCATCCGCTGAGAGGCTCACGCCATGCCCCTGCAGGCTTCTCTGGGTGTGGGGGATTCCAGTAACATAGCCCCATGTGGGAGGGAGAAAAGGGTAGCAAGGGCCATAGGAGCACCCTTTCTCATATTTGGTGCTAGAGATTGTGTGTGTGTGTGTGTGTGTGTGTGTGAGAGAGAGAGAGAGAGAGAGAGAGAGAGAGAGAGAGAGACAGATCTGGAAGTTGGTGTCTTTGTCTCCACATCTATTTCTCTACTTCTATGGGAGTCTGTGTGTGGGCACAGGCTCACCTTGTCCCCTGTCTAGGTCTGCCAGATCTATAACTTGAAGTTTGTGGCTCCCCCACACCTGGCTGGGCTGCAGTCTGGAGGCCCCTAGCTCTCCTCCATCTCTATGGGAGGACTACCCTTGAGGAGGGCATGTTTCAGCACAAGTGTCATCACTGGCTTGTTGCCTCTTTCACTCCTTTTCAGTCCCTCCCACACCTTGGAGGAAGGTTGCTGCAAGGTCTCCCTGCTGCAGGTGCCCCTCAAAGCAGCAGCACCTGAAGGACAACCTTCCTGACGCTGCCGATCTCTCTGGCCCTCAGAACCATCCTCTTACCTCCTTCTGGCCACTCTAAAGCTTGCACTCCCCTTCGGCTTCACTGCCACGTATGCATGAGGCTTCTGCTGCATCCCACCATTCCTAGCTACACGCATTGCCTCAACCTCAGCTCCTGACCCCTCTGGTTGAGTTTCATGCACAAATCACCTTTTCCGGCTATATCTGGAGGGTCCATCCTCATGGAAATGCTTGGGTTTGATAACTCTGAGGTTTTCCTCCCTCTCTTGCTTTATCTTTCTGCCTGTTCCTTCTGTTCCTGGCTGTTTTTGTTCTTGCTGGCTTTTTGTTTGTCTGTTTGTTTGTTGTTGTTGTTCTTGTTCGTTCCTTTTTCCTTTATGGTCACTGGAAACTTTGCTCATGGAAAGACAGCCCCTCAGCCTTCTGTGTCTTTATCTATCCCATGCCCACTGCCATCCACCCACAGACCCCTGGGCATCTCACCCCCATCTCTCTATCAATGGCCACTCCATGCCACTCTCAGCTCTGCCAACCCTCTTCTACCTCCTGCCTTTCCTTTCACTTGCCTTCCTCCCTTCTCCTCCTCCCTCTTGTCCCTTTCATACCGTGAGCTATGCATTGGGCCCTTGTTGGTACGTGTTCTTGGTTAGCTTCTCCTGGGAAGCTGGAGTCAGGGACAAGCCCCTGTCTACCTTTCCTTGAACATCAAAGTGAACTTGGAGCCTGCAGGGAGAAGCCTGAGTTTGGGGCCCTGTGTTATTTCTTGGAAAGGCCCAGGCAGAAGCTCCTGGGTCTGACAGATGCCTTTGTGGAGGGTTAAGTGTATGTGACAGGCAGAGCCACTTGTTTATTTCCCAGGGACTGCGCTGAAGAGAAATGGAGCTGTCTCCCTCTTTCTGCACTAGGGAAGCTGGCTTTGTTTGTGGTTTATTCAGAGGTCTGAGCTCTGGTCTTCAGACACAGTGGGCTGCTACCTCTGGTGACGATGCATGTCAAGGTTTGCCTGGGGAGATGGTGAAGGCAGAGAGATAGGACAATAGGCACCCTGGGAAGGGGGACGAGGGGACCATGGGCAGCGGCCCAGAGCCTTGCACCTGGGTGACTGTTATCTCTGCTTCCCTTGCCAACATGGATCTCGGCTGAGCCCACACAGCTCAGACTCAGCTTTTTCCCCTGACAGGCGAGGGGGCTGCATCAGCGGCCTGGCGGAGTGAGCAGGGCTGCCTGACCTACATTCCCACTGCGGGGAAGAGCCAAGGCCTTGTCCTTCCCCTCGGGGTACCCACGACCCTGATGGGATAGCTGCTCACCAGTGCCATCGGGCTGCCCACCAGCCCCTCCCCCACTGCAGCCCCAGCATCCTTTAAAAACACAACTAGGTCATGCCTTCCACCGTGAAAACCTTCCAGGGGCTTCCCGTTGCCTTGAGAAGGAAAGCCACTTGTCTCCCACTGCCCCAAGACCCTCCCTGACGCACCCCAGCCCTGCTTGTTGACTTCATCCCCTTGCTCTCTTTTCCATCCACCGTGCCTCAGCCACATGCCCTCTTGGCCCCCTGTGCAAGGCCTTTGCACCTACTGTTCTCTGCCTTTCATGGCAGCTTTACATGGCAGGCTGCTTCTGTCACTCGGGCTTCATTTAAATGTCATCTCCTCAAAGAGGCCGGAGAACCCAGTCTAAACTGGACCTTTCAGTCACTTTCTCTCACTGCCTTCACTACCTTTACATTAGTTATTGACTACATGATTGCATGATGAATGAACACGGATCCAACTGCCTGATGAATGAACACGGCTCCAACTGTTATCTTCAGTTACTCCACACCAGCCAGTCTTGGCCCTGACTCTTCTTCCCCTGGTCGATTAAGGAGTTGCCTAGAGGGGGAGGGGGACTGTGCTGGGGCTGTGGTGTGCAGTCCCCAGGCTCTGGGGCTTCTCAGCACCAAATTGATCTAGCAACCCAGTGGATCCCACCTTTAGCCAATGCTCCCTAGATGCCTTGGGCCTCACACCAGACCAATTGAATCAGAATCTGTGCCCGGGGGGGCCTGGGAAAGCAGTGTTTTCTTAAAGCTCCCTGTGTGAGTCCAACATGGAGCCAAGGATGACAGTCTGAGCAGCCTGGCCTTGAGGGCGTCGGCCCAGACCTTTGTGCCCTCAAGCCTGCCCCCAGTGGTCAGTGCCAAAGGCAGTGCCTAATCATGCTGCTTCTCCTACCCAAAGTTGCATTCCTCCCCTCCCCCTGGGTCTCAGTTCCTGGGGGCCACCTGCCTGCAGTGGGAACACCCTGAAGGCTCCATGCCTTTGTCATTGCCTCCATTACTGTTTACCTACAGAAGAGTTCCCTATGCCTGGTCCTCTCAGAATCCGTATTTACCTCAGAGATGATTAATTTCCAATTACGAGTCGTCACACTTCCCCTCCTCCTTAGAAGGGAGTCAGCTCCTGAGGCCTTATGAGGTAGACAGTGGTAATGGAGACTGAGGTCAAGGCAGCCAGCTGGCCTTTGAGGAGGATTTACAGTGGAAAGGCCCCTGCTGGGGCTGGAGGCAGGCCTGGGAATGGTGAGGGAAGCAGGCAAGGGAGACTCCTGGGTGGGGGTAACTGAAGCTGAGCCCTGGGCCTTGCAAAGGGGAGGCGGGGAATACAACTTTGTGTGGGAGAAGAGGCATGATTAGGAGAAAAGTTGGAAATAAAAGAATTTGATGAAGTTTTGCTGCACATCATGAATGCAATTACTCATTAAGTGTTTTCTCAAGAGGCAAAAAGGAAATATGTACATAGCTTTTGCATCTTTCTGGATGCAAAACTGAGGTTTTCTTTAATATGTGAGTCCTTGCCTATGCCATTTGGCTTTATCTCCCAGGGGCTACCTCCCTTATCCAATAACAGTTTCTCTGACACTTTGTGCTCCCTGGAGGAGAGATGAGAGGAAGTTGTTTTGCTAAGGAGCCCATAATAAAAAGGAGACCAGATCCCCTACACATGGCATCCACAGGGCCTGCTCCTACCTGCTATGCCTCCTGCTTCAAGTCCCTTGTCCATGGTAGGCTCCCCATGGTCCCCCTCGGCCCTGCTCCTTTGGGCCCTTCACAGAATTCCCCAGAACACCCTGATGCAAGACAGGAAAAGTTAAGAGAGATTTGATTATGTTCAGACTTAGGGTCATTACAAGAAAAACTGACCACATGAGGTTAGACCCCAGCCTCAGGGGTCTGACCGCCTCTCTACCCTAACCCAAATCCTTCTCAGAGACCCCAGTATAGACAGTGGGAAGCGCAGACACCAAAGAGCTCCTTTTCCCTCATGCAGGGAAAAGGAGCCTGCAGAGGGCCTCCTGCATGCCCTCTGAACCCTGCTGCCTCTCCTCTCTGCCAGTCTCCTTCTCTGGGTGACTGACAGCTGGACTGCAGCCGCCAGCCCCTCCTACAGGCTCTACTCTATCAGCCCAGTAGATGCCCCAGTCACCTCGATGCTCTCACTTGTGTTCATGGAATGGTAGCCTCTCTGCAGCCATCTTCCACGGCAGGAGACTGATGAAGACAGTGGAGAAAATGTGGCTGGGAGTGAGGAGGCGGATGAGATGCAGCAGAGGGAAGCCAAGCCACTGGATCAGGTGTGTGCACTGGAGCTGGACTGTTCCAATCCAGCTCCTTTAGCCATGTGTCCTTGGGCACAATGCTCTCTCTATGCCTCGAGTTCCTCAATCTTTAAACCTATGATGGCACTTAACTCATAACATTACTGTGAGAATTAAAAGAAACGCTAAAGAGCCAAGTCCTGACACACCACAAGTGCCAAAAATGTCAACCATGACTAGGGCCAATTAGGAGCCCCTATGTGCCCTGTGCAAGCTCTCTGCCTGCCTCTTGCTTTCACTTGGGTACTATTATTACCTTTGTTTTACCGATGCACATTAAGTGGGGATGTTTAGACTAGAACATACGTCTCTGGTTCCAAAAGCTGCCTCTTAACTATCTCAAGGAGGTGCTAGACTAAGTAGTGTAGGTTGATTGCTGGAGCAAAGATCCCTGGTCCTGGGGCTTTCACATAATGAGAGGATCATTTCTCACTCACATTCCAGTCCTATGGGTGTTTGGATGTAGCTTTCCAGAGGGTGATTCCAGGACCCAGGATCCTTCCAATTAGAACTCTGCCAGCTCTGAAGACTGGAGAATCCTTCCCTAGGATCCTCTGCATAGAGTCCAGAGATAAGGGAAGAGCAAGAGTGTGGAGATGGCATGAGATGTTTTTGAAACCAGGCTTAGAGGTGGCAGACTTTACTTCTGTCCACATTGCTTGGCTATAACTCAGTCACATGGCCACATATAACTATGGGGTGGTTGTTGATGTTATAAGAAGATGAAAAAGGATTGCAGAAATTGAGGGCACCAGCATGCAGTACTGCAGATGGACGGGCAGGAGCTGATGGACTCCCTATGCTCATTTCTCCCAAGATGGGAAGGAGCACAGCAAAGCCCTCAGTTGCTCTCCTTAGCTGGCAGGACGTCAGTCTGGAACACAGGCCCAGGATGCTTTCTCCCTACAAGTCCTGAGCTGACCTGGAGGAATGGTCTGAGAGCCTTGGATGTGACTTTATTTTCCTTTCATCAGATCAGTGTTTCTGCTCTGAACTTATCCACACTGCGTATGGGACGAAGGGGTTTGGTCCAAATTCTGGGTTGAAGCTGCAGGGAATTTGGCAGAAAAGGGTAACAAAGGATATTAGGTAGGTCACAGACTCTGGAAGCCAGGGGCCAGATCTGGGAGCTGCAGAGCCAGGACGCACATGCATTGGTAGCAGAGTGCTCCAGCTTTGCCATAGTGCTATGTGCAGCACCATGGGTGTCATCAACAGTGGTAGGAAGTGGTTGGTTAGCTGGGTTCTTACTGCACTGTGTCTGCACATCTGTGTCTGCAGGCTCCACTAAGTGAAGCCTAGGGCACAGGCTGGGAAAGCCCTGTCAATGTCTGTGGGAGGGAACGGGACATGGGAGGAATTCACATGCAGGAATACAGGTGAAGTAGAATTCACTCAGACACTTGGTAGAAGCCCAAGGACTCCACTCTAAAATCTCCCTCTCCTCCCCGTCCCTTGACCTCGACCCCATCCCTATGGTGGAAGCTTGGGAGGAATCTCTCAGGGAAACATTCCTTTTCTGCTCTGGCCTGTTTATCCCTTAGCATGCCCAGCTGACCACCTAGGACACACTTCCAGCTCCCCAAACCTCCCCCAGCTCAGAGGTGCTCACAGCTGCTGCTGCCCCCGGTCCCTACCCTTCTACTATGAAAGTGACATCCACCCACCCTTTTACCCATCCATCGCCCATGGATCCATCCACCCACCTACCCATCCCACACCCTGGATGCCTCTGTGGACTCCTGTTTCCATGGTTACTTCCAGGACCTGAGCCTGCTCTGGGTTTACTGAGAGATTCTCCAGCTCTAGGCTGTTCCTCATGACAGCCTTGCTGTGGGACCTGAACCCTGGCTCGCGTCTAGGGTCTCTCTCTGCTTAGGGCTCTCCATACCTGCAGATCTGACATCGCTAGCACGTGGGTCCTTCAAGGTGATCAGCTTCTTGGATTGAAAATGAAACTAGGTGCTCTCTGGTGTTTGGGCAGTGAGCCCCTCTGGAAGAATGTCTGCGAATTGGCCACAGGGAGTCAAGTGGGAGTTCCCACAGGGAGGGAGATGCTTAGGAGGAAAGGTCTCTTTGAAATAACTTAAAAAGCTAGCATTTATTGGGCACTTACTACAATCTAGGCACTGTTCTAAGGATTACCATCTAGAAATGAGGTTAATCCACACAACATCCCTATTGGGCATACACAATGATTATTTGACAAAAAGCTTGAGTACCATGGTCAAGGTTACAGAGCTAACCAGTGCCAGAGCTGGGATTCAAAGCAAAACAGGCTCATTCTTGAGGCTGTGTTCTTAAACACTGTGTTCACAGTCTCTCTACAGCCATTCCTCCCACCTAGAAATTCTGGAAGTTTCCCTGAGTCATTTTTTTCAAGACTGGAGGTTCCTGAACACCTCCTCAGCAACTCAGTTCTACTCCGGGCTTGATAAGCGCTGGTATGTGAGAAGAGCCCCTTTGTACTCTAGGACCGCTTGGGAATAGCTGTCACTCAGAAGCCTGGGTGGGCCACAGCTGTTCTTAGGAAGAGCTTCCTGCCCCTGCCCCCTGAACTGGTCTGTCTGTGGAGGCTAGAGGTTTCTCCAGGTCAGAGCCAAGTTGCAGCTTGTCCTCAGAGGCCTTGAGGAGGGTGGGAAGAAGCAATCCCATCTGAGAAAACCAGCTGAGGGAAGACACAAGATGTTCCCCACGAGTGACAGAAAACCAATTCACACTCTTCCCTGCAGCCAAAAAATTAAGCTAATTTTTCATTTCTCTGCTTACGTGTGACTCAACTAAACATAGGCATCTAGGAATGCAAACAATGACTAGATTTTCTTAATTTAGGGCAGTTTTAATTAAATCTTGCTAAAATGACGGAGGCTTAGATATTTTTGTCACAGTACAAAGCTATGTGATCTGGGAAGAAGAGAGTAGGGAAGGCGATGCTACAAACACCTCTGCCCCTGGCTATTCCCCACCTCAGACTGGCCTCTAGGTCAGCCTCATCTGAGAGAAGGAGTAGCCCTCTCTTGGGATTATTACTTCATTTGCTCTGGTTTATAGTAAAGGAAACTAGTTTCCTTGTAGGAAAAAGACCTGGCAACCCACTCCTGAAACAATCAGCCATTGAAAACCCTGTGGACAACAAAGAAGCACACAGTGACACAGTGCCTGACACAGTGCCAGGCATGACAGTGTCTGGTAGTGTTTTGTCTGTTGTACATAGGGTCACTATGAGTCAGACCCACTCAAGAACACCTAACAACAAGTTCTCTTGCACTACACTTATTCTAAATAGCTGGGACTAGAAATAAAAAGTCCAAAAAGGTTGGTAGAAAAAGTTTAAGTTGCAAAATTATTTTTGAGAAAAAAATTGGACTTGTCAGAATTTCATAGCACAAAGGCTAATAAATCAAAATCAGAGATGTCAGAAAGGATCTTCTAGTGTGGCCTGCTCACCCATATCAGTTTTCCTCTCCCTTTGAGTATATAGAAGGATTATCTTCCCCTGCTCCCTCCATGTTTGGTGGGACCATGTGCCATTTTCTGGGCAATGAACTCTGACTGGAGGTGATGTATCATATATAGGCAGCATGTTTAACTGTGAGTGTGCAGGGCTCTAGCACTGCCTTCCTCTACTGTGGAAATGCACACTGAAATGAAGGTACCCCTTTATTTCAGGTTAAGGCAGCCTGGATCCCTGAGATGTCCCATGGAGCCCAGTGGCCCTTGCATTTCTCAGCTCTGAAACAGGCATGTATGCTTGAGAGAGAAACTGGGATTGGGTTCTCTCACAGAGTTAAGGGGAATTTGTGGTTTCTCCAGCAGAGTCTTTCTTATCATGATGAGCACAAAAAATAATGCTTTTTAAAACCAATCATTGAATAATTGTTGTTGTTAGGTGCTGTCTAGTCGGTATCTGACTCATAGTGACTGTGCATACAACAGGCAAAACACTATTGTCAGTGCTTCTCTGCTGTTCATAGGGTTTTCAATGGCAGATTGATTTCTGGGAGTGGGTTGCCAGGTCCATCTCCCAAGCCTACAGCACCTGGTGTTCCCAGGTGGTCTCCCATCCAAGTACTAACCAGATCTGATCCTGTTTCGCTTCCGAAATCTGATGGGATTGGATGCCACACCTTATTTTAATTATTTCATATTAGATTATATTAGAGTTCCAAAAATCATCCATTCAGTTTAGTCTGGAAGAGGGAGAAGTTTGCTTTTTCTGGATCTAAATAAAATTGTTGGACAACATATATAACTTATTAAAGCAAAACTTACATATCAGAAGACTTTGAATTTATCAAAATGCCAGGGTATGGATAAAGGTATCATTTCAAAAGAACTGTGGTCAGAATGGAGATAGGTTACACTTGTCAGGGAATTCTGGAGGCAGAAGTAGGACACAAAGACTTTTAGAAAGGGATAAGTGGTTGGGAAGAAGGAGGAGGGAAGATGTCTGAAGAAGAATTTTAAGAAGTTTTTCTGTGGCTGGGGATATAACTCAGTGATAGAGCACTTGCCTAACATGGGTGAGGCTGTGGGTTCAATCCCTAGTGCAAAGAAAGAAGATGAAGAAGGAGAAGAAGAAGAAGGAGAAGAACCAGAAGGAGGAGGAGGAGGAGGAGGGCGGCAGAGGAGGAGAAAAGTTGTTTTTCTCTGTGATGAGCTGCCCCATCAAGAAAATCCTCATTATGATGTAGTATTTAAAGCAATGCTAACTGCTGCAATAAACAAATATAATATGGCCCAAAACATGGTGGAAGTTTGCTCCTTATTCACAGAGTTCAAAATATTTGTTCTAAATTGATAGGGAGCTGTCCTACAAGTGGTGATTCAGGGCCCTGAGCCGCTTTCCTTTTTCAACACATCCTTCCACTGTCTCAGAGCTCATCAGCATCCAGAAGAAGGGGAAAGAGGATGGAGATGGATATGAGACATTTCTATGGGTCAGATCTAGAAGTGGTGCACATCATAGCCACTGGCTTTCATTGGTCAGAACTCAGTCACACGACCACTTCTAATTTCTGTGGAGGCTGAGTAGTGTGATCTTGCTGTGTGGCCACGATGAAGAGGAACTGGGTTTAGTGAAGAGCTTCTTCTCAGTTTGTATCATAAAAGGCCTCCATTCTTTCAAAGTTGGATTTAGAATGTAACCCCTTGTAGAAAGAACCACAAGTTGACCCACATCTGTGTGGGTTACATTTCAGACACTGGCAAGTAGGATTTTGTTTAAGGCCTGGTCTTCTGCTTTTTGAGTTAAAATAATAATCATAGACTTGAGCCTCAGATATATCTTCCCAGATTGCTAAATTGTTGAGTTTATGATACAAGCAAATGTAGGTAAATCAGATTTAAAAAAAAAAAAAAAAAACCTGAATAGCATGGAAAAGCCTATGAGAAATTTAGAACCTACTCTGACATCAAATTACTGTTTTACAGAAAAATATAGGTTTTGGGAAAGGACATCAAAATTACTATTTTAGAGACGAATATGGTTTTCAGGTCCCAGTAACACACAGAGAATCAAAAAACTGCAAGGCCTTGTGAATTGGTTAAATACATGATGCCTATAAAAACTCTCTTTTGCAAACTGGATATCAGTATTTAATCCAATCCTCGTGGACCCTCAATACTATTTTAAGAAATGGGAGCTTTTTATCAAGGAGTGAGGAAGTCAACGATAAGCATGCTTGAGCAGCTCAAGTTGCCCTATTCTAGCTGTGATCGGCTGCGCCGGGGCAGGGCTGCTGCTGTGAGGCTTGCAATCAAGTTGGCTTTAAAACTGTTTATACAAGCTGATTGCTTCTAGAAATGCAAGATATTCACAGAAAATTCTATGCAAGGAACCACAGAAAAGGATGTTAAGTGGTGTTAGTGGTTCTATTGGAAGGTTTCAGGAATGGTAGAGAAAAAGACCATGAGCAATGGAGATTATTTGCAACCTAAAGCCACCAGATGTCTGATTTAGTGGCCACTCAGCTTACTGCCAGAGAGGGAGCAGACGGTCGAAGGGAGGCTAGCTAGGATTTATATAGTGAATCCATAACTAGGAACGTGTCACCGGCACAACGCCTTCCTGTGTTGTAGTGGGAGGAGCTGCTACAGCAAGGCCTCCCCAAGGGAGCAATAGAAACTAGCTTGGGTAATGAGAAGCACTTGGATCAATTCTTGTGGGAGAAAGATCAGCAACTTTTGGCAAAGAACAGCTGAGCAATTTGAGATCCGATTTTAAACTGGACAGGCCTCCTGGATTTCTCCTGTTGGTGTGGCTAATCAAGCCTGAGGGACAAAAAGAAGCAATTTGGCAACTTCTTCAAGCAAGGCTGAATGATGGAACTCAAACTAAAGCAACTGGGGGGTCTTGAGGGCAGTCACACCAGCGTGAGAAACAAGACGAATGAGACAGCAGCTCCCTTGGTCCCATTCAGGAGACACCTTAGCTCAAGCCTGGGACTTAGGTGGAAGGCAGTACACTCTAATGGATTCTCAGGTTTGCCCCAGGGGGTGATATTTACACCATAAGGCATTTCTCAGGTCCCTGTGTGGGTAAGACAGTGTCATCCCTAGGCTTCCCTGAACTGTGAAGTAAGTGACACATTATTTTGTCTCTGGCAAACCCAACATTTTAGCTTGCAACTTCGAGGCAGTAGGGTCTGTGGATACCGCTAAGGGCAGACTCTGACAGAAGAGGCTTGTGGCTCTGTTAATGATGCAGAAGGGTAAGACAAGCTGAAGAGGCAGATTGTTCCACCACCTTAAACCCTCGTGCCTCCAGACTGGGGGCAAGGAGAAGAAAGGAGAATCGGAGTTGAATGGGCAGATGGGCTGAACAGGAGGGGAGGACTCATTGCTCACGAGTCCATATTGCATTTTGGTTGCTCCCGCGTACTTCTGAGACACAGTTCTAGGGTTTGTTGGGTCTAGAGACGTTGTGATAAGATAAAAGATTTTATTACATTGAGTTCAAAGCACAGATTGGTGGCCTCTCATGAGAAGCACAGTCAGAGCAATGCAAAAATTCAGATGGTGCCTCCTCCAGAAAATCCACCTCTAAATCTCCATTCCTTAAGGTCTGAAGAGTCAAATGTTTATTTCTTTTGACTTTGCACAAGCTGAGAGGGCCATAAAGACATTCAAATTTAGGTGGTATATACAAATGAAGATGGCTGGTTAAAAATACAGTAGCACCCCCTTATCTGTGGGGGATATGTTCTGGGGATACATCCTGAAACCAAGGGCAGCACTGAACTCTATGTACACTATATGGTTTCCTATATGCCTTGCAGCCTTGTCACATAGAACCAGAGTTATCTTGTCCTTCTATGTTTTATGCCCTTGTGCCTTTTTTATAATCACTGCTCTTACACGTTCAGTACATTATTTACTAAAATAGGGGATATTTGGGCACAAGCACTGCAAAACCATGACCGTCAAACTGAGAGGGTCACTAAGTGACTAATAGGCAGGGCGTATGTATAGTGTGGAGACAGTGGACAAAAGGATGACTCACATCCCAAGCAGAATGAAGCAGGACAGGGTGAGATTTCATCATGCTAATCAGAATGGTATTCAGTGTAAACCTTATGAATAGTTTATTTCTGGAAATTTCCATGCAATACTTTCAGACTGAAGTTCACTGTGGGTGACTGAAACCTCAGCAAAGGAAACTGTCAGCATTGTCTAAAGCATTGAAACCAATTGATCAAGCTTCCTGAGGGGTGGGGGTGGACACTCCATTAGCGTGTAATTCAATGTAGTAGTGAAATGTTGTTGTAAGGAACATGCTGCTGGAAATTATGGACATGATGTCCCTACTCTTAGGGACTTGAGATAGACCAAAGCACCTATTGGTCTGAGGGTCAATTATGGACTGGAGAAGCACTGAGAATCCACTCTTCACCTTGCTTCTTTCTCCTAGCACCTGTGCCACCTGTTGATGGTTTTGTTTTAGTAGACATGCAAGTATGTGTGCGTTTGTGTGTGTGTGTGAGAGAGAGAGAAAGAGACAGAGAGAGAGAAAGAGAGAGAGAGAGAGAGAGAGACAGGAGACAGAGAAATGAGAAATGTATTTACATCAGCTGTATTAAACAATCAGTGACAATTTAGTTGTTCTTTAATTCATTTATCCATATGTCCACCCATTCATACATGCATATTTAACTCTCCAAAAAGGCATATGAGGCAGATGAAACGGGTTCTGTCCTGTTTCCCCTTCCTTCGTTTATTCATTTATTTAACAAATATTAATTAAAGCCTTACCATATGCTCATGAAAATACAGTCAGCACTCCATATTCATGGGTTCAGTATACTCAGATTCAACCAACTGCAGATCTAAAA
Source organism: Pedetes capensis (assembly GCA_007922755.1). Lineage (NCBI taxonomy): Eukaryota > Metazoa > Chordata > Mammalia > Rodentia > Pedetidae > Pedetes > Pedetes capensis. Next base: position 115,841 of record VMDO01000708.1, read on the forward strand.
TTTTCCAAAAAAAAAAAAACCCAAAGAACCCTGTAGTTTTACTGAACACTTACAGACTTTTTCTTATCATTATTCCCTAGACAATATAGTATAACAACTATTTCTATAGCACTTATATTGTATTAGGTATTACAATGGAGGTGATTTAAAGGATCTGGGCAGATACAGGTTATATGTAAATACTACCCCATTTAGATAAATAATTTGGGCATTGACAGATTTTTGTATCCATAGGGGGTCTGGAACCAATATTCTGCAGATATTGAGGGATGACCAGAGCTTTGAGCAAGACGGGAAGGGGGGATAGAGCCACATGGTAAGGACTGTGAGAATCTCCAACCCATAGGGCAATGCCTGTCTCTATCCCACTATTTTTAGAAAGAGATGAAGGTGAAGGTCGGCATGCACATGTCTCCACATGTGTTTTCACTAGGGAGGGAGGCTGAGCCCTCAGTGTTTCAGCTGCTCCTTGGCCTGTGAATGCTCTTAGTTTTGAACTATACAGAGTTTGAGTCAAAGATCGCCTTCTAAGACCTTCCAAACACTTTTTAGCTGTCTGGTTTTTAATGCAACAACCACAAAGATATTCCATTATCTCCAGATCAGTGGTTTTTAATTTTTCCCCTTTCTAATGGCCCAAATTAGAAATAATGTGGAAAAACTTAGGAAACACAAGTGAAAATAAATAAGACTAATTCAATGGCCTTATACCCTAAACAAAATTTGATCATGGAGCCTCTGACTTGGGTCAGTTCTTTCCTCTTGGGTGTAGGGAACTCTCTGGAGGTAGAGGGGCCCACTGAGGGTGTCTGGGAGACACAGGCTTTCCTTCTATCACCCAGCCTGGCCTAGAAGGCATTTGGCAGAGAAGGTGTGGGAGGCTGCCCTGAGCTCGAGGACAGCTGAGAATGAGTCAGAAGGGACTTAAGGGTGGAGCAAGGTCCCACAGTCATGATGACCATATTTTTCAAGCCTTAAAATTGAAACACATGGTTTGGCACATGGGTTACAATAGGCCAGAAAATCTGGAATTAGATAATTTGCATTGCAGAATGCTGTAGCTGTGTCCAAAATGGAGTTTGAGGGTTGGCTATTGGTTGAGATGATGGCCCATGTGTTTATGTGAAGTGGAGGCCCAGGGCCTTTGCTGGCTGGAGAGCATGCAAGGAGTTGGTGGTAGAGTTGCCTTGGGAAAGAAGATGGGGAGACTAAAGGATGGAAGGAATTACAGAATGTCTGTCCCTCAAGGGCCTCCCCACACAGACAGAGAACTTCTAAGGAAAGCCAAGGAACTATTTTCCTGAGCAAGGTGAGGACACTCTGGAGATAAGCAGGGCTGTTTTAGGGGCTCGTGAACAAACACGGGATACCCCATTCTCCCTTTTGCATGGAACCCAACATTATTCTTGCATATCATGAGCTGGTGACTTTGCATGGCCCAAGAAGCCACACCTCCCTCCCACCCAAAACAATCAGCATTCTCCAAAGGGAATCACCGGCAGCAAAGTCCCAGAAAGTGTTAGGGGGAGTGGGCAGGCTGCCGGGCTTAGACAATTTAGAGGTGAGACGTCCTCTGTGAAAACAAGGGCAAGTAAAGGAGTTATAGGTCAGTGATGTTCATGAGGCTTCAAAAGGGAAGCTGTGTTAAAGAAATGGTGGAAGTCCACATAGCAACAGGGCGTATGTTCTTCCAAATTCAAAATTGGGTAGTATAGTGGGTGACATGTTTAGTTAATAAGATTGTTGTTGTTGTTAGGTGCCGTCGAGTCGGTATCCGACTCAAAGCGACCCTCTGTACAACAGGGGAAACACTGTTGTCAGTGCTTCTCTGCTGTTCTTAGGGTTTTCAATGGCAGATTGATTTTTGGGAGGGGGTTGCCAGGTCCTTCTCCCAAGCCTGCAGCACCTGGTGTTCCAGGCGGTCTCCCATCCAGGTACTAACCAGGCCTGACCCTGCTTAGCTTCCGAGATCTGACGGGATCGGATTTCACAGGGCTATGGCTGCAGGCCAGTTAATAAGATAGAGTATCTAAATTGAGGACTGGCCCAGAAATTTTTCCCAAGTAGTGTCAGATTAACTTGATGGAAGGTTTCATTTGATTAGATCCCTGGTTATGCATGCTCGTTTACCCAGCCTATTGTCTAAGCAAAGCAGGAATCCGCAGTCAACTTTATAATATCAGCAGGAGCATTGCCAGCCAGCCTCTGGCTTTGGGTTTTTTCTTTTTATGATCTAACATTTTGAGGAGGTTGTGTCAGTGAGACTTATTTAGAATACAAATGAGTGCTTAGACTCTCTTAAAGGCTTTAAGAGTATATTTTAATCATTGAGCTTTCCCCTAAGCCCAGCATAGTATTTATGAATAAATTGTTGTGCCTTTGATTCAACAGAAATTGACTAGACTTACTGAATTAATGATCCTTCTCCTGGCTGTGGCAATGTGCATGTCTGCTAGCTTTGTGAAATGCAGATGAAGTATAATTTTCCCCCAAATGATCTGTTCTACATCACTGAATTTTAACTATTTATATTTTTATGCCAGAATCAAATTTAGCTTATTATTATTATTGTTGTGGAAAATAATTATAATCCTTTAATTGTCATGGTACTTGACAATTAAAAGAATTCACAAATGTTATTTAATTCCATCCTCACTATAGAACCGAGAACTAAGCAGAGTAGGAGTTTATCATCTTGGCCTCCAATCCCAAACTAGTGCTCTTCTCCTAATGGTACGTTGAGGTTCTAAAAGGTCATGGGATTCTCCCTGGCCATGCAGAAGCTGTGGAGGAAGAAATGGAAGCCAGGGAGAGTGGCTCTGTCCTTTCTGAGTTCTGGCCTTGTCAAGCCCTCCCCTAAAGGTCTGTAAGGTGGGTTTGATCATCTTCACCTTGCAGCTTACAGTATGAATGGTGGATAAGGGCACAGCATCCGACACATGGTAGGTATTAGTTTTCCTTTTCTCCTCCTATCCCCAACTGATTGCAGGTTCCATGTGGGGGTCCTGAAGCCTACTAGGGCTCAGCTATGACAACACCAGCTCTCTTCTCAACTAGCTTGTCAGGGGCCAGCTGTCATACCACAGATGCTCGTGCACACACATGCACATGCACCCACACACGTGCATGCATCGGCGTGTGCTAGCAGATCTACAGTAGGTTAAGAGAAAGAAGTCTCTCTCCCACCAGCTTCCCTTCTGGTCTCTAAAATCAGCTCCACAGATAATCCCTGGCCCTACATTCATGGCAATCCACTCTTCAGATCTAAATTTTGCAACCCCTCTGAGTCCTTGGCTTTCATTTTCAGACAGTTCTCATCCCTGCCTGTTGCCTTATGTATAGCTTTCGGCCTCCTCCCGTCCTCAAGCCCTGCTGGACATGCTCTCACTTCTTTCTTGTCTAGTGGTCCTTTTGCCCACTTTTCACCCCCAAAGTTGGGTGATGTAGTCACAGCCTGGAACAATCTCTATTTGGGCCTCACATTCCCTTAGCAAGCTAAGCTTGAGTGGGGCAAGATGGGGTTCACAGGATGTCACTGCTGAGGCCTTCTCTTCCAGGCTGGAATCCAGGACTGGCACTAACCTCTGCTGTCACATAGTTCAACCTCCTCCTTTTACAGAAGGAGAATTCCAGACTTAATTTTGGATTCAAGTTACCTGAGTGAGATGTTTCTATTCATTTGTGGTAGGATAAGTAGATCAGTCGTGTCTTATTTACCCTTCTGCAGGATCCTCTGGAAAGAATCAGAAGTACAGCACTGGGTTCTGAATGAGGAATGACATCACATTGCAAATAACAGAAGACTTAGCTGGAACCATTGTAACCAACAGCCTGGAGGCAGATGTCTGGTTCAGGGTGGCTCATGGGTCTCTGTCTTTTCCTCAGACTGTTACCTCATGTTCTCAAGAGGACTGCTATACCTCCGGGCTTGTGTCTAAGTGTTAGACAGGAAGAAGAAAAGAATAAGGGACAGTGCTAGCAAATTTTCACTGGTCTATACATGACCGCTCCTAACTGCAAGGATGTTAGGAGGGAAAGTGCGTTTTAGCTTCTCTAGCCTCTAGACACAGATAAAAGAGAAAGGGGCTAGAATTAGGTGTGGATGAGTCAACCTATCAGACTATTCTCAGTCAGGCATGTGAGGACTAGAGCCAGAATTAATTAGATTCTGAAGAAAAAACTATGCTTATTTTACCTGGATGTAATGAAGGAAATTTGTACCTTTTATACAATGTAATAAACCTTTATACATGTAATAAACCTTTAAGTCTCTACCATGGGCCCAGAGACCATGGTTAGACAACAAAATGCATAAGCAGATAAAGAAACAAACAGGCATCTGCCCTGTACTGTACGTTTACTCTGTGTTAGGCACTGGAGGTTCAGAGAGTGAACACACGTCCTTTGCCACACCCAGTTTATTTGGGAACAAGAACAGTAGGCAATGGGAACATAGTGGAGGGTGCCAAATTCAGATGAAAAGGAAGCCTTTCTTGTGGAGGTGACACTGAACTGAGTCATCTTCTTATCATCACCTTCATGGTGAGCCCCAGTATCTTCTGACCCACTGCTACTAGGCTCTGCAGTGTCTAACTGCTAGGCCACAGCCGAGGGCATCTTTCAAATTAAGTTCCACACACGGTGGCAGAGTTTCCAATCTATTCTAATACAGCTCACAAAGAGGTTAAGCAAAGAAGGGAGAGAATAATAATGTAATAATATGAATATAATAACAATATTACTACCACCACCACTTATCCAGGGCTTACTTACTATGTGGCAGTCAAGTTCTAGGACTCTATATGTATTGTTTAACCCTTAGAACAATCTTGAAAGGGGCCACCCCCTCCATCCAATAATATTACTCCTTTCCTAAGGGCACCATCAGCAGTGTATCTCAGAGAGTTTTAGCTGACTAGGAGAAGGTAGGATAGGGTTATGAGGATCAGCAGACTTTCCAAGGACAAAAGGTCCTGTATGAGAAAACCGGACCAAGGAAAGAAACTCCTGGTTATTATCTGTTGGGTTAAATGGGAAGGCTGTATTACAGAAATAATAAAAGGCTACATAGCAACAAGGGCCTTTTCTCTTTTTTTTTTTTCCAAACTGGAATTAAGTCATGTGGTTGAAGACACAATTGCACAGTTGGACAGATCTGAATTCTGGATTGGTCTTTAACTTGATGGCAGACTTCATTTGATTGGCTCTCTAAGCCCTGGTAATGCAGGCTCTTGTATCCTGCCTATTGTCGAAGCAGAGTGGGAGCCTACGGCCAACTTTCCAAGAGCCCGCAGGAGCATGACCTGCAGTGTCTTTGTTGTGTCACGGAGAATGGCTAGACCTCAGAGAGAAAACATGTAGACTTTCTGGCAGAAGGACAGAGCTTGAGGCAACTGTAATGTCTGTAAACAGAGAGGATATATCAGAAGAGGAGACCTAAATTCACTATATAACCCCTGCCCAAGTCTCTGTCTGACTCGATGATGCATAGGCAGGAATCTGAGCTACACCCAAGAGGCAGAATGTGCAGTTTGAGTTCAGCCAAGTTAATTGCCTGCTAAATCAAAAATAAAACAAATCCTACTTCTATCCCCACAGCCACCCTCGATGGGAGTTGGCATTTCCCTCCCTTGAGAGGTGGTTGTACGGAGGCTGTGCTTGCCCTGCCGCATCCCGTTGGCACTTACTGTTCCTTGTCTGCACTTGCCACAGCACTCGGCTTTTTCTGCCTGATGGAGCCTCCTCTGCCTGTGCACAGAGGAGGCCAGAGGGACACAATTGTGCCCCCTGAATGCCCTCCCCAGGAGCAGCCTCAACCAATAATGAGTGGGAGTTTGTGGATCAGAACCACAGCTCCCTTGCCGCTGAGGGGAGGCGGACAGTTGCTGACATTTGCTCTCTGCCACCTCCAAGATTCCCACAGTGGGACTAGGCTTCCACCTTGCCCATCTGCCTGGCAAAGCCCCTTTCACTCCCCTGCTCTCCTTCCCTACCTGCTCCTTGCTATCACCTCCTGAGGTCACCTCCCAATGAAACTACTTCCCTACAATACATATCTCAGAGGTGGCTTCAACCAAGATAATGGGGTCACCCCAGGTTCAGAGAAGTCAATCAAATCATCCAGCATTGCCAGGTAATATGTGGGCAACCGGGACTGACCCTGGGGCTGATCCATTCAAAGCCTGACTCCTTACCTCCTACCCTGGACTGTGCCTGAGCCTCTGGAGTCAAAAGGGGCCTCAGAAGGCAGGGCCCGCCTTCGGATGGGGAGTTGTGAGTGTGGTTGTGTGGCAGGGGAGGAGTTGGCTGCTCTTGGCCTCTCTCAAGGATCAGCAGCTGCGGGAATAGCTGGGGGATGGATTCATAGCTCAGTTGTGAATCTCCTTCATAACTGGCTCAAGGCCCAGGGAAGTCATCAAAGGAAAGGTCAGGTTTTCCCTTGTGTAGTCCCTCAGAGTGGGGTCGCCTACCTCAGCCTCTGGAAGGCCCAGAGCAGATGCTGATCTCCTGGGCCTCTGCTTGGAAACGCGCTCCTCAGGGAAGGTTGACAGAGAATTCCCTGCCTGTTCCTTCCCAGGGGAAAGGCAAGTTCTACCCGGGGAAGTTTCTTCCAGGGCTGAGGGAACAGGTGCTGCTCCCAAGCACACCCTCCTTTCCCAACTGGCACTGCGCAAAGGTAGCCCTCACGGCTTAGGATAAACACTCCCAAGGAGGCGGACAACATGCTGAACTCACCAGGGGCTGCCTGCTTCCAGACTTTCAGGCAAGTAGAGCCTTCTTGATCCAGTAGACATGGATGCAAAGGTAGGCTCCTTTTTAGCTTTGTTCTGCCCACCAGGGTTTCAGAACCTTCCTTTCCCTCCTACAGGGCCAAGACCTTCCTTTCCTCCCAGAAACTCAAGCCCAGGCAAAAAAGCCAATCATAGACTCCAAAGAGCTCTGAGCCCTTTGTCTCTCTGATGGAGAAAAAAGAAGTGTGTCAGGGTACAGGATCTGGCTCAAGATATGCAGGGCCCAGAGAGTGGTATGTCAGTTTGGGCAAAGGATTCACATCTGGCCAAATGGTTTGGTGGGAAGCACATAGACCTTAGAGTTGGGGGTAAGGTGTGGGGACTGGGTTCAGATCCCAGCTCTGCCTCTAACTAAGATCCCTGAGGAAAAAGGAGATAGTCATATTGAATGGTGGACACATCACAGGTATGGAAAAGACAAGGTGATGCTCTGTTTATCCAACTGCTATGTACTTAGCAGGTCCTTAATAAGTGGCAACGCTGTCAATAGTGCTAATGATAATGGGAAAGTATCCAACAGCAGGGATAGTGCTATCCCATGTATATAAAGTTGTGGTGTACTGATGGGATTTTTGTCAAACATTAATAGTACTTTCCTCTGGGTTGTGAGATTTAGGGACAATTTTTACTTTCTTCTTTAGTTTTTCTGTGTGTTTCTTGAATTTCTTTTTACAATGCATGTGCACTTAAGAAATATTATCCGCCTGTAACCACAAGGGTTTCCAGACAAAGCTGGATTCTTGATGTGGGAAGTTTTGGTTTAGGAGCTTAGTAGGAAACAAAGTATTCTTCACAACAGAAGATGGAGAGTTTGACTTCCCAGAACAACCTGAGGAGAGGGTGAGACTGGGAAGAGATAGGGGAAGGGATAGCAAACTGACAGGATCCCTTGTTGTTACTGTTTGGATAGGAAGTAGCCCCCAAAAGGCTCATGTGGTGAAGGCTTGGTCTCCAGTTGGTGGTGCCATTGAGAGGTGATTGGATCCTGAGGGCTCTGCCCTCATCAGTGAGTTAATCCATTGATGGGTTCATAATTTGATGACATTATTGGGAGATGGTGGAAACTAGGAGGTGGAGTCTAAGGAAGGAAGTAGGTTGATAGGGTTGTGCCCCGGAAGGGCAGATCTTGCCCCAGCCTCTTGCACCGCCACCCTCTGCTTCCTGGCAGCCACAAGGTGAGCAGCTTTCCTCACTCATGGCTTCTGCCATAGTGTTCCTGCCTTGCCATAGGCCTAAAAGCAATGGAATGAGCTGACCGTGGACTGTGACCTCTAAAACCATGAGCCACAAACAATGTTTCCTCCCTTAAGCCATTAATGCCCAGTGTCCTATTTATAAGATAGCAAAAAATTCATCAATTATTATTTCTCAGAATTTGTCAGACTCAAGCACATGCTCATGTTATTACACTATATCTCAACCTTATCTCCTGCCAGATGTTTGCTTTTATGTTTAGTCTAACAGAAACTAGTGTTGTGAACATTTCTTGTTTCTATGCCTCATGTCTGTCCTATAAATAGAATACCAGGCACTATCAGGTTAAGTTGTTTATCTCAGGTACTTTGTCATAGCTGTGAAAAGTAAACTAACACTTGACCTTAAATTTTGCATGTCATCTACTATCACTCACCTAAATACTTATTCCCAAACTTTTGTTGTGGGGCCTGAAATTAGGGCCAATTTTCATGTAAGAGTTAATGTGAGTAGGACAGAGGCAGCATGTGAGGACACATGACCCAGAAGTGAAGAATCCACACTGTTCTTCCAGGAATCAGCAGAAATCTTGGAAAGGCTTTTGAGTTCTATAGAGCACAGAATTGCTGGTACTTAATGCAAACGATCCCATTATCTATCACTCTATAGCAAACCATCTCAAATGCAGTGGCCTACAACAATAAGAACCATTTATTATTATCTCTCCAGGTTCAGAGTGTTGATGGGTTTCTGCTGGTGGCTCTTGCTTAGAGACGCTTCTGCAGTGCAGTCAGATCAGGCAGTGGCTGCAGACAGATGGCAGCTGCAGCCGAAGTCATGGAGAAGTCTTCTCCACTCACATGTCTAGAGTCTGGACTAGAAAGGCTCAGACAGTGGGGGCTGAAACTCCTGGGACTCTTTGGAAAATCCTACTACTACATGGTCTTTCCATGTGTTATCTCCAGCAGGGCGTCTTCAGAGGGGCTGGACTCCTTATGTGGCTCCTCAGGTTCCAAATGCATGTGTCCTGAGAGAGAGCACCAAGTGGGAACTGAATTGCCTTTCTAACTCAGCTTTTTAGAAGTCATGTAGAGTTACTTCTACCACAGTCTAGTAATCAAAGCAGTCAAAAGGCCCACCCAGGTTCTAGAGGAGATGACCCAGACTCCATCTCCGGATGGAAGAATCACAAAATTCTGAAATGAGCATGTGGTATTGAAAACATTGCTGTGGCCATTTCTGGAAAACACAATCTGCCATTAGACATTTCACAGATGTTGAAATGCAGGGCAGTCCTCAGCTGATATCTGAGTTGCAATCAGGAAAAAACAATGAAATTATTTTCTTTCTTTTTTTAAGACAAAATATTAACAGAAGTAGATTCAAGTCAGATCTAAGATTATTTAGAAGAATGTGGATGATGAATAGGGACTTTTATTGTAGCATATTTACCAGGGTTGGCTGTGAAAATTATAATGGAAATGAATGAGACAGAAAGAAAAATGATTCTTTCTTGTTCAAAACTTTTTCTGGACGGAACCACCAGTGCTGGAAATTGAACGGGAAAGGCCTGGAGAAGAGCCCGGAGGTCAGAAGGGTCAAACTTGCTGTTGGCAGGAACCGCACGCATGAGAAAGCCGGCCAAGATGACACGGTCAGGGCAGAGCCTGGGATGGGGGTGGGGAAGGATGAGCCTCAGCACGTTCTTTCTACGTGTCATCTGCTTCTGTGTGTGTGCCCTCAGAGGTGACACCTCGGGGGCATGGACTTGGGGGATTGCGAATCCTCTGGGCTTCAGCAAATGAGTCAAGGGTTTGCAGATCTTGACCTCCTTTCAACATGGAGTCCTTCGATTCTGACCTCAGGGAACATCTCCTGCAAACGCCGGCCAGTCACAAGGCACTCCCTCCTCCCACTGCTCTGGCTTTTCACTGACTATGCTCTAGGAGTCCCTGCACTCAGATTGGGAGTCTATGACCCTGGACCCAGGTCCTGAAAGCAGGAAAGCGGCCCTCCTCAGCCTGCCAGGTCTCAGGGGAGGGGTGGGCCAGCAGTGGCCTCTGGTTGAGCGGCATCACAAGATCGCATTTGCGCTCAGAGGAAAAGAGAGCCTTGGTCACCAGTGGTGGAGGGACAGTGGTGATGCACATTAAAAACGCTTCCTAACTTTTGTAGCTCTGGGTAAAAAGGTTCAGGGTCAACCTTCTCAAGCACTTGGCTACCTACTCTTTCCTTGGAGATTCTCAGCACTAGCATTCCACTGCCTCCTGCCTTCTGTGAGCCACACCCTGATTCTCTACTGATGTCAGTGGGTGACATTTTGACGGATTCTTCTTCTGGACTCTGGAATGGAGAGGGGTGGATCAGCACTTTCTGGCTTCTCTCTAGAGAAATTGTCCCCTTGATCTTTTTTCATAGACTCTTACAATGCAATTCCTGCGGAGACCTAAAGATCATCTAATTCGACAAGTCAGGAAACAGAGCCTACAGGGGGGGCGAAAAATTTGCCTTCCAGTCTCCCCATCAGCATCTCAACTAGAGCTTGAACAGAGGCCTGTTTGGGGCATGGCACAAACTTTCTTCTCCATTGCCAATATTCCCCCCTCTGCAGCCTCCTTCCTTGCAGTGGGCAGGCCATGCTGGAGACCATGCCAAAGAGTGTCAAGCAAGAACGTGTCTTCCTTCTTGAAATACATTGTGGATCAGCAAGCAGGCCCCTCAAGACCCCAGCAATGCAGCTTGCCCAGAGCCTAGCACACAGTAACCCAGAAACATATGTGGTAAGCAATAACAGTCATAAATTTTATGAGATTATGTGTTCCTAATGTGAGATTTCAGGCTGATCTGTTTGTTGAGCTATGCCAAGCTTCAGTGTGATTCAATCAAGTTGTGCTTAATCTTCCTTTATTTACTCTGGGTGAGGGTGAGTCACGGAGCATGTCTCTGGTCCAGTCTGTTGAACTAGTTTACCCCAAGGATTTTGATGGACTGGTGATTTTGTTTTCTCTGGGTGTTCCAAGTTTATTTATTTATACCATTAGATGGGGCAGGACTACATTCAGTGAAAGTCTTCGGCCATACTGAAGATGAGGACCCCTCTGAAGAGTCCACTAGAGACAGAGCACCTTGGAGGTACCACAGCTGCTTTTTCTTCCAGGCTGAGTCATGTAATATGCTTTGTTACCTGTCTATTAATTTATGGGACTTATCTGTGGCTTTTTAAAATTTTTTCCACAGAGAAAGGCATTTTGGCCAACCCTGGGTATCTCTGACCTCAGGCCCTGTGGGTCTGGAATGAAGGGAGAATATTACTATCACAACTGAAGATGTAAAAGCCTAGAAATTTTGCTAAAGACTGGAAAGGACTCCAGCCACCAAGCATCTCCATCTTGTGTATGAGTTTTTGCACTCGCTTGGGTGATGGAAACATGCAGATGGAATCTGGGGACTTGCATCCTCAATGCCTAGTCTTAGCGCTGCAAGGGGACATCAAGTCTCTGTGGGCTAAAAGCAGGGACGACCAGTCTATAACCTTACCATGAGGGCTTCAGGACCCTCTGGCTTCCGTGAGCTGGGAGAAATGTGGGCTTCCAGGCTTGGGGCTGGATGGAAAGAGTTGCCTTTGACTCCTACTTTGGTCATTGTGCGACCTGTCTCAGTTTGCCCAGGACTGAGGAGGTTCCCAAGATGTAGGATTTTTAATAGTCAAAAGTGACAAATTCTGGGCAAAGCGGGACAAGTTAGTCATCCTAACTTTAATATCTCTTGACTTGGGCAAGTTAGGCCTTAAGATAAAGCCAGAGCTTTGGGTATGGATGAGAGGATCACCGTCTCCTCCAACAGCTGCTGCCTGGCCTCAGGTCCTGGGAAGGATTACTGCTTCGGTTTCAATATTTGTCGCCTCTGAAATTCATGTTGAGACTTAATTGCCACTGTAACTCTATTAAGAAGTGAGGCATTTAAGAGCAGAGCAGTTCTTGGGGGCACTATCCTCATGGATGGATGAAGGGCATCAATAACCCAGGAGCCAGGTTAGTTACCATGAGAATGCCTTCTTATAAAGCCACTCCTGCCCCTCACACTAGCCTGCAGCCGTAGCCCTGTGGCATCCAATCCCGTCAGATCTCGGAAGCTAAGCAGGGTCGGGCCTGGTTAGTACCTGGATGGGAGACCACCTGGGAACACCAGAAGCTGTAGGCTTGGGAGAAGGACCTGGCAACCCCCTCCCAAAAATCAATCTGCCATTGAAAACCCTATGAGCAGCAGAGAAGCACCGACAATAGTGTTTCCCCTGTTGTACACAGGGTTGCTATGAGTCGGATACCGACTCGACGGCACCTAACAACAACAACCTAAGCCCCTCACACTGTCTCCTTCACACATACTTGCTCTTCTGCCTTTGTACTCCACCTCAGAATCACCTAGCATGAAGGCTCTCACCAATGTTGTGCCATGCCCTTGGACTTCCAGACTCTGCAACTAAGGAAATAAATTTCTTTTTCGATAAATCACCCTGTCTATGGTACTCTATTATAGCAAAACAATATAGACTAAGACAATTCCCCATTTCCCACCCTAGGAGTGAAAGTTCATGTTCCTGCATTAGCAGCCACCTGCTGCCCTTCCTCTCTGCTGAGATGGGCAGCAGGCTTTCCTGCCAATGTGGGGCATTGACAAGCTCTGTGCCCACCCTAAGGGATAGAGAAGCCAGGTTTCTATGGGGAGAGAAATGAGTAGGAGTGGCTACAATTGGGAAGATGGGTGACCCTTCTGGGAGAAACCCTGAAACTCTGATGGTCTGAAGCAAATTCAAGCTGGCAGCAGGTTTTGGATTTAGCCCTGGTGGAGGGTAGAGGAGCTGTGTGTGCATGTGTGTGTATTTTATTCTTAGGAATAAAAACTCAAAACACACTGAATGAATCCTTTGGTTACAAGGATAACACCAAGATTCCACTGCACCCTACTACAGAGTATGGACTCTGGAGCCAGACTGCCATTTAAATTGACCTTAAGAGATTCATGTAACTTCTTTGGCCCTCAATTTCCTGATCTGTAAAATGGGCACAGTGACAGACTGGCTGCAAGGATTAAACTAATTAGTATTCACAAAGAACTTAGATTAAGGCGGCACATAGTAATTATTCAAAAATATTATTTATGATATTGGAATGAAATAGCAGATTCAAATGTCAAATTACTTTGTACAGTAGTGTGAAAGGTGTCTAGGTTGCCATCAGAACTGCACACTGGTGGGAGGCTCTGCTCTGAGAATTGTGGCTGCTTGTCACCTCTGCCAGCTGTTCTCACTGCATCTCACTGCATCTCTCATTCTGTCTTGTGTGGCCACTGCCTCCCAGGCTGGATGGACAAGTTGCCCTTCTTGCTTTTAGTCTGGACCTAAGTGGAGGCTGTGGAATTTGATGAGTTTTGCTGGATACCTGTATTAACAGAAGGTCAGAAAAGATCACTGGCCACTGGCTGTCGGACATGAAGATCCCAGGATCACAATGATAAAGACCCCTTCTCAGGGGCCTCTCCTGGCTGGTCTGCTTAGCCTGCCTCCCCCAGGAGCATGGCTTCCACCATACCTTTTTACTCAGAGTCCAGATGCCAGCGACCTCTAGGCTGCAGCAGGAGGCAACTCCCATGTGCACCCCATTTCCCAGTCACTGCAACAAGCCTCTGCACAAACACTTCTTTGGATGCTTCTTTAGAGCACTATGTTGAATTTCAGCTCTTGTATTAGTTGGATCTATATAGCATTAAGCTTACTTAAAACATTTTGCCAAATTAATCCTGAGCAAAGAAATTTAATAGTGGATATTTTTGAAAGGTTACCTTTGGCTTGGATTTTATAATCTATGTCTTTATTAATACACCAAAATGTTCTTTAAAAGAATTGCACAGTCTCTAACTTAATTTTTATTGCCATAATGGCATAAACTCAACTTTCCCATCATGCATTTTCCAATGTTTCAAATTTCTGTTTGGTAAATGTGTATTTGATACACATTTCACTGAAGCTGAAAAGTAATTGTATAAATCATGAATGGTATAAAAAATTCAGTAGTGTCAGAAGAGATTTTTGCCACACCATCCACTACAAAGACTAAAATATCTATGGTCAAGGAAGAGAAAGTGCCTTGGAATTATTTCTTAGAATCATCTGTTTCAATCTGTTTCTTCATGCATATTTGCAGCAGTATGATCTGCGTGGCCCCTCAACTCATTTTGTTCTTGATTGTTTAGGCAAGTTGTCTACTAACACTGTTTATACTCCTACTCCAGTCGTGTCATTTGGTGAAAAAAATCCACAATGTGTTTACATATAGAAACATTTGCATTTTGGGAATCTACAAATCCAACAGAAATTGTTCTTTCTCATATCCTCAAGGGTTGTGTCTCACACACAACATCAAGGTTGAGCCAAAATAAAAAGCAATATTTAGCTCTTCTTACCTTATTCAGACTGATTTCATTCACTGAATCTGCTATAATTTTAATTATTTCGTTTTGTATTTCATTCTTTAAATAGGTACAATATTATTTGCTGTCAATATTTATATTATGCATAAATGTCCTGCCATAATATTATCAGATTTTTTGCTCTGGCTTCTGCCAAATGGATAAAATTTCCATTATCATGTTCATGCTCATAATGCTTTTTGGATGTTCCTCTGAACAGAAGACCTTGCTTGCCAAAAATTAAACCATGTATAATCTGCATTTGACAACAGCACAACAGTTTTTTCCCTCATGTTTGTAATTTATTAGCAGCATTGATAGTTTTCTTTTTCTAAGAAAATCAGATGTTAGCTTTTCCATATTGTATTAGTGATACAGGGTCAAGGGATAACAAGCAATGCCAGGATATTACTGGGCTGACGCAAAGTTGAGTTCACATTTGTGCAATGCCGACTACCTGGGTGACTTCTAGGGTGGTTCCCCTCCTTGCCTGGCTCAGCAATCCGGGCAGACATCCTGCAGCTGTACCCTATGGAACCCAGAGCCTCCTCAGTCAATGTAGCAGGTGAGAGTGGTAGATGATTTTATACCAAAAAGGAAATGCTTTAGCTCAGAAATGTTACCATTGGCCAAATCTGGTGATGTGGCCTCCCCCATAGGTAAGTGGAGCAGAGGTAATCCTCATGCTAGCTTGGAAGGAAAAGAAAACCAAATATAAATGAGTGCCAGATTCCCTTTGCCACAATAACTTAATATTTGTTGTTATGCTGTTCGTATTTCCAAAGAATATGTGATAAATGCTGCTAGTGT
Source organism: Pedetes capensis (assembly GCA_007922755.1). NCBI lineage: Eukaryota > Metazoa > Chordata > Mammalia > Rodentia > Pedetidae > Pedetes > Pedetes capensis. The sequence continues at coordinate 131,101 of VMDO01000708.1, forward strand.
TTGCACTCATTTCTCGCTTTTCTTCTTCTTATCCCCAAATAATAGGCAATGGAGACAAAAATACAGAATCCTTTGAGAAAAAAAAGTAAACACAATTAAGCAATAGCGTTTTTTTCCCCTTCACTACTTGGAAGAATTCTGTGCTATAAATTTGTGAAAACTATTTCTAACGTCTTTCAGAAAGATACTTTTCTTATTTGAGGGTAAAAAATTCAACCACAGTATCCTAATATCCAAATTCTGTGGTCTCTCTGGCTCTAACCACACCTAGTTGGTAGGATCTCCAGCCTCTTCTTGTTTCTTCTGAGTCTTTCTGGGAATCCCTGGAGATGGTTTTAAGCATGCTTCCTAGCTGGTCCTATTTACTCCACTCTTCTCCTTCTCTGGCTGCTCCAGTTTCTTGTGAGTGCTGAATATCAGCAGTGTCCCCAATGACACAACCTCTTACTGAAGCTCACCACCACAGCATCCTTCCTTGCCTCCATCAGTGGCAGCCACTAAAACCCTGTGCTCCCAGTAGCCCAAGAAACAGTAGAGAAATAGCTCCCTTAATGCTCACTGGCTAACTAGTGCTCCATAACAAACTATCTCAAATTTTAGTAGCTTAGAGCAATGAGCATTTATTTTATTCATGATTCTATAGGCTGATAATTTAGGCTGAAATTAGATAGGCTTTTTCTTATGTCTATGGCCAGCTGTGAATCAACTTTGCTGACCTTGATTGGGCTCTTCACATGCTTGGGGGTCTGAGTTTGGGTATCCAGACTGACTAGCTCTGATGTACCAGGGCTCTTGTCTTCCAGCATGCAAGAGGCAGTGATTCCAAGGGAAAGTAGAGAAGTATGTAAGGCTTCTTAAGGCCTGGGTTCAGAACTGGCAAATGTCTCAGGCCAGATTCTGTTGGCCAGAGTAAGGATTAGCCTAGAATCAAGGAGATGGGGAAAAGATTCCTCTTCTTGATGGGAGGAGCTACAAAGTCATGTGCAGAGGGAATGGACGCAAGGAAAAATAAAAGATTTGTGTCGGGTTTGTTACCCTCCACAGCAACTCCTTACAATTGAGGTGGGAGTTGATGGGTGGTAGGTTAGGGGACATCTGAATGACAGGCCTAGGCTCACTCAGAATCACCCATGCTTTCAGTCCACTGGTGCATGAGAAAGATGATTGTTTTGACTCTTTCTTGGTTTTCCTCTGCATCTAAGGGCTCAGTTCAGGAATGTAAGCTCAGAATGAGTCCTAACTAAAGAAGAGCCAGGAAGAACCCAGGATCCAGGTCAGTTTGTTTTGTTTGACCATGTTTTTCTTGACCATGTTCAAACATGCCAGTACAATGACAATGAAATAACCTAAGTTCAAGGTGAGCCCAAAGATTATGAGGGGGAATGGATGTGGCTGCTAACTTTCACCAGGGAAAAGGGGAAGGTACTCTTTGAAAGGTTCCTGAGTAGTTCTCTCTTTCCCAGCCCCATGCCTATTTGTGTTACTTCCCTAGTAAGTTACTGGGGAACAGAATCTCCGTGTATTAGTTACTTTTTGCATTCCTATGACCAAATATCTGAGAGAAACAACTTAAAGGAGGAAAGATTTATTTTGGTTCATAGTGTCAGAGATGTCAGACCATCACGGCAAGAAGGGAGTGGTATAACAGAGTAGTTCACATCATGGCAGACAGGAAGCAGAGAAAGGGAGATACAGGAAGAGGCCAGGGAAAGATACAACCCCTAAGGACACACCTCCAGTGACCTACTTCCTCCAACAAGGCCCCATCTCCCACCTTTCACCATTTCCCAATAATGCCATATTATGAATCCATCATGGTATTAAGCCATTCATTAGGTCCGAGCCCACATGATATAATCATCTCTGGAAATACCACCACAGACACAGTTAGAGGTGTGCTTTACTAATAGCCTAGACATTTCTCAATTCAATCAAGTTGTCAACTGAGATTAACCATCACACCCCCTCAGAGAGATATGCTGTAGACTTTGCCTCCTGAGTGTCAGTAAGAGAGGGATGGAGGGAAAAAAGGAGGAAAGAGAATAAACTGACATGGATGCTGAGTTCTTCCTGGCTCTTCTTTAGTCAGGACTCATTCTGAGCTTACTTGCCTGAACTGAGCCCCTAAATGCAGAGGAAAACCAAGAAAGAGTCATGACAATCATCTTTCTCATGTATCAGCTGAAGTTAGCTTCTGTGCCTTCCTTCACAATTCCAACTCAAAGTATTACCTGGCTTCATTGGGAGGTATAGAAGCCATATGATGTTTCTTCATGTGGGCCAAGCCTCCAGCATCTCTAGGGTCTCTGGTTCCAAGGGGATGCATAAGCCAATAATGCAGTCTTGATGGGGAATTTCTAGGTTTGGAGTTTCTAGGGAATGGGGTTCCAGAAGATCTTTGCTACTCTCTAATATGACTTCAAAACTACTTTAAGCCTTGACACAACATTCAACAGAAGTTAAAGATACAGAACAGCTTCTCCTCTGTAGAAGGAACTCTTGCTACCTATCTTTCTCACTCACATGGGGTCTTGTTTAAGATGAAATATGGAAACAGGGCTGGGGATGGGGGCTCATGCTTGCAATCCCAGTGACTGGGGAGGTAACGGCAGGAGGATCACAAGTTCAAGGCCAAAGGCATCCTGCATAACTTACCAAGACCCTGTCTAAGGTTAAAAAGTAAAAATGGGCTGGGGTGCAGCTAGTGATAGGGTACTTGCAAAACATGTGTGAGGCCTTGGGTTCCACCTCCCCAGTACTAAAATAATACGTACATACATACATACATACATACATACATACATACATATGGAAACAGGTATAGAAGCAACTTTAACAATATGTAACACTCTACAAATATGATTTTTTTTTTCATTTATGCCTTCACTACTTCCAAACAGAATTTGAGGCAGCTTGGAAGATTAATATGGTAAAAATAGGTCCCTAATCTACCATTATAGAACTGCAAGAAAAAGCCAAGTAAGAAAAGGGTAAAATTATATCCAAAATGAGACAGAGAAGGGTGTCTTCTACTGAGCATAGCATTTAGCTCTTGAGGAATAAAAGGAAAGACAGATAGGTAGAGAGATGACTAATGTTTACTAAGCACCTCCTATGTGCCAGACACTGCAATTTGATGATGTGAGCCAAATCATTTTTTTCTGAGCTTTTCAGTAGCCATGGTAAAGAGGAGAAGTTAACATTCTAATAAAAGAAATCTGCATAGATTCATCAGGAAACCACCTTTTCCTGACTTTGAGTTTTAAGATGAGTATTTATGTAAGGAATACCAAGAAACATATTGAAGAGTGTACTTTAACAATCTTACTGTGCTCAGGTGCCAGGTAAAATGGAATAAGCCCACTCCACGCTGTCTCTCCCAGGGAAACGTAGCTCTAAAATTTGGAGACTCTGCACAACACACTGTTTGAGGATTCTAAGAAGCAAATAGTAGTAGGCAGATTGAGGAAGACCAGAATTTGATGTGCCAGAAAACCAACAGTGAGTTTACCACTTTTTCCTTCCAGGTTTCTCATGGCTTGGACTTAAGGATAGGTACAGCTGTGGAAGGTACACAGCAGAGTAGAGGAATTGAAGCCCAGCTTTCTGAGGAATTCCAAGGAATTGGAGAGAGAGGGGGGGGGGAGAGAGAGAGAGAGAGAGAGAGAGAGAGAGAGAGAGAGAGAGAGACAGAATGAGAATGAGGAGATTCCTGGAAAGTGGCTGCATAAAGGTGTTCATGAACTGCCACGCTCACCCCTGAGCTGCTCTGGTCCTAAACATCAGACTAAACTCTAAATTCTAACTACTCAGGTCCCAGACTGACCAGTAGAGGCTGCCTGTCTGTGATAGACCTGAATAACACTACAAAGACTGAAAATTGAACTGCAGCTGGAACTACAGCCTGCAGAAAGCAGACTGGAAATGGAGGCCTGCACTTAACCAGGTTCGTTGCGTGCTAAGACAGAAATAGCAACATTCTTCATGGAATTTAAACAAGGCCCAAGTTCTAGTAACATAATAATCAAAATATCCAGGATGCAATGCAACTCAAAATTACTTGGCACATAAAGAACCAGACAAACCTCAACTTGCATGGGAAAATACAATCAACAGATGCCAATGCTTAGATGACACAGATGTTGGAATTACCTGACAAAGTTCTCAGAGAAATTATTGTAAAATGATCCAAAAGTAAGAGCAAATTCTCTTGACAGGAATAGAAAGACAGAAGGTCTCCCAAAGAAATAGAAGACACGAACAGAACAAAATGTCAATTCTAGAGCTGAAAAATATAATAAGCGAAATGAAAACACACTGGATGGGCAGAATTAAAGTATCAGAGCAGGACTGAGGTAGATCAATGGAAATTATCAAATCTGAACACTGGAGAGGAAAAAAGTGGAAAAAGTAAATGCAAATTAAGAGACTTGTCACACAATACCAAATGTCTGCCATTTAAGTCATCAGAGCTCCAGAAAAGGAGGAGAAAAACTGTAATGCTGGACAATATATTTGAAGAAACAATGCCTTAAAAATTCTCAAGATGCAGCAAGAATTTAGTCTAGGAATGGTATCGTCAGCCTGATACATTCATTATGATATTCTCTGTTGATTTTTCACCTAATGGTTTTATCAGCCATTGATATCATTGCTTAGTCCCATTTCTACCACTGGGGGCAACAAAATTGTGATATTCTATCATTCTTTCTTTGTTTATAAGCTAGAATTCTTCTATAAAAACCATTCACATATCATATTTGGCTACTTGAAAAGGAATATGTTATTTTTTGGATCTGAAATGTGTCTAAAAGCTCATGTATTGAAGGGCTATTCCCCAATGCTGCAGTGTTCTGAGGTGAGCCTAGGAGAGATAATTGGAGATGAGAGATCTAACCTCATCAAGGGATTCATTCACTGATCAATTCATTGATAAATATGCTATTTGGAGGTGTTGAAAATTTAGGAGATGGGACCTAATTGGAGGAAGTAGGTCACTGGGGGCACACCTTTGGAGGATATATTTTGTCCCCAGCCCCTTACACACACACACACACACACACACACACACACACACACACAGTCTCTCTCTTTCTTTCTCTCTCCCTCCCTCTCTCCCCACCATTAGTGAGCAGCCTATTCTACCATCTGTTCCTGCCACCATGATGTTCTGCCATTCCATAGGCCCAAAAGCAACTGGATCAACCATGGACTGAAACCTCTGAAATCACGAGCAAGATAAACTTTCATCATACATTCTTTATCAAGGGTTATTTTGTCACAGTGATGGAAAGATGACACAGTTGAGTAACTGTATGATTCTTTCTCTTTATAAGTTTTCTGAATAATGAGTTAGTTGCCTAGCATACTTCAAAGGTCACCAATTAGCTTGATTTATTATTATTTTATGGACTTATGCATTTTAATACTTTGATATTTTTAATCCATTACAATTCTTACTTATTTTTATACTCAAATTGTCCTTTCAAGTTGGCTCCTGAGCCCTTTTGGTATGATTGCCACAGCCTTTGATATTTCCCTTGCTTTTCAGGCTCATCTTGTACATTTCCTCCTCCAGACCTGAGAAAAAGGCCATTCCACAAAGCGCTCTGGTTCTTTTTAGTGGGATTTAGAGATAGCTATCTGGGCCCCAGGGGCACTCATTATTACTAAATAGGTCATTATCTCTCTAGTCTTCTTCAGCAAAGAGGAGAAATAATATTTTTTAAGAAAAAATACATTATGGCCTGATGCTGAGGTTCCCCATTCAACTTTAAAACTACATGCTTTTTCTTAACTTCTGTTACTTCCTAGCTGTATTTCTTTCCTCTTATTCTGAAAATCTTGGGCCCCAAAGTGAATTACTTATTTGCTTTATCCTACTGAAATATGGTTTAGATTGCAACAAGAGTTTTAGTATTAACAAGGTAATTACAGAAACAACAGTTTAATATTTATCTATAGTTTTTTTTAATCATCACTATATATCTCACTAGAGTTATATAATGAAACAACTGTTTTGAAGTCACTTGAAATTATTCTTCCTGTGTGAGTAAACCACTAAACTGATACACAGTTTGGCTTAATTGTTTTATTTACTTTCCATTTTTAGGGATTTCATCTTTCTATGTGATTTTTTTTTATAATTAGGGAAAACATTTACATTGTTTTAAAGTAAAATTCTATAAACAAGATGTATTCAGACAAGTCTTGTTTGCACCCCTCTCTTTTTTCTCTGTTGTGGCTCCTCCTTTTCCTGTAAGTAATTATTGGCCTTTGGTTTTTGTTGTCTTGCATTTTAAAGATATATAACCGATATGTATATATAATTAATCTCCCTTTTCTCAGATAAAATACTATTTTATACACATGTTGTACATATTACTCTGCTATTTTTCCCAGGTAATAATATGTTTTTAAGAGCACTCCATAGTACTATATAGAAATAGTTCTCATTTCTTTTTATAGCTGCATGGTAATCTTCTATATATTTTAATAATAATAATAATAAGCTCCATAATTGTCTTGGTCAGTTATCTATTGATGGACACTGGGGGTGTTTCCTATTCTTTACTATTATAAACAGTTTTGCAATAAACAGTCTTATGCAAACATACTTTCATACTTTTGTCAATGGTCTTTTGGTATAGATTCTTACAAGTGGGATAGATTGCTTAAAGGGCAAATACACATGTAATTTTGATAGATATTGCTAAACTGCCTTCCACAGGGGCTGTACCATTTTGCATTTCCAATTGCTATGTATTGACTGCCTGCTTCCCACTGCCTCTCTATAACAGAGTATGTTGTCAAACTTTTGGATTTCTTGCTTGAAAAATGGCATCTCAGTGCAGTGTTATTTTCTATTGTTCTTATTATGCTCCACTAACACAGTTTCTGATTCGTTGTAACCATTCAATAATTATTCTCTGAAGCCATGAATGCCTGAAGTGGCATTTCAGGATGGTTAATCTAGCTGCAGAACGCAGAATCATTTGGAATACAGAAGGAACAATACAGAAGCAAGGAGCACTTAGGAATTTCAGGACACAAATTCAAGTCATAAGAAATGTAATTTTACTTTTCTGCAACAATTTTATATTTCTTCTTCCTTGGGAGGAAGGATATACATTTAATTTCTACCAATTCAGATTTTGCCCACTCCCTCCACCCAGGGTCTTGGGGCAGTCCTACAGTGGTGGGGGAGGGTGGCTTTGGGAAGAAGAGTCAGATTCTTGGTCACTGTGCATCCCTCCCTCCTGGCGGGTCCTCAGTGGAGGTTAGGAGGTTGCACCTGTCTGTGGCGTCCTTTGACTTTATAGAGGGGCCTTTTCAGTTGGCCCTTAGCTCTTTTTTGCCTCTCTCTGGAACCTAAGGACATTTGGCTATTCTCCTACACAGCTTAGGATCCGCAGGAGACTCTGGGAGGACATTTAGAGTCTCATCTTTCAGATACCCCTGCAGCCATTTCAACTCCTCAGTTCCTGGGACCTGATGGGCTACTTCCTGGAAATCGGACATATTTCCTCTGCTCATTTGAAATGTCCCCAAAATCTGTCTCAGCCAAGGAGAAGGTAGAAAGTATAGAGTTTCTTTTCAGGGACTTACCAAACCTTCCACACCTCCATGGCTGAGCTCAGGGAGTTAGAGAGGTGGAGAGGGAACTGAGCTTGACTGTTTTGTTAAGCTCTGGCATCCCTCCCATAAGCAATGGATAGGGGCCTCACAGTATAGTTTGAATGGAGGAGGGCCATGGCGGGGTGGGGAGGGGAATTGGGTGTAGAAACCTCAGTTAATATTTCCAAATAACATTCCAGTTACAGCAGTTAAGAGCACATAGCAATGGTCCAAGTATGACATGATGAGAAGTAGAATGAGATACTGGCTGAGGGTTTGGGGGTGACTGACGAGGCAGGGAAACAGAATGGATTCCAGGATGGCATCTAGAGCTTCCCAAGCTGAAGAATAATACTGCAAAGGACTGAAATGGGGCCAGCCAGAGGTAGGCACACCAGTTCTGCAAGAAAGATCATGAAGTTGGCTTTAGGTTTGGGTGAGGTTTAAAGGTGATGTTGTTATTGTTGTTGTCAGGAGCTGTCGAGTCGGGTCTCACTCATAGCGACCCTCATAGTGTTTTCGATGGCTCATTGTTTTGGGATTGCTTCAAACGGGAGTGGATTGCTATGTTTTGGTGGTGCCGGGGATCGAACCCTGGTCCTCAGAGAGTGCAGAGGAGCACTCTACCAAGTGAGCTAAACCCCAGCCCTTAGAGGCGATAGTGATAATGAAATTCATGAGAAGAGCTGAGATCCCTTCCTTCTGGAAGATGAGACAGCCAGACAGTTGTGAGTTTCTAGGGCTGAGTCCTGGGATGCTTCCATACTTAGTAAGTAGGGAGACAAAGAGGACAGACAGTTCAGAGAAGCCAAGTCTTTGCAGGGCCAAGCACTGTGGACCATGTCCTTCTTATCAGAATGTAGACTCCCCTGGATGCTTGGGAGAATTCATCTGAGAGATTTCCATAAATACATTAGCCTGGTCTATATGTACATCTGATAGTCGGTCTGCTGCCCCCACAGGTAGCACCTGAGCTGGGTCATTTGAAATTGTGCATCCTTGAGAATATCTGAGAATCTGTCTTTTTTCCCTTGTAGATATAGCTCTTCCCAGAAGTAAGACTGATTTGACTTCCAGGGAATACAACACATATTCACTGCATATGTAACACTCACAAGGCTTTACATGGTACAAGGGATAGAACTTGTAAACTTCTAGCTCATAGGCTGTGTCTGACCAAATGACTTCTATTGGTTAGGCTCCATAGTGGTGTTCGTTTGTGCTTGTTTGAGTTTTTATTTTTAACTAATTGCTGAAATGTAAAAAATCAGTATGCTTCACCTAAAAAATGTGGATTTCAAGCTTTTCTTGAAAAATCCATTTGGCTGCAGTGGGCCTGCATTCCCAAATGGCAAAATCAGCTGGATGAGAGGGAGCAGGTAAGGCATGCATTTTCTATTATGATAGATCCTATTTGTGCCACATCTCTTATTTACACTTCTGGTCTGACACCTGTGGACCTTATATCTGAAACTCCTGGCTTGGAGACTCAACACACTGGCTTGACCAACTGTTGATGACTTTGGGCAAGTTATTTTTCCATTTCAAACTTCAGTCTCCCCCTCTTTAGAATGGTAATGCTAATAATTGCTACCTCCCAGGGCAGGGAAAAAATATGATACATAGAAATTGCTTAACAAGTAGCAGCTATCACTATTAAAGATGAGTGAGACAAATTCTCTGCTTACCTGATTCTAGTCTTCTAAAGCAAGTATTTTGTTACTATAACAAAACACTTGAGGCTGGATAGTTTACAAATAAAAGAGGTTTATTTAGCTCATAATCTTGGAGGCTGCAAGTCCACGATCAGGTGGCCCCATCCATTTGGCTTCCTGTGAGAGCTGCCCAACTATATCACAATATGGCAGGGAAACAGAAAAGGAACTTCTGCATACAGAAGGGGCCAGGCCTGTAGGATGGCTTCACTTTATGATCATTTGCTGTCATGAGAACTAACTCAGCCCTTGAGACCAGCATTTAATCTCTTCCAACGGTGGTGCTCCCATGATCCAGTCATTTCCCAATAGGCTCCAGCTCTTTAAGGCTTACCATTCTCACCTTCCCATTGAGGACCAAGCTTCTAGTGCAGGAAGTTGTGAGGAGACCCACTCAAACCATGTCTAATCCATAGCAACAAGAAGCACATAAACCACTGTGATACAAGGCAGACTGTGCCCTAAGAGCAAGGAGTCCAGACATAGGCAGAGCCCCTCAGCCTGTGGCACAAAGAAGCCACTCTGCGTGAGGCATGACCCTGGGGCCTGGATTTCTTTCCTCGTCTGTGGGAGGCAGACAGCCCAGCTGGGCCTGCCTGGACTTTGAAGCCCCGCCATGCAGGATGGAGCCCAAGCCCTGGGAAGGCTGGACCCCACCCCTGCCGGCTGCCTCTGTTATGATTCCAGGAACTGGGCCCTATCAGTTGGGCCCAGTTTCAGGAGTCGGGTTTCTTGCCATTTCCCCTCAGTCATGTGGCTGCTGGACTGGAGGACACAGGCAGGCGGGAATGTGATTAGCTGTCAGGCCACTTTCCAGGCAGGGGAGCAAGAGTGCATCTAGGACGGGAAGATGATTAGAACGTGCACGGAGAACCTGGGGCCTGGGGGAGCTGGGCCACCCTGTGGCATGGAGCAGCCTTGGGAAGCCCCAGAGGTCTGAGAGCTGAAAAGCAGCCTTCCTCAGGCTCCCCCACCCAAGCGCCTCTGCCTCCAGTCTTAGAAACGCAACTACTCCCAGGCAGATTGTCTCTGGCTGGAGGAGGCAAGCGGAGAGCAAAAGGCCTTTTTCTCTCACCAACTTGAGCTACAGAACAGCTGCCTGACCTTTGAGCTTCTTTCCTGGGCTGGGAAGGAATGGAGTCTTTTAAACAAAGTGATATGTACACCGTGATCATTGAGGACGCTGCTCATCAACAAATGTCAAAATTGGGTGCATTTGTGTGGGAGATCTTCAGCCTAAAGAACCCTCTAAAATGGGTATCCAGAGCACTGCCTTCATTTTCCAGCCCTCCCTGGGAGGCAAGGAGAGGCCTATCTACTACTGACAATCCAGAGACACAGAAGGGCCAAGCTTGCTACCCTGGGACACACAGTGCTACCGTGGGAGCTATGTCCCAACCAAACCTCCTGCCCGCTCTGTGCTGGGTCACCAGCCTCACCGCTCTCAGCCCCACTTGGGCTTTCTTTGAAGGTCCTTCTTCTCTCTTTGTCATGAAGTAAGTAAAGCACTCACTTGGGCATAAAGTTCAACATTGAAGATAAATAATATTTTAATGCAATACATTTTTTAAATCAAAATGAATGCAAAAAAATACATGATGTATAAAACATCAAACTTTTAAATAAAGGCAGGATCCAACTTGCATTTATATGACTCATTCATCTCCCCAGGTCCCAGCTCTGCTGACATGCTCTGTGTCCAGAGCCTGTGTAGAGTGTTGGAAGCATTGGATCCCATTCTGCCACCTACCAGCTAGATGATTTTAGGTTAAGTAACTGAAACACTTTGAGTCTCTATATCACCATCTATAGAATGGGGACAATAGTCCTAACTTTAAAAGTTGTTATAAGGGTAAATTGGGGAAAATATAGACAAAATGCCCATACAGAGAAGTAGCTAGTCCCTAAGTACTGGCCCTCATCTCAACAGTCTCCCACAGAGCCTTCTGTCCTCCACTTCACAAGAGATATTGTGAACTAGAAATCATCTCTTTAGCACCTAACTCAAGTGCCTGCACATGGCAGATGAGCCACTTATCTTTGTTGAATACTTGGATTACATATGAAAAAGGAAATTGATCAGAGCTATTAATTGATTGGTGAAGCCAATCTAATTGGAAGAAGTGGTAGGAGCCCCATCAGAGGCTGGGAATGCACACTTCAGGGGCCTTGGAGCAGAAATGTGGGTCAAAGAAGATAGTAAAATTAAAATACATACAACAATCTGAGGGAAATATGGACAGTTTATATAATAGATGCCTGCGGCCATAGCACTGTGGCATCTGATCCCTTCAGATCTCAAAAGCTAAGCAGAGTTGGGCCTAGTTAGTGCTTGGATAGGAGACTGCCTGGGAACACTAGATACTGTAGGCTTGGGAGGAGGACCCAACAACTCACTCCCCAAAAAATCAATCAGCTATTGAACACTCTAGGACTAGCAGAGAAGCATTAACAATAGTGTTTTGCTTGTTGTACATAGGGTTGCTATGAATTGGACACCTACTGGACGGCACCTAACAAAAACAACAACAACATATAATGGCCAGAAACTTGATATCCTTGTATATTATACTTTTATAAATTTACAAGAAAAAGATGAAGACTGTCCAATGGGGAAATGAACAACAGATTTAAACAGGTAATTTCACAAATGGAGAAACACAAAGAACTAAGAATCCATGCAAGCATGCTTGACTTTACCAATAATTAAAAGAATGCAAGATTTTCATGTGCCAAGCCATAACTTTAAAAAAAATTATAATCCCTGATATTAGGGAGGGCCAGAGGAAACAGGTAGCCTCCTACATTGCTGAAAGGTAAGCAAATAGGTTTTTCTGGAGGACAACTTGAATAAAAAGCTTTAAAAATGTGTCAGCTCTTTGACTCAGAAATGACCTTCCTGAAAATAACATCAATGCTGAAGTTATAATAGGAGTTGTAAGCAAAAAATGTTAGTTACAACAAATAATTGCTTAACAGGACTTTAAACATAACTTGAACTTCCTATGACAGGAGATTTTTTTTAAAGTTTATAGAAATGCAAATGACATCACAGTATTAATGATAGTTAATAATTGGATGAAAAGATTGTGAATTATATTTTCTGCTTTTTGCTTTTCTTTTACTTTTTAAAAATATATTGTTGTATAATCACTTGAAATCTACCCACATAACAATTTTTAAGTGTATAATACACTATTGTTGACTAGAGATACAATATCATACAGGATATCTCTCAAACTTATTCTTCTTGCTTAACTGAAATTTCGTACCTGTTGATAAGTAACTCCCCATTCTCTCTCTCTCTCAGCACCTGGTAATCATTATTGCATTCTTTGATTCTATGAATTTGACTATTTTAGAAACCACATATAAGTAAAATCATGTGGTATTTGTCTATCTGTGATTGGTTTATTTCATTTAGCATAAAGTCCTCAATGCAGAATTTCCTTCTTTTTAAAGGCTGAAGAGTATCCACTGTGTGTGTGTTTATCTGTATCTATCACATTTTCCTTATCCACTCATCTATTGACAGGTATCTGGGTTGTTTCTATATCTTGGGTATTGTGAATAAGGCTCCAATAAACTTGGGATTCTACTATCTCTTTGAGATCCTGCTTTCAATTCTTTTGGGTAAATATGCCAAAATGAGATTTGGGGATCATATGGTAGTTCTTTCTATTTGTTTCTTTTTCTTTTTTTCTTTTTGCTTTTCTGTATACTTCCAATTCTCTATAATAAACACATGTTACCTTTTATAAAAATTTTGTTTTAAGAATGAAAGAACTTGAAAGTCTGATTATCCTGGGGAGCAGGGGAGTGTGGTGTAGGTGACCGTGCATCTGTGACTCCTGGAGCTGTTGTATGCAGTTCTCCAGTCCTGGGGCCCTGGAAGAAGAAATGGGGAGGTGGCCAATTCCCAGCTGCAGGTCATTGCAAAGCAAGGTGGCCAGCTCAATGTGGGAGGAATTTGGAAGGCCTGGTACAGGCTTCTGCAGCATGTAGCTGACTTATAATAATAACAAAGAACAAAGTTTTTGAGTAGAGTGATTTATTATTTAATACAACACAGCCTGAGAGGAAAACTGCTAATAATTGTCTAAAGCTAATTGTTCTATAAAGATCAAAAGTGTTTGCGTACCTTGTTGTTGTTAGGTGCTGTCGAGTCCAATTCATAGCGACCCTACATACAGCGAAACAAAACACTCCCGGATTCTGTGCCAGGCACACAATCTTATTTATGTTTAAATCTATTATTGCAGACACTGCATCAATCCACCTGGTGGAGGATTTTCCTTTTTTTCATTGACCTGCCACTCTCCCAAACATGATGCCTTTCTCCAGGGATTGGATACCTTAGCAGCTGTATTTAGGGAAGGTATGCAAACAGATCAGTTCATTGCCAGGGGAATATCAAACTAATTTTTGAGTTTCCTGTATTTTCCTGTATTTTCACGAAGGCTCTTTTTTCTTGTCCCCAACCTATACTTCCCCCAAGCCACTAACTGAGCAAGGTGAGAAGCAGACCATCTGAGACCAATGCCCAGGAACCCACAACCTCAGCCAGTGATGGCTCTGGAAGCCAGTGCTTGATGCCTCCTGGGGTCCAGCTTCCTCCTCCCCAAATGCCACAAGATTCTCAGTGGGGTTTTCACACTGATCTCTGAGCTTTGAAAGGATTTCCAAAGGCCACTTGGGTCCAGGAGGCCAAAGCCTCTCTGGTGGAGTGATGCCTCATCTTGAGGAGAGACGCTAACGTGGAGAGTTGTTCTTTGTAGGCTTGAAAGGCATTTGTAGGTGAGTCCAGCCAGTGGTTTTCCCATTCTGGGCCCTCCTAATACTAAATAGGCCAGTGAAGGAAGTTGTCATTAGGTGCCATCGAGCCAGTATCCAACCCTTAGTGACCCTATGTACAACAGGTAAAATAGTATTGTTACTGCTTTGCTATTCATAGGGTTTTCAATGGTAAATTGTTTTTTGGGAGTGGGTTGCCAGGTCCTTCTACCAAGCCTACAGCATCTGGTGTTCCCAGGCAGTCTCCCATCCAAGTACTAACCAAGCCCTACCCTGCTTAGCTTCCGAGATCTGATGGGACTGGATACCACAGTGGGATAGCTATAGGCAGGGAAGGAAGAGGAGACTGAAATCAATAATAATCAGGATGATGATCAAGAAAGGGAAGTGCAGGGAGGAGCGCTTGTTGATAAACACAACTACCATTCATTGACACATGCTCCCATTTTGTGAGGCCGTAGGTTAAGTGCTTTACACATATTACCTCATATAATCCTCACAACCTGAACACTATTCTCATATCCCTCCTTGCAGAAACCAAAGCACAAGAAATGCAAGTAGCTGGCCCAAGGCACACAGTTAGTTAGTGGCACAATTAAAATATGAACCCAAACCTGTCTGACTCTGAGACCCATGCTCTTGACCACCTAATGACACCAATCCTGAAACACACAGGAGAAGTTGGCAAGGAAGAAGGCCAAGCAGAGAGTGCTCTGACACACATAAAAGTTGCAGAGGAAATCTTCAGGAAGCCAGGGGCTGGAGGCCTCTGCCCAGGCCCTGGCTGTAGGCCGACATACTGTTGTTGGCTGCATATGTCCATGGGCTGTGGGGTCTGCTCCTTAGCCCTGCCATGCACATCCTCTTGAGCTGTAAACTCATCTACCCAGCCCATCTGCCCAAACCATCTGCCCAAACCACCTGCCCAGCCGAGCATAGCTCCTTCTCCAGCCTGTGGCCTCTGGAGTTCCTCAGCTTCTGCTCCTCTCTTCTGCATCTCTGAATGAAATGGGACTTGATGTGGTCCTGCCAGGGCACAGTCCTCTGAGGAAGTTACCTGGCTGCCTGACAGGTGTGGTAGCTGGCTCCACCCTTATGACCCTGAATCAACATCCCCACAAGAGGCAGGAGAGAGTCTGGGAGCTTTGACCTTACCGGCTGCTAACAAAACACACTTCCCTTGCTGAGACCTGTGGAGTCCATTCTGCAGAGCTTCAAGTGTCAGGGAGTGGCAGGGGCTGGGACCACCCAGAAGCTCTGACCTAGTCCATGTCAACATAGATTACCAAGGGCTGGAATTGCTTCCAACCCAGGAAGGGAAGAAGCAATTCTCAAGACTCTGGAGTTTGGAAAGGAAGAAATAAAATTCTACCTAGAATATCTCAAGTAATACACACAGAGAAAAAAGTCTCTGAGAAAGAGCATGTGAATTTAGCAAGATTGCAGGATACAAAATCAGTATAAGAAACAATCCTACAGCTGGGTGCCATGAGACACACTTATAATCCCAGCTATTCAGGAGATTAAGACAGAAAGATTGTGAATTTGAGGGCATAGGCAATTTAGCAAGACTCTGTCTCAAAATAAAAGATAAAAATGGGGCTGGGGTATGGCTCAGTGGTTGAATGCTTACTGAGTGCTTACTGCCAACCCCTGGATTCAAACCTCTCAGTACTAAAGAAAAGAAAAAAGAAAAGAAGAAAATAAAAGAAGAGAAGAGAAGTGAAAGGAAAAGAAAAAAACAATCATATGTTAATGCACTAACATTACATAGTTGAAAAATAATAACAATTAGAATAATTCCAATAAATTAATTATTTATGTATCAATCTATTAAAACACATACAAGATCTCTATGATAAAAACTACGAAATGTGATGAAAGAAATCAAAGAAGACCTAGATAAATGGAGATACATACCGTGTTCATATATTGGAAGACTCAATATAGTAAAGATACTTGTTCTCCACAAATTGACCTATATATTTAATGCAATTCCAACCAAAATCTCAGCAGAAATTTTGTAGATATAAAGATGATTCTAAAATTTATATAGAAAGACAAAGAATCTGGAATAGCTAACCTAATTTGAAAAGAAAAATAAAATTGAAGGAATTGTACTATCTGATTTGGAGACTTAGTATTCAATAATCAATGATCAAGACAATGTGGTACTGGCAAAGGGATAGGTGTATAGATCATTGTTGCAGAATAGGATATCCAAAAAGAGATTCACACAAGCCAAGCTAAGTGATTTTTTAACAATGGTGCAAAAACAATTTCATGGTGAAAATGGTATTAGAGCAATTGGATAACTATATGCAAAAACTAAACCTTAGTCCTTAGGCAAAAATTAGTTCAAAATGGACCATAAATGTAAATGTCATACATAAAACTATAAAACTTCTAGGAGAAAACATAGAAAATCTATGTGACTTTTAATTTGGCAATGAATACTCAAATGGGACATCAAAACCACAATCCCACTCCCCTTTTAAAAGATGAATGGGACTTCATCAATTTTTTTAATGGACCTGAGAAAGACACTAGTAAAAGAATGAAAAAACAAATTATAAACTGAGAGAAAATATTTGCCAATCATATATATGACAAAGGACTTGTGCCCTAAATATATTTTTTAAATTCTCAGAACAGTAATAAAACAAGTCAGTTTTAAAACAGGCAAAAGGCATGAATAGACATTTCACCAAAGCGGGTATCAGGATGCAAATACACACACAGAGAGATGCTTAACATCACTAGCCATTAGGAAAATACCAGTTAAAACCACTATCAGACATTACTGCACATCTATTAAAATGCCTTTGGAAATATACACTGACAGCAACAAGTGCTGATGAGGATATCTACGGAGCAACTAAAACTCTCAACCATTGCTATGAAGTACAAAGTGGGGTGGCCCAACTAAACAATGTTTCCCATTTTTCCATTAAAGTTAGCCTCTATTATGTCCCAATAATCACATCCCTATATATCTACACCAGAGAAATGAAAATAGGTGCCCCCACAAAAAGCTATATGTGAATATTTTTAGTAGCTCTAGCTATATAAAAGATCGTGTGCCCAGCACAGAGTTGGGGTATGTTTTGGTCTGTGGCACATAGGGTCTCTATGAGTCGAAAAGGACTTGACGGCACCTAACAACAAAACAAGCTATTTAATTGTCCTAAGCTGGAAATAAATCAAATGTCCTTCAAGGTCTGTGTTGCATACGGATGAATTTAGCTCATAGTCTGGGGGTCAAAGAGCCTGGTCCAGCATCTTCTTGGCACTGGTGAGGGCCATAGCATCACAATGTCAAGAGCGCCTGAGAGAAAGAAATTGCAGGGAGAATCAGGAAGCCAAAGAGCAGGGAGACACCAGTCTTGCTCTTTTTATAACAACTTGTTTTCTCTAAAACTAATTCATTTTGTGGAAATAACATTAATTCTTTCTGCAGGAAGTGCCCCCATGACTTAACCACCATCCATTAGGCCCCTTCTTTGAAAGGTTCTACCACCTCTTAAGCCTGCAGCTTTATCACTGTGGCATCCCATCCCATCAGATCTCGGAAGCTGAGCAGGGTCAGGCTTGGTTAGTATGTGGATGGGAGACTGCCTGGGAACACCAGGTGCTGTAGGCTTGGGAGAAGGATCCAGCATCCCACTCCCCAAAAAACAGTCAGGTATTGAAAACCCTACAAATAGCAGAGAAGCGCTAACAATAGTGTTTCACCTGTCGTACGTATAGAGTCACTATGAGTCAGACACCGAGTCAATAACACCTAACAACAACAACAACCATCTTTTAATATCAGCATATCAAGGACCAAATTTCCAACCATGAACATGTGGGGCACAAAACACATATAACCACAGCATGAAAAGTCAATCAGTGGTTGCCAGGAGGTAAGGATGGAGAGAGGCAGTAACTATACATGAATAGCACAGAGAAGATTTTGGGGGTGATAGAACTGTTTAGATTCTTAGTTATATGGTATTATATGAACTTATACACATGTTAAAGTTCATAGAACTCTATAAAAAGATCTCCATACTGGGCCCAGTGACTCATGCCTGTAATCACAATGACTTGGGAGGCTGAGGCAGAAGGATTGCGAGTTTGAGGTCAGAGGCAGCCTGTGCAACTTAGCAAGACCCTGTCTGAAAATTTAAAAAGAGAGAGAGAAAGAGAGAGAGAGGCTGCAGGTGCAGCTCAGTGGTAGAGCACCCTGTATTCAATCCCCCAGTGCAGAAAAAACAAAAACAAAAACACTCCAAATGAGTTAATTTACTGTATAATAATTTTAAAATTAAAAAAATTGAAGCAATACAATAATCTTTCTCTAATCCCTACCTCCATTCATCCCATTCCTACTCATTCCCTCTTTTAATTATTAGTTGTTCATGCATCCTTACAGAATTTCTATATGCATATATGAGAAAATATGAATATTATTTTCATTTTCCCTGTTTTCTCACATCTTTCAGTAATTATCTTACCTAATATTTACCTTACCTAAAAATATATCCACGCTGGGATTTAACTCAGTTGGCACAGCACTGCTCTGCAGTCTCTGGGGTCCTGAATTTGATTCCCAGCACTGCAAAAATGGGAGATGGATGTGGCAATCCACTCTCAAGGCAATCTATGAATCATACATGGCTCGACAGTACCTAAACAACAACAACAACAATAATATATCCTGGCGTTCTTCTTACATCAGCAGTAAACAGGTATACTCTGCCTCCTAAAGTCTGGGGAAATGTTTTATTGCAACGTTGGATTTGGTTGAGCTGGTGTTTTTTACATATGGCAGGCAAAATCCTCCAGAAAGGATTGGCTCTCCAGGACTGCCTGCACTGCAGGGACAAAGAGGATCTATTTACTGCAGTGTACAGCCAGGTATATCTCATACACAGCCCACTGCCATGTACAAGGCTAAGCTACTGCAAGAAATAAATGCTGACATTGAAACTGCTATTGTCTAAGACTGTCTAGCTTAGCCTCTGTTTGTAGAATTAATAGCTTTCTTTTAGTGTGGGATGGAAGGAAACTTGGGCATCTTCATCCTAGGTCCTGGATATCCATTCTGGAAAGCCACCAGATACCAGAGGCTGGCACCTGCACTTTTGGTTTAGACGGATGGACCCTTTCAATCCAGGACAACTTCACTCCCCAGAACAAACTCACAATCAGCCAGACCAGGTGGTCTGCTTGCAACATGCTTCTTCCAGGATGCTTCTTAATCCTAGCACTCAAACTTCATTTATCCTCAACTTTCTGCTCTTTCTAAGATTTGTAAAATGTTCCCTTCATCACATTGCCCAGAAAGTTACCCATGTATTTGAAAAGTAATACAAATTTTTGGTTAACACGAACTCTTGATTGAGTCTAGATGTAATTGCTACTGTTCTAACCATACTCCTCCAACGTGGGTGAAGGAGCTAGATTCTAGATTCTAGACTGACGACTCCATTTTAGATCTACACAAATGGTAGCCCTTATAACTTAGCAATATGTGGTTGGAGGAGATAGTGTGATGTAGTGGAAAGACAGAAAGAGGACAGGTTTGGGGACCAGATATTAAAGATCTAGGATCAAATTCCAGCTCTGACTAGCTGGTTACTTTGACTCTGACTAGCCTGTTTTCTATAAAAACCCTGAAGTGATTATAACAATAAAGCACATGACATGTTGGCTGGCACATTGCTGGTGCTCAAGAGGGAGAAGAAAAAGAAAGAACGAGGAGGACGAGGAGGAAGAGGAGAAGGAGGAGGAAGAGGAGAAGGAGGAGGAAGAGGAGAAGGAGGAGGAGGAGGAGGAGAAGGAGGGGGAGGAGGAGGAGGGAAAAATTACCTATTTGTGTCTTTGGGAAGAAAGGATTTCTATCGCCTTCTTAAGACTCATAGCTGGTAGAGTGAAATGTAATGGCCAAGAAAGCCAGATTGCCTGGGTTCAATCCTGGTTCATAACTGTGTCCCTTTGGACAGATTATTTCATCTCTTTGGACCTCAGTTTTATTATCTGTAAAAATTGCCATGAAAATAATACCCATCTTAGAGAGTTGTAATGATTCAATAGGATGAAGAATAGTGCCTGGCACACACAAAGTGTTCAATACACACTGTCAGGAATGAAAAAGAATAGATAGCCCATAAGCCTCTTATCAATGTCATGTCTGCCAACATTCCACTAGCCAAAATAAGTCATATGGAAAGCATATTCTGCCTATGGTGAGAGAAATGCACTTTATAAGGAAAGCATATGGATATGTAATCCTATCACAGAGGCCTAGGAACAACCATCCAATCTACCACTGCTGCCCATGACTTTGACCCTGACAGGGGTGCAGAGGAGCTGTTAAGGGGATGGATACAACTTTGAAACAGCACAACAAAAAAGTAATAATAATAACTGCCATTTATGGCACACCAGCTCTGGTGGGAGGGGCTGTTCTCAGGAAATAGAAGAACAGGCGGGGCAGGAAACAGGGTAAACATCCTCTCTGTGTGTCTTACCTTTCGGATTATCCTGTAATTCATGGTGTGAACTGTTCCATTTCAGGGAAGTTGATAATAAAGACAAACTAAGAGCCGCAATGATGGTTAAAGTATTAGTAATAATAAGCACTGTTACATTCCATGAGCTAGACACTTCAAACACATTATCTCATTTAATCCTCATAATTACTCAACGGCATGGGTGTTAATTTTCTCATTCAGATGAGGATGCCAAGGTTCAGTGACCAAATGGCTTTCCCAAAGTCACATGGCCGGAAGGGAGCAGAGCTAAACTCTGAACTGTTTGAATCCAAAATCTGTCCTCTTCTCATGATCCCACTGCCTCTCTCCTATGCACAGCGCAGAGTCTCAAGTGCCTCTGTTCCCCAGATTAAAGTGGAGCAAATGTTCTAAGACCTTCTGCCTGCACCAGAGGAGTGTATAAATAGCCCCAAGGACATCGGTGCTTAGGTTCAAAGAAAGCTATATTATTTCTTGAATCTATGAAGGATGTTCAGAGCCAAGGTTTGAGGAATAACAAACCTACTGGAGAGGTAGAGGGATGCTGCCTGCTGATCTCACAGGAGGTGGCAGAGAGGGTTGGGGAGGTGGGGAGCCCCGGCTAATAGAATCTGTGGACCTGCTAAGCTGATGGCCAAGGCACTAGGCTCAGGAGCTCAGAGGCTGCCCAGAAGAGCATCTGCATTTGCTTCCTAGGGCTGCCTCAGCTAAGTACTAGAAACTAGGCTTAACACAACAGACTAGGGTCTTCTCACAGTTCTGGAGGCTAGCAGTCTCCAGTTCAAGTATCAGCAGCAACAGTCCTCCTGAGTCTCTGGGGAGAATCCCTCCTTGCTGCTTCCTAGCTTCGATGGTGGCTGCTGTCCTTGGCTTCCTATGATTTGCCACTGCATCACTCTAAGCCCTGCCTCTGTCTTCATGTTGTGCTCTCTCAGGGTTGGTGTCTGTCCAAATTTCTCTCATCTTATAGACGAGTCATTTTTAATTAGGGACCCAACCTCATGCAGTATGACATCATGTTGATGACTTGTGCAAAGGTGCTATTTATTAATAAGATCACTTTCCATACCTACTGGCAGTTAGGACTTTGATGTGTGTTTTGGGGGACACAGTTCAACCCCTAACACTCACTATGACTTCGGACTTGAGAAGGGTAAAAGTACTATCTCATGTGACTTTAGAGCCCTCAGAACAGCTGAGACGAGGTTCCAGCAGTGGCCTTGGGACAAATTAAAAAGCATAATTCAGAGAGGTAGGCCGATAAAGTTCTGTTCCCCTGCAGGTGTGGGGTCCATTCCTCCACTTGGTGACTGAAGACTTGCCAGGTCCCGGAAACATCTGGGAAGTGTTTTTGTGAGTAGAATATTTGAAGAAAAGATCAGAGTGGTCTTCCTGCCTGCTGGCTCTCCTCTGATGTTCTGCCTTTGCCCTGCCTCCCGCCACACTTGTGGCTGGCAGCCTGGAGAGAATGTGGTCTTCCAAGGGAAAGCCCAATTCCATCACCCACTAGCTATTCAACCTTGTTGTTGTTGTTGTTAGGTGCCATCGTGTCGTCTCAGACTCATATCGACCCTTATAGGGTTTTCAACGGCTGATTGTTTTCAGGATTGCATTGGCAGTGGGTTGCCAAGTCCTTCTCCTGTTTCTGTGGTGCTGGGAATTGAACTCGGGACCTCAGAAACTGCAGAGCAGTGCTGTACCAACTGAGCTAAATCCCAGCCCATTCAACCTTAGGAATATTATCTCAAACCTCTTGGAGCCTCACTTTTCCTCATCTGCCAAAATGGGACCATCCATGGTTACTCAGAGCATAGCACTGAAACGAAATAATGTATAGGGAAGTACAGGCAGCCAGTGTTCAGTACGTGTTCATTTCCTTCCCTTCTCTATCTTTACTAGGAAGGAACCAGAGAGATGGATAAATCAGTTATAGTTTTGCCACTTCAACAAATGTTTATTGAGCGCCTCCTGAATACCTGGCTTTGGGCTGGGCACTTGGTGGGTATTAAGATATACTCTTATCCTGTAGGCACACACACTCATGTAAAATATAGGGTTTTGTGTTGTTATTTGTTTGTTTGTTTGTCCCAGGGCCTCCACTGAACTCATCACCTTTCTAAGAATCTTCAGAGTCCAGTGGTATGAGATCTTGTGAGTGTTTCGAACCCATTTCCTTTCCTAAAATAAAGCAAGTGTTTAATACCTCCTCTATGCAAGGTCTTTCACGTATTAACTCCCCTAACTCTTATAATGGTCTCTCTTGTCTTTGCATCCCCATTTTGCAGGTAAGGGAGCTGCGGGTCAGATGTGAAGAAAACACAGATGGGATTTAATCTGACCTGTTTGGATCCAAAGACTTCATCCCCTCATGGGCACCACTTCCAATGTGAAAACTAGGAGGCTGAAGGGAACAAGACTACTGCTCACCTGGCTCTAAGGCCTCGCCCAAGGAGCGCTGGTTCCAAGAACAAGAAAGGTAATGGTGGTGTTTCTGGATGCTATGCGGCCTCCTCTAGACCAGCTGCAAAGATGGTGGCCATCTGAGCCCACCCTCTGGTGGGCCCTTTGGTTCTGTTCCTGCTCACACTCAGGTTCACATGTGTCTGATGACAGCTCTGAGATGATGGCTTTGCGTTCTGGGACACCATCCCTTCCTCTTTAGCATATTCCAGTGCTTTTGGGCCCCAAATGAGCCAGTTCAGAATGACAAGGCTCAGTTGCTTCATTACAGAAGGCTAGGAAGCTTGGGCTTGGTGTTGAGGCCAATGTTCTTTAGACACATACATGCACACACACGGGTACACACACACACACACACACCCCACAGAAGTCAGGGGGTCTGTGGAGTCAGAAAACATTTTCATAGACTTCCCCAGTTCTTAAAGAATGCAGGCTCTTTGACCACTCTCCAGAGAGTGCTGAGGTCACTCCTTCATCTGCCCAGCACTGAGGTCCTGGGTGACCTAGGGAGCCCAGGGGCTCCAGGTGCTAGGGCGGGTCTTGATAGGCTGTGGAGCCAAACAAGGCCTCCTGCTTCTTCTCAGCTTGTGAAAATGGCCAAAATCCCTTTTTCTGATGTTTGTTGACAGCTTTCAAGCCCCATTACTCCCTTTCCTCTGCATACATCTGCACTGGTTAAGAAGAAAGCAGGACATATCTTTTTAGCAGGAAATTTGAGCCACACCGGCCCTTTCTGGCCCCACAATAACCTTCTCCCCATCCTCACAGGTCCACCATGAAACTCCAAACTATTCTCAGATCTTCTTGGGAGCTGCCTGCTCTCCCTAGAAAACCTCAATTCTGTTTTACCTCTGGGCCCAGACTGTTCCAACACATCTGGCATTCCTTCTCCTGATTTCTTTATTGGGCTCCTGCTCTGGGCAGGGGCGTTCCCAGGGCAGGCAGGCCCTCACCCAAATTGTGTTGTATGTGAAGTTCATTTTCTGGAGTCTCAAAGCCTGCCTTTTCCCCCTCCCCTTTAGGAAGTTTTCTCACATCCTTCTGTCCCACCCCCATCACCCCTCCCCCACCTATTAAAAAGGCAATACAACAAGGATCAGAAGAGCACCCTCCAACCAAAGTGTTAAATGACTGCTAGATCTTAATATTACTTTTGTGGGGAGAAGAGAACCAATAGTTTGAGCGAAAGGACTTAATTGCTACCAGTGTACTTTTAGGTCTCAGCAATACAATAGGCCTCTGTTTAGTCAGAGGCCCCATTACCAAACATCTTCACCTTCAACCATCCAGCTGAAACCACACAATTAGAGTCTCACTCCTTTGGTTCACAGTTTCTCTCTGTTTAAAAGGAATTCCTCCTCCCCTTTGGGAATTGATACCCAGTGTGCACACAATGATCGCATCCTTTCCTGAGGACAGGAATTTAGGGGAAGGGGTGGAGAGGAAGAGGACACTTGGTGGTGAAGGGGTAGGAAGTAAATGGGAACTTCCATGGGGAAAAGTCACAGGGCCAAGCAAGAATGGCCAAGAGCTGGAACTTCTGGTACCTGCTCCTTCTCAGGAATCCCAGAATGCCCAGTGATGCAAAGGATGGCAGGAGCTTGGCCTGGAGAATATCCGCACAGCTGGTGACCTGGGAGGCCACCAGGGTAACCTCATTCTTTTATAGACAAGGAGCCCCTGACGCACGGTCACCAAGCTAGGGCCAGGACCAGGACTAGAAATCAGGTTTCTTGCCTTCAGATGACACTAACAGTGGTGAAGTGTGTTGGAGGAAATCTGTGAGAAATAACCAAGCATGATCTTGGTGAGTCCCTTTTCTGACATCCAATGGGCTTTCAGGGATGCAGGAAAAATGAGTATGGCTGTAGCTGCCACTCCCTGGAATTGGCCGAACCCTGGACGTGTCCATGGGCATGTGTGTGGTGTGCACACGAGCATCGCCTGCTGTGTGCTTGGAGTATATGTGAGGGTAAGTGTGTGCTAGCACACTAGCATGGATAAGGTTCCCTTTGTACCTCTAAAATGGATATGTTCTCTTTCAGACCTCCGTAATCATAAACAAAAGTTGAATGTTATTCTTGCCTCTCAACTGGAGTCCTTACACGGTTTTGGGAAGCTGTAGAAAATGTTTAAGGGAAAAGTCCTGTCCTTTCCAAATCAGTCACCTTCAGAGACATCCTATGGCCATCAGCAGCTGCCTCAATACTGCCAGCCAGACCCTAGCAAAGGAAAATAGGCTAGAGGCTGTTTGGGTTTCTGTCTCAGTAAACTGATGTAATTTTCACCTTTTGTAGGACTCACCACACTGCTTCTTGCAAGACTCAGAAAAAATTTCCAAGTTAAACAAGGGAAAGGGTGTGCTGTCCTCCCTACTGCTATTTTCCTGTTATTCTGACCCCTGCAGAGCACCCTGGGGGCCATGGCTGGAACTGTTAGTTACACAGCGCAGATGTGAATGGAAGAATCAGAGAAAACTAGTAACCATAGCATACAGCCCTCTGCTTCTGAAACAGAATGAGCATGGAAGGTCATACATATATGTGTGTGTGTACATGTATATGTGTGTGTGTGTACATGTATATGTGTGTGTGTGTGTTTGCTTTTCCTATGAAACTTTAAAGTAGTAAGAAAATTGCAAGTGATCATAATCCTCTAGCATTAAGGCAGCCTGCATTCTGGTGCTGAATTTTTCAAATCAGCTTCCTTCAATGTGGTTCCCATTAGCTAGAGAGCTGCCTGGAAAGGCTGTCTTGTTTCACCTGTGAACTTGGAGGGAGGTCTACAGTTGCTGCATTTCCATGGCAGTCACTAAAGTGATGGAGAGTCTGCCATAGTCTGAGCCCAGGCAAGCATACAGGGAGGACAGTGTCC
Source organism: Pedetes capensis (assembly GCA_007922755.1). NCBI lineage: Eukaryota > Metazoa > Chordata > Mammalia > Rodentia > Pedetidae > Pedetes > Pedetes capensis. The sequence goes on from VMDO01000708.1 coordinate 157,085, forward strand.
CCCCAGCCTGGGTGCCTGGAGATGTGAAACTGGGTTGCAATACCCATTCAATAGTCCAGCTTGCTGTGCAAGATGGGAGTTGCAGAACAGTGGCTGGCCCTGAGCCCTCAAGGTTCAGCATGAAGTAAGATTTTGAAGGATTCCCCATCCTTGCAAACTTTCCTGTTATGGTCTTCCTTTTTCTCCTGGGAGCCTTGAACCATAAGAAGCAGAGTTAAAGGGGGCTACCAAAGATGATTTCTATTCCTAGTCACTCACTCTCACTCTCTCATCTCCTGCTGGGATTTCAGTCAGGTTAAGTGGGCTGGGATAAAGTTTGATCTAAAAAAAAAAAGAGAGAGAGAAATAAAAAGAAAGAAACAAAGAAGAAAAGAAAGAAAGAAAGAAAGAAAGAAGAAAGAAAAAGAAAGAAAGGAAGGAAGGAAGGAAGGAAGGAAGAAAAAGCTTAGTCACTGCTGCCTGCTTTTTATTAAAGATGCTGTTGTTCTTAGGTGCCATTGAGTCCGACTCATAGCAACCCTATGTAAAACAGAATGAAACATTCCCGGACACTGTGCCACACCCAGCACTATGTCAGTGCTTCTCTGCTATTCGTAGGTTTTTCAGTGGCTGATTGTTTTGGGATTGCTTTGGGAGTGGATTGCCATGTCCTTCTCTCATTTTTGCAGCGCTAGAGGTTGAACCCTGGGCCTCAAAGAATGTAGAGCAGCACTCTACTAACTGAGCTAAACCCCAACCCCTTTATTCAAGTTAGCCAGAGTGTTTACTGAGTACCTATTATGTGCTAGGCATTGTGTTCAGTGCTTTCGTGTATATCATCTCACACAATCATTAGGACAACAGTATGAGGGAAGGGTTAATATCCCCATTTTATCGATGGAAGGCTTGAGGGGTCTTGAAGTCTAGAAAATGGAAATGGAGTGCCACCAATACCCTAAGAGAGATAGACCTGAGTTCCAGCCCTGATTTGTCTTTTATTGGCTAGGGGACATAGGCAGTTACTCAATTTCTGAGCCTCAGTGTCCTAATTGGCAAAATAAGGATTGCTTTATTAGAGTTTTGAGGAATAAATTAATAATCCATGTGCAGTTAACACAGTACCTGGCACATCGTAGATAATAAATCAGGTGATGATGATTCTTGGAAAGATATGTCTAATAAATGTGTTTGGGGAAAAACTGAGGAGAGAGATGGGAATCTTGGAGATGGGCAGCTGAGATAGGAGGCTTTGAGTTTTATCTCAGTTCTCAACAGGAGTTGGGGCTAGAAAAATAGATCAATAAAACAGAATAGAAAGCCCAGAAATAGTTCAACATAAATTGGAGCTTAGTTTATGATAGAGAAGGCACATAAATTACTAGCGAAATTGTGAACCATTCAAGAAGTATGTTCCTTTCATATGTGGAAAAAAATTAGATTCTGTACTTCACACCACACCCCAAAATAAACTCCAGATGGCATATAGACCTATGTGCTCAAGAGAATGTTTTATAACATGGAGATAAGGGAGGACTTATTTTATAAGACATTTAAATCAGAAATCATAGATGAAACGTTAAAATTTTAAACTTCAGAAAAAATAAAAGGTAAATCATAAAAAAGAATTAATGTTCAAAATATATTTTTAAAAAGTTCTTTAAGCCAATTTTTAAAGGAACAAAGGAAAATAAGTGAAGTTTATAATTCACATAAGAATCTTAAATGTCCAATACTCATATAAAAAGATGCCTGGCCTCACTAGTTAACAGAAATATTACTCAATTTAAACAAGGACCCTTTTAGCTTGGTAAAAATAGAAATTATGACAAAGCAAAGTAATGGTAAAAAATGTAGGGAAGCAGGAATTTTGCCACTAGGTAAAACCATTTTGGGGAATAGTTTTGGCAAAATATAATAAAATTACAAATACACACACCCAAAAACTAAACTCTCCACTTCTAGTCTATAGCCTAGAGGAACTCTCTTACATGTTTTATAAACATTTCTTATAGAAACAAAAAAGAATAAACAAAGAATGAATACCACTAGATGATCACCACTCAGGGTATGGATAAAATTTGTATTTTGTGGCACAGTCATATGATGATACACTGTGAAGGAACCAGAATGCATGGATTCAAAGTGCACGTATCCATATAGCTTGATGTTGAAAACACAATGGTGAGAAATACAAGTTGTAATAGAGTATGTGTAGGATGATACCATTTTTCACATAAGTTTTAAAAAAAGAAACAATATTATACAATGTTTATCAATATAGATATGTGTGGGGAAAATATAAAGGCATGGCCTGGGACACACTGAATCCATCATACTTGCTCTAAGGAGGGCGGGGAGGGGAATAAAACTAGTGTGGGGACACAGGGTGTTTTAACTCTGTCATGTCTTATTTCTTTCTGAAAAGATCTGAAATAGAATTTTTAAAGTAAGCATTAATTTCAAGTGGCAGGCATATGAATTCTTTACAGAATTCTTTTGTCCTTAGAAATGAGCAGACGAGGACTCTCTTCTTCCAGGGCCTGCCTGGCTCTCACTCACTGCTTTTCATCGAAGAGAAAGAGTCACAGGTGCCAGCAGTCACAGGAGCATCTTCTGGCTGCTTGTGGGGACCTTTGCCTTGCCTCTGAGAGAGCGTCTTTTCTTCTTGTGGCTCACTGGCTTTATCAAGGCATGTAGCCTGTCTAGAGTTCTTCTAAAACTTCTTGTGGGTATGATTTTAAAAGCAAAGCATCCACACCAGTGATCTTGGAAAAAATTATATAACTTCTAAGGCGCAGTGAGTCAAACTCGGAAATGAAAGCATCAGTGTGGTCACAACAGGAAACAGAACTCATCCCAGAAGGCTCAGAGACAAGACTAAAAAGACTGTTTACAAAGGTCTGGGCAGGGTTATAAGAATGCACAAGCATGTGGAGGCAGCAAGAGGCAAGCTATTACCTCCCTAAGGCTAAAGACCCTCACAAGTCTGTCAGCGTATTGTGTTGTGGGGGGGGGGTTGCATGCTGCTAACAACAACAGCAGTGATACTGAAAGCTATGCCAACGTTATTTTGGATACCAGCAGGACCACTCATGGTGGACAGGATTCCACTGAGCTTCCAGACTAAGGCCGACTAGGGACAATGACCTGGCAGCCCACTCTTGAAACAATTAGCCATTGAGAACCCTATGAATAGCAAAGAAGCACTGTCAAATATAGTACTGGGAAAATGAGTATCCTAGGCCAGAAAGTATTCAAGAAATTACTGGGGAAGAGTTGCCTCCTCAATGTAGAGTTGACCTTAATGGCAAGAATGGAATAAAGCCTCTGGAACCACCTTTTGGTGATGTGGCACAACTCAAAATGAAAAGAAACATAGTGTCTGCAACATTGAGCTCAAATATAAATAGATCATGTGCATGGCACAGCATTGGTAGGAGTTCATTCTGTTGTACATAGGGTCTCTATGAGTTGGAGCCAACTGGACAGACCCAACACCAACAAGGCTAAAGAAGGCACATGGGAATAGTGTAATGATGGCCCAGCAAAAATGAAACTCTGGAAAAGGGGATGCCTGGTGGCAACTGGAGTCATGGAAAGCCTCAACTAAAGCCAGAGCCCTAACCAACGAGGGCAGAGGGTGGAGAATTGGTGAGAGGAAAGACTCCCAATGCAAACTTCTTCCAGGTACCTCTCACTGGCTAAAACCAACCAGAAGCCAGAAATAAGGCATACTGGGAGATGTAATTTGCAGATGCCCAACCCCACCCTCACCCACTGCACGGCAGAGGGTGGATCTGGAGTGGGGGTGAGGGCAAGAAAAGAATAAGCACCCTAACCGACTCGATGGCACCTAACAACAACAACAAGAGCTAGAAGAAGCCAAGTTGTGGAGTTAAGTAAGTGATAGCCACAGGCTTGCTTGGAAGGACAGGAGAGACTGCACTCGGCATACTGGAGCAAGATCACTGTTTTTTTTTTTTTTTTTTTTTTTTTTTGTGGTACTGAGGGTTGAACCCAGGGCCTCGTGCTTGCACGCTTTGCAAGTGCTGGACCACTGAGCTGTACCCCCATCACATTTTTTTACTTTTTGAGACAGGGTCTCACTAAATGATGCAGACTGCCCCTGGTCTTAAACTTGCAATCCTCCTGCCTCTGCCTCCAGAGTCACTGGGATTACAGGCGTGCAAAATCACTGTTAAAGAAGTGGAAACTAGAGAAGAAAAAGGACTATGGCTTGGAATTTGGGCTCTTGATGAGACTCTGGAGAAAGAGGTTGTCAGGGCTCAAGAGATACAGTGTGAAAAGCAAAAAAGGGGACAGAGCTTCAAGGGGACACCAGAGAGAGTGAGAGCCATTGGCTAAAAAGCTCCCCCCGTGTTCCCTCCAGGTGGGAGTTGCCGGTAGTCATGGTTACTGGGTGCACAGGTGTAGAAGGAAGCAGGCAGCTGATGGGAAGAAGGCTGAGGGGAGGGAGAAGCCCTGCGAGTGAGATTTGGCATCCCCTGGTTCCCACTGCCAAGACCACCCTTAAGACTAGGGCCCCACAGATAGCTGCTTGTCCCTTTCACCAGGCTCCAGGCTGTCTGGAGAAACCTCCAGGAGTCCCGGCTGGCTGCCTTGCCCAGTGGCCCTCCAGCACGGTGATTTCCTTCAGCTCTGGGCTTCTCTGCTGAGGTCTACTTGGCCTGACTGAGACATGGGGAAGAGGCGTGCAAGAGCTCGGGCCAGGGCCACATCCTGGCCCATCTCTGTTCCTCTCACATCCCCATCAGCACTTTTCTAGTGCCTTGTGGCGTGTGTGGATTTAGAGGTTCCCTAGTTTAGCCATGGCCAGTAGCAGAAGAGGAGCTCACAGGCTCTTTTGGCTTCAACATATCTATGGTGACATTATTCCCAACCTAAGGTGCTCAAGTCCAAGAGTTTGTTTTACTTGGTTCTGCAGTCAACACCCATGGAAGTAGCAGTCAAGAAATCAAAAGATGCATTCCATTGGGAAAAGCTCTTGCAAAAGATCTCTTTAAAGTGTTGAAAAGTGAAGATGTCACACTGAAGATGAAGGTGTGCCTGACTCATACCATGGTATTTTCAGTCACATAATATGCTTGTGAAAGCTTCATGGTCAATAACGGAGACAAGAGAAGCACTAATGTTTTTGAATTATGGTGCTGGAGACGAATATTGAATATACCATGGACTGCCAAAAGAACCACAGATCTGTCCTAGAAAAAGCGCAACCAGCGTGCTCCTTGGAAGCAAGGATGGTTAGAATGCATCACACGTATTTTGGATATGCTGTCAGGAGGGACCAATCCCTGGAGAAGGGCATTGTGTTTGGGAGAGTGGCAGGTCAATGACCCACAAGGAAGAACCTCAACTAGATGGACTGACACAGTGGCTATAACAATGGGCTTATGCATAAAAAGCTCATGTGCCTGACACAGAGTCAGGGAGTGTTTCATTCTGTTATACATAGGGTGGTTATGGGTCAGAACCGACACAATGGCACCTAACAACAACAACAAGGTGCTCAAGTCAAGGAGGTCTTAGATGAGCCTTAGAGCCTCAACCTCCTGACCCTGCCTGTTCCTTGAGAACTAGAGCTGGATTTTGGCTCCCCCACCTCCCTGGCACCTTTTCATTTCCACAGCACATCACCCCACACATACCTGGCACATGGTGATTGTTCAATTTACCTCCCCCCTTCCTTTCAGAGATGAGAAAACAAAGGCACAGTGAAGGTAGACGTGTATCCTAGGAGACCCTAGTAAGGCAGAGTCTGTCCTAGACCCAGGGCCCCTCTTCCTTGTCTCTGCTCATCCTGGCCAGCAACATGGCGGCTCCTCCTTATTCTGCCAAGTGACTTCCTGGGGAGTATTCTCACCAGGCGAAAGGCATAACATTTGGCCTCACAGTTTTCCTGACCACTGACTTCCCCACCAAACCCAGATGGGCTCTTCCTGGCATTGAGCAGGGTGCCATGGAAAGCACTGAACTCAATTTTTTTATAGGAAAATGTGTGCTGCCAAGTCGGGCTCCCCAAGGGACATTTTAGCTGCATGACTCATGGGGTATTCAGAGATCCTGCTCCATTTAAGGGTGATCCATTTACAAGCATCTGTAGGGTTTTAGGATTTTACAGTTGTTTGTGATGAGGCTGGAGTATATATTCAGAATGTATGTGTCTCTTGCAATGTAAACAAAATTGTGTGTGTACGTGAGAGAAAGAGCGCCACCGATAATGACTGTATAGGAGCTTTCTAGAAACAGATACTTAACTCTTGTCAGATCTAAAATGATTTTTTCTGCAAAAAGAATTTTCAGGCTGAAATTAGATCTGCAGACTATCCATCCTCCTTAGTTTATGAAGGTGCCCAGCTGAGGGGACAGACATGGGGAAGAGATGAAGCTAGAGGTGAAGGGAGCCCCCTCTCCTGATTGTGGGATAGTAATTCAGGAGGATACATCATACTTTGGCTCCCGTTTACCCCAATTTCTTAACCTGCATTGCAGGAGTGAATGGGTGGCACAAGTAGATGCCGATTTCCTGCGTGCAGCCTTTGCCTCCACCTGGGCAAGGATGAACATCACCCAGGCATCTCAGCGGGTTAGATGGTGGGTGGGTGCAGTCTTGACCCAGTGAAAGGAGTCCCAGTGTGTTCCCCATCACCTTGGGTCTTCTAAAGGATCGTTTGTCTTGATCTGGGGAGGGGAACTGTGGCAAGTGGAATGGAGGAGGAGGGATCAGCATGGCAGGCAAAGCTCCCCGGCCCCAGCTCAGCCTGGCGTGCAGGCAGAGGAACCATGAACCCCCTAGCTGCTCCAGAAAAAGCCTTGGGGCCACTCTTGAGCCCATTCTCTCCCCTTTGCGTGGAAGCTGTCCACAAGGCCTGTCAGTGCTGGCTCCAGGGAAGATCCCCAGTCTATGCATTTCCTCCTCCTCCCCACCAAGGTACACCTCTATCTTCTCCCCAAAGGGTGCTGCTGACTCCTACAGGTAGGCTGAATCCCTCCACATCACCCTCCTCTACTTTCTTCTGAGGACATCTTTCCCTGGGTCCACCTACCTTTGTTGTGTGAGGAAGGAACACTTTTGCACAATTCTCCCCAGAGGGACCTTTGCCACCTGGAATCCAACTGAGCTGACTCCGCCAGGAGCTTGTGCAGCATCTGCAAAGCCAGTTCCAATTACAGAGGACTCAGGCTGGCAGCAAGGACTGCACTGAGATCACCAAACTCTTGGAACTGGCTTCCTTTCAAAATGCTGTGTGACCTGAGCCAATAAGCAACAGAACACACTTGTAGTTCCTTTGTCCTGAAATCACAGGGCCACATTCTAAAGGTCTGTCCCCACAGCTCACTCCAGCCTGACCAGACCAGGGAAACTTTATATCTAGGCCCCTTCTTGATGCCAGTATGATATTCCATTGCATCCAATATTCCCATGCAATGCACACCTTTAACACAGGTGTGCTGCTTTATCATTGCCAACCCAGCAAGGGAGCTAGAGGTGGGTGTTTTGAGCTCTTAAGACTTTACAGCAACCTAAACGGATATTTAAGTCTATCCCCTCTTCTTGTTAAGGTCAAAAAGATAGCTCACCCTTATTGTAATGGTTACCTGTGTCAGACACTGCTCTTAGCTCTTCATTAGCTAATTTATCCTTTCCACAATCCCAAGAGGTAGATGTTGTTATTATCCCCATTCCTCAAATGAGGGAACCAAGGCATTGAGAGGTTAAGTCACTCCTAATGTCGGTGAAGCTAGGAAGTAGGTTTGCGCTTTACCATTCCATCATAGACTCATGCTTAGGTTTTTAAAAGAAACACTGCATCCTTCTTTCTGCAGCCCCTGACACTGTGGGCAGGAGGGAGGACTGCAGAATATGTGGACCTTGAACTCCTAGGAAATGGCTCTTCATTTTCCAAGGGTGTTGGCCACCTCTGAGTTCTCATTAAAGTCAGACATGTAATATCTCTGTCATCACTGGTTGGGAAGGGGCTGCTCAGTAAAATATAATACCTGGCTGTGCACATCTTTGCAGATTTTTGAGTCTACAGGTGTCTGACAGTAGCAGATTATCAGGCTGACAAGATTTAATTTTGACCTTGTTCACTATCATGCAGAGTTTGGATCCTACAGGTATGGAGGATGTAAGAGAGTAAACTGAGTATTTACCTTAGTGACCCTCTGACACCCCTCAAAAATATTTTAGCAATACCTAAGCCATATTTGCCTACTTTTTATTTTGCACAAAAGTAGTAGAGAATATGTATTTACATAGCCTCAACCCAGATGGCCTGTTAACAAAGCTTTCCAATTGTTAGAGTGAACCACTAGCCTTGACTGCTCTCATGCTCTGTTAAACACAGATGATGCCCTTATACCCTGAAAAATGCTGCATCATAAAATGTGAAGGTAATGGAAGTGTCTGCAAGAGAGCTCTCAAAGGAGAAGGAATATTCCTTACAGTACAAATAAGGCAGCCATATATACCTGCCAATGGATGTACCATTCACAGGCCAAACTGTGGCATCATTAATAGATCTTACCCCATCAGAAAAACTGACCCAAAATGTCAAAGTACTCTTGATAATATGGGAGAAGTAATATATTCATTCGGAAAATATTATTTGCACTTCTACATATGACATTTACCAGAAAAGGCACAGGGATACAGTATGGAAGAAGGTTCCACCTTTGAGGAGCTCACAGTTTAGATGGGTCAAGGGACAAGTCAGCAGGCAGTTACATAGTGTGCAAATGGTCCAAGAGGAATAAGCAGAGGGTGATGTAGGAGAGAGTGAGCAGGGGTGTCTCTCCCAGTCTTGGGATGTCAAGACTGGCTTCTGTAATGAAATAACTTATAATTCAACATTTGAAGGATAAGCTAGATGGAAAGGGAGGGAATGAAAAGAGAGCACCCAGCTACATGCAAAGACTTGGAGGGAGAAGAAAAGCCACATGGGGCAAAGCAAAAAAGAGTCAGAAGAGGCCAAACATCCTAATCTCCAAGGACCCCTCAAAGACACGAGTGTTGTAACATCTAGACATGGGCAATAGAAAGGACACAGGTACATTGCAAGGCATGAGCACCATTTACCTTTCCTATGTCACTGAACATGGCCCATGCAGGGGGTGACACGTGTTTCAGAATGGCTAGAGCAGAAAGGGGGAGTTCAAGAAGGGCAAGAGCTGAGACTCAACACATTGCTAGATGAGAGCTTGGAAGGCCTTGGAACTTATATCGAAGAACTGGGGCTCCATCCAGAGGGCAATGGGGAGCCACTGAAGGATTCTAAGCATATCATATTAGAAAGATCCTCCTGGCTGCACTATGGAGGGTTAGCAGAAGAAGGGACCAAGATGAGAGGCTGGAAACCCGAGAGGAGATGACCGCAGTCACCCTGGAGGGAGATCACAGTGGTCTGGTTCTGCTATAAAGTACTCAGAAAGACACTCGCTTCCTCTTTTCATCACTTTCCTTTGAGTTCTTCTGTCTCCTGAGTCTCTGAAGTCAAGGCATGTGCTTGTACTATCAACACTTAGTAGGAGTACCGGGATGGTGCCCAGTTGTTGCCCTTGGGAGCTCACGTCTTTTCCTGAGAATATCGTGACTTTGTTCCTTAGCACATGAAGGAAATACCGTTTCCCTAGCTCTTTCTTCAGAAAAGTCACTCTTCATTTGCTTCTGCGAACACTTGGTCTCTGGACAGTGTTTGGATTCCATGCGTGTGTTGTGTGTGCGCTGCGGTCCAACTCAGGGGTGGCTCTGCTTTCCTTGGTTCCCTAGACGCAGATGAACTTAAAACAGTGTACTTTCCTCCTGATGCTTATCTGCAATCCTTTTCTCAGAATGTCTTGCCCATTAACTCTCTAGCAGCACCATTTTCAGTGCCAAACTGCTCGCTTCAAGGCTTGGAGATCCAAGGAGGAGGATAAAACGATAGCATTTCTGTCTTCTGCCTCCCTCCCACGTTCCTAGCCCCCTACAAAACAAAGCTATACAGCTCCTGAGAAACATCCCCTAAGCTTGAATCTGTCCTTCATCCCAGGAAGTTCTTGGTGCATGAATTATTGCATTGCTGTAATGCGTTTTAAGAGGAGCTGAAAATGCAGGGAACACCACTCCCAAAAATGGGTGCCTCTAAAAGATCATAGATACTGAGTCAAAAATACAGGATGCATCAATACAAAGTCACACATCTCCGAGTATCCTAGCCATGTTTTTTGGACTGTGGAGCTCTGTCCTGAATCCTCCCCATTTAAGTCCCAGGTTTATTTATTGAGTAATGGAATGGACCCCCAGGCGTCCTGAGAAAGCTACCTGAACCAGGGGAAGGGCTCCCCCTGCTGGTGGGCAGGTCTACTGCATGATAGTCGTGATTTCCCATGTACCTCTCTATACATAGGGTGAGTTTCTATAGATTTTTTTTTCACATCAAATCGAATCATATGGGATGTGTTCTTGGGGTGTGCACCTTAAAAGGAAATCCGTGATAAGTCCTTCCCATGATATGAAGAACCCTTTGTGATGGGAGACTAATCATTACCCTTCCTCATTCCTTTGGTGGCCCGTTAGTGGCTGATGCTGTGAACTGGGGAAAGGGGTTCTCTTGAGGCTGGTGTCCCTGATAAAGATCCTGAGCATGCTTCCTGGCGGAGGCAATGGTAGCTAAGGCAGCCCAAAATACTTTCGCAGCTGGCATTTCCATGGTTTGCTGAGGCTCCTTGTAACCTGAAGCCTGTCTCTGTGAAGTGGTTGGTGCCTCTCAAGCCAGACTGGAGGGTGTTGTCAGCAGCCTCAAGAGCCCTGCTCTGGCAGATTTAGCTGGACCAACGCACATAGTTGGAAATAGGTCAAATCTTCCTGTGGGTCTTGGCTCTAGAATGCTCAAGAGAGAGAGGGTAGGAGAGGGCAAGGAGAAACACTCCCTCCATCAGAAGGGTATCAACCATGCTACCCAAAGGGATTGTGCTTGTCACAGTTTGTTTTCCTCCCTCCTGTTGCTTGTGTTACCGAATCCCTTGTTGATAAGCACACACATGGCCCCCTTAGCAACTGCCACTGCTGGCCTTACCACTTCAATAGTAGAGGCTACAATTGAGCACAAAATATGATGTGCCATGTGAGGGGTACGAATGCTATGCTGCTGGGAACACCATTCTGTGGTGTCTCGTAAAGCAGAGATCAGTTCTCACTGGGAAACTCTCTGTCACTTGACGCAATGAGGCCCCTGATAGATTTGGCCCAAGGGAGTGGGATTATGATTCAAGGCTTGATCTCTTTTCTGATTTGAATCCTTGCCATGAGAACCCACGTACAAGGTCAGCATGGTGGTTTTATCTACAGGCCCAGGAAGATGAGCCCTGGATAGTTTCCAGACTAGACTTCATGGAAGTAATGTCTCTGAAGGAGTCAGCCTGGCTCTCTGCAGTTTGGTGGTATGCTAGAAATCCCCAAGGACATCATCCTGGGGAATCCCTGTTTACCTAGCCATCTAGTGGGGCCAAAAACCACCGGACCTGAAAATTATGTGCACGGCACCTTGAGCTTGGGGCATGAAGGGAAAGCCAGAATAAAAAGCACAAAGACTCTTTCCTTCTTCAATGGAGAGGGCAGACAGGCTACGTACATTTGAAATTGGTTATAAACACCAGACCCACCAACTACAATTTAGGAGGTCTTATATGTAATCTGCCCAGTCCCAGGTATTTTAATTCTATGTTGCAGGAAAGTAAGTGCCAGCTGGCTGCTGACTGATCATGCTCAGGGTTCAGTTCTAAACAGCACTGTTTGGGAAAAGCTCAATCTAAAACAGACAGCTCTGGATGTGTTTAGGTTTTGCTTTCTTTCCACTTTTAAATATTAAAAATTGACTCCAGCTGTGGGGTAGAAAGTAACGCCTAACCTATAAAAACATTGACAAATAAATCACAATGCAATTTGCCGCGCATTTTTGTGAGGTCTAAACACTAGTTCTTGAAAGGAATTTTCCATTATTGCATCTTGGGAAGATAACTTCTTCATGAAAAATTCATTTGACTTTTATATTTCATAAAATCATCACATAACATTCCCACATTTGGGATCTGCGTGTGCTGGAGCACCCAGGGCTTTCAGTTCAGTTTTCCATACTCCTAAGCCTCTCTTCCATGACTTTTGCAGGAACAGGGGAAACACTGGGATTTTTGTCTGTTGTTTGGGGTTATGATGCATCCTTGCCCTGGGCCCTGTTCTTTCTGAAAACCAAGCTGAGCTTTAACAAAGGGACATTTCTGAGTCCGCATTAAGGGCCAAATTCCTACAGCCAAACTTTGACCATGTGTCCAGCACACCCTGGACACCATCCCTGCCCAAGCAAGAAAGATGTTCTTGACTATATTGTTTCTTGGTGGTATCATCACTAGGAAATAGCACTTTCCTTTCTGTGATAGAGACAGGGATTCATGAGAGACTCAGAACCAACAGAAGGAAGAGGAATCAGTGTGTCAAATTTGGTGCTGTGAGTTTAGAGTCTGCCGGTGCCTTTTCCCAGATATGCTGCTGACTCCTTCCCAGTTCACCCAGTCTCAACCATGACAGACTGGTAGCATGTACCTCAAATCTCAGTGACTTCTTTCTGCTCATAGTGCATGTCTACCACAGATTCACTGTACTGTAAAATTTACGGTATAATCCAGCTGATGGGAAAACCACCATTTGAAGCACTATGAGTGATTGTATGGTTTGAATATGAAATGTCCCCCACAGGCTTACTGTAGAAGTTTTGGTTCTCAACTGATGGCTCCATTTTGGGAAGTTCTGGAAACTTTAGGAAGTGGTACCTAGCTGGAGGAAGTAGCTCTTGGACGCAGTTCTTAGGGACTGAATTTTGCCCTGCCCCATCCATTTGTTTTTCTGGACACCAGGATGTGAGCTGCTTTGTTCTGCCATGCCTTCCCCACTACAATGGGCTGAAACCTGAAATTGTGAGCCAAAACAAGTCCTTCCCCCTTGTTTATACCAGATATTTTGTCACAACAATGAGAAAACTAACACAGTGGTTATGACGGAAGTAAAAGGCTATTTTGAAGGCCTATCAGTCAGCAAGTAAAATGTTCATAAGTCATTGGCCAGAACTGGTCACATGGTACCATCCTACCCTTTGGGGTCAGGAATTGAAATCCTACCTGCCCAGAACACAGAGATCTGGAAAGACCTCCATCATAGCTACTTAACTTTGGAGATCCTTCTGCAGTACCTATACCAGTCAGTGGCCCTTCTGGGCCTTAGGTGCAATAAAATCACAACCTTGAGGGTATACCTTGGTCCATGGGGACCAAGAAGCTAGCATGGACCAATCAGCTTGTAGTAGATACCCTGTTAGGGTATTTGCTTAGTTTCTGAACTTCTCTGAGTGATATACTCACACTACCTACCCACAAGGGTGGCCCCAGCAGTTGCTGTCATGTAGGTACATATAGCCTTTCTTTGGGCCAATTGATTGGATCAAAGGAATATACTTAACTAAAGCTGAGTCAGCAGTATTCTCTCTCCCATAAATTTATCATGTCTCAGAAACAGCTACTATGTATGATGCATGCAAATTTGTTAGCTCTGGCAAAGCCATTTCCTGCTATATGCATAGAGTAGCTAAGAAAATTGAACAGCAGTGCAAGCAGAATAAGCCAGGCATACAGCAGAATAAAACGCATGGAGAGAGAAAATCCCAGCTTCACCTTAGCACACAGACACTTGCTACCAGAACAAAAACTTGGCACTTTTTTGGCAAAAGAAAATGTACATTGCTTGGGCAAATAAACTAGGGTAATTACATAGGTCAAGGGCATTGAGTATCTGGAAGATCCCTCTTAAAATACACTCCTGGGAAAAGGTAATACCTGGCACTATGAGCAGTCATAGACAGCCATTTGGTGGTGTCCTTAAGGGAACACACTCAGGATTAGTATGCTTTAATAGATTGAAATGTATGGGAGGTCATAATAACAAAGAAGATGTTCAATTGCTCATATGTGAAAATGCCAGCTCATAGTGTCTTATTTCTCATACAAGTCTGGATGTAGGTAACCTGAGGCCGGCACAACAACTCAATGAACTCATCAGTGATGCGCCCTCCAAATTCCAGTTCTCTGCTCTGCCTCCCCTTAGAATAGCTGCCTTCTCTTAGAACAGTTTCAAAATGGCTGCAAGAGTACCACATATTCTTTTCCTGGATGCTTGGAGGAGAAAGGAAAGAAGGGTGTGCCTTTCTCTATTAAAAATCTCCCCAAAGTCTCAGTGGCTAGAGCTTAGTCACTGGATGAGTAATGTGGGAAAAACTGTCTCAAGGACCTCTTCCTACATGGAGTTGCCCAGGCTCCAAGCAGGTGCTTTCAATAAATTAGCTCTCTTACCCTGGCTCCAACTATTTGGACTAGGAAATAGGGCCAAAATTAAGACAACTAGGCATGAGCAAGGCAAGAAGAAAGTCAGTTTAAAAGAGAGTTGGTTTGAAAGTTTGCCTGACTGAGGCTTTCTGTCCAATTGGGTCACTCCATAATGAATGGTTCCATAAAGAACCAATCAGATTCTCCTTGGGGAGGGCACCATACACAGGGAAGGGAGTCACTCAGGCTCAGGCTGTACCCCAAATGATACTGGGCTATTGCTTCATTTGTCTCTGGGTTGTGATGTACAACCCTGACTGAAGTTCTGGGAGCATTAGAGGGGTGCCATTTTGGAGGTCTTGCCCTTTGCACATGTCTTTGTGGTAAACTTCCTTACCAAATGACATCTGGGTTCTTCACCAAATTTGAAAGATCCTGGCCAATACAGGAATTAATGTTGGAATTATCGTAGCTGTAATTAATGTCAGAGAGTTTCTGAGAAGGCAGAAAAGTTGGGAAAGAGGATGACGTCAAGATTCTATCTGAATGGTTTCACTGCTTTGCCTCTAACTAGTCTAGAAGTGAGAGTGTGTGATCCCTGTCATTCCTGCCTGCCTATAGAGCAACAGAGGCATCTCTTTCCAATGTCTCTTCCTGGATCCTTTAGCCTCTATACCTATATCTACCTATAACTGTTCATTCATTGTTGTTAGATGGTTGTTAGGTGCCATTGAGTCAGGTTTCATTAATTAAGAATTGCAAATTAGTGATATTCCAATTTTCATTTATTATCAGGTGAAGTGTGCATGCGTGTGTGCGTGCGTGTGTGTGTGTGTGTGTGTGTGTGTGTGTGTGTGTGTGTGTGGTGCTGGATTCAACCCAGAGATTCAGTGCATGCTAAGCAAGCACTTTACAAACTGAGCCAAACCCCTATCCTCATCAGCAGGTGGCTCCTGCTCTTGTCTTCTGTTTGGTTACCCAAAGACACAATTCAAAGGAACAAGAAAAGCAGGTTAAATAAAAAGCCTACCTCCTCTTTAGATGATTGTTTTTAAATTTAAATACCATCATGGAATTCTGAACTCAAATCTAGGTAGTCATTATCAACCCACTGAAGTTATTATTGAGGACACAATTTCACTCTTTCACTGGTGGGATACTCTTCAAGTGGGCTCCTGAGTCCTCTTGTCACAACTCTAGTGGTTTTGATAGCTTCCTTGCTAATGGGTGTGACAAATTTTTCATCTTTCACATTGCCTGCCTTGGATTTGCAACCAGCCATTTCTCTAAGGATCTTTGTTTCTTTGGAATAAGAAACGGCATTTCAATAACAGTTTGGGTGCTAGGGATATACATTGCTACTGGGCTAATCATTTGTTTCTATACATTTTCAGAGGACAAACCTAGACGTTCGGGAGGAATATGTGTGTGTATACACACACACACACACACACACACACACACATACATACACACACACACACACACACACACACACATATATATATTAGAGAAAGCATATTTGACTACAGAGCTTTTCATTAACCTCTTAAATTTGTATTTCCCTTCTTCCATGCCAAGAATCCTGGTTCTCAAGGACACAGGGAATGATAGAATTAGAATATCCCACAATTACTCTTTTGTTTTTTCCTATATTGCATGCATAGCAGACTTAGAATAACAATACTAATCCTACCATCATTATGGTGACCAAGATATTTTAAAACATTTTATATGACCTCTCCTTCTCCTCCACTCAAAAATATAGTTTTGTTATATCTACATTGTCAGAGAATAGAGCCATTATAGACTTTACTCCCCTTTTAACTCTCATGTAGTCTTTGTTTCAAAGTAATTATATATTTGATACTCCTTGAATTTTGATTGTCAAAGATTTGTTCCTAGATTTTTTAGGGAGGGGTTAGGGACTCTATTCCCTTAAATTTTTAATAACATTGTGTCTATATTTTTTTTCTTAAAGTCACTTTTGCCAAATACACAATCCTTGGCTCACATTTTCTTTTCTTAAGTATCTTGAACGTACTCCACTTTCTTCTGGCATAAAGTATTACTATCAAAAAGTATGATAATAATCTAATGTTCTTTCTCTTTTATGTCATGCACTCTTTTTTTCAAGATGCTCAAAGTGTTTTTTCTTTTCTTTAAAGCCCTGTGATTTTATTGAAATGTATCTTAGAATTGGTCATTCTGATCAATAGCCACAGGTATGTGATGTGCTTTTTCCTTCTGAAGAACTGACCTGATTATCATCATAAAATAGCCTTATTTGTCCCAGATAATATTATTTGCTCTGAAATCTACTTTTTCTGATATTAATGTCTACTCCAGAGTTAGAATTAGAGTTAAGATAAGGGTTAATATGGTATATCTTTTTCCATCCTTGTACTTTTTTAAAAATAGATTTTTTTTTAAAGATCTTGCATGATCACAGCAAAATTTAATCGGTTCCCCTGTACTTTCTGGTTCTGCATATGTACAACCTCCCCCACTATTAACATTCCATGCCAGAGTGATACATTTATTACAATTGATGAACTTATATTGATGTGTCATTATCACACAAAGACCATAATTTGCATTAAGTTTCACTCTTGGTATTTTGAACATTCTGTGGATTTTTTTTTTAACATATACTATTTACTCTACCAGATTGAGTAGTTTCACTGCCCTAAAAATCCTCTGTACTCCTCCTATTCATCTCTCCTTCTACCAAAACCCTAACAGCCACTGACTGATCTTTTTCTCTCTTTTGCCTTTCCCAGGATTTTATATAGTTGGCATCATATAGAATGTACCATTTCAGATTGGCTTCTTTCACTTGTATTTATTAGTACTATGGATTTAAGCTGCCTCCATGTCTTTTTAGGGCTTGATAACCCATTTCAGTTTAGTACTGAATAATATTCCATTGTCCAGATGTACCAAAGATTATTTTTTCATTCACCTACTGAAGGACATCTTGGTTGCTTCCAAAATTTGTCAATTATGAATAAAGCTTCTATAAATTTGTGCATGCAGGCTTTTGTGTAGGCCTAAGTTTTCAACTCCTTTGGGTAGATAACAAGGAGCATGGTTGCTGGATCATATGATAGTTTGTCTATGTTTAGTTTTGTAAGAAACGGCTAAACTGTCTTCCAAGTGGCTCTACCATTTTGCGTTTCCACCAGCAACGAATGGGAGTTCCTGATGCTCCACATCCTCACCAGCATTTGGTGTTGCCAGTGTTTTCAATTTGGTGATATCTCATTTAGTTTTACTTTGAAATTCCCTAATGACACAAAATGTTAAGCATCTTTTTATATGCTTATTTGCCATCTGTTTATCTTCTCTGGTGAGGTGTCCATTCAGATCTTTTGCCCACTTGTTAATTGGGTTTTCTTAATGTTGAGTTTTAAAAGTTCTTTGTAAATTTTGGATAACTGTTCTTTATCAGATATATCTTTTGTAAATGTTTTTATGATAGCTTGTGTTTTCTTGCCTCTTTGCATGCCTGGTCAGAACAGGCATTATTTCTAGCCCAGTGTGAGCATCAGATACAATTCCTTCTAATCCTTTCAGGCTATACTTTCCTGAGCGGTCAGGTGTTTTTTGGGTAGATTTTCCCCAGTTGTTACCACCAGTGTTTCCCCCAAATCCCACATCTGGTGTTCAATATTTTGGAGAGGTCTCTTCCTTATTAACAAATCCCTAGACTGACCAAAAACAGGAAACAAGAATGAAGAGTGGTTTCTACTAAAATAAAACAAAGAAAAGCAGTGAGTGGTTACCTGAGGTCTTTAGAGTAGGTGCTAAGTGTAAAGGAGTGGTGGTGTTATTTCAGGGAAGGAAGGGAGGACAGAACTGCTTTATTTATTTCTGCTCTGGGGTTCATTTTTCCATTATGAGGGCCAAGAGGACCTTCAGAAGTTTGGACATTGCCAAATCTAGCATACATATATCTCAAACCACTTCAGGCTCAATAACTTGCAACATTGAGTTTTGATTTATATTTGTTTTGTTTTAAAATAAAACGGTCTATTTCTATATTTGCACATATGTAGGACTTTTGGCTTTTACGTTCTGTGCCTAATGAGCTTAATGTGTTTGGTAGATTTTTCACTTTATGACTCCTTTATAAACTCAGAGATGGAATTCAGGATTTCAGCTGTCCTGCTGCTCTGTGTGCTCTGAGGCCTTGGGTTCAATCCCCAGCACTGCAAAAACAGGAGAAGGACCTGGGAGCCCACTCCCAAAACAATCCCAGAATGATCAGCCATTGAAAATCCTAAGAACAGCAGGGAAGCACTGACATTGTGCTGAGCACAGCACAGTATTGGGGAGTGTTTTGTTCTGATGACACAGGGGCGCTATGAGTTGGACCCAACTTGATGGTACCTAAAACAAGCAACACTATTGTAGGGGATGGGAACAGCATCACTGGGTCTTGCAGTGCCCATCTTCCTTCTCAGGCTCCTTTGATCCAATCATGTTGCACATTCCAGCTGAGTCTACATTGCCTACTCTTGAAATAAACCCAGAACACTTGCCAAGAGCATTACAAGGCATTGGATAATGAGTTCCTTAAACTATGCTGAGTATAGCTCCCCCTTGTTTCTCCTTCCTGTGCTGCTGGGATTTCCTGGCAGCCTGACTTTGTGGGGATTCTCGGAATGTTACTATAGGTAGATGTTCATGTTTCCTTTGAACCAGAAGTACAGGGAGCCAAGCAGGGAAATAAGGTTTCCAGATGAGGATTGTTGCATTGGAAAACATGGTGGAATTTGGGTAAACTTTATTTCCAGATGGAAGTAGTGCCCTCCTAAGGACTTGTCAGTTGATGGTTTGCAAAACAATTGTGTTCTGCAGGGGCCTGGGACAGTGTCCAAATGGGGTTTTTATGGTTCTAGAGTTCCACATGACCTAGTCTCTTTTCAAAGTCACATTCAAAGAAAGTACATTTCAGAAATTAAAAGGAGTTTCCAAAGCACATTAGTCTTTACTTGTGCCTCTTAAAGATGGGGATCCAATTTATAGTCTGAGGCCACACAGGGTACAATCAGGTTTTGACTCCTCTCCAATTCACTCATACTCTAAAGCTACCCCATAGCCTCTGCCTCTCTCAATCTTCCCCCAAACTTCCCTGGACATTCCTCCTGGGGGGCTTTCTTCACACATGATTATCTCCACTATCTTTACTCTCTACCTTGCTACCTTATCAGACATTGCCACAAGGGTACCACACCTATCAGGCTGCACAAGAGATGCTGGGAGACCTTGTGGTTCCATACCCCCTTGTCTTCTCTTGTTCCCCACAAGGAGAAGCTGCTCAGGACCCCTGGGAAATTGCATTCTTCCCTTGCTCTGAATATTTCTCTTGCAAGTCAGTCCAAGGGCGAAGGACTAATGATAAGTAAAGCTCTCCTTCTTTATATGCTTAATCAATGATGGAAAAATGCATTTGAGAATGCCTTCAAATGAGCCCCTGGGGCTGGCAGTACTGATGAGACGGAGTCTAAGAGGCTGGGCAAGATCATTAATTGCCAACCTGCTTGATGGGCAGAGCTTCCAAAAGGCAGACCGCTATGCAAAGATTGGAAAACGGCCCTGGTTACAGCAGAAGCAGAAATGCATGGCCCAGGGTTCCTGGCACTCACTTAGGGAAATTCAAGCTTGCCTGTAGGGTTTTTTTCCCAAATGATCCTGTATAGAATAATTTAAACATAGGGGAGAGGTGGGACAAGTTGACAAGGCATTACGCAGTAGCCAGGGAGGCGCAAAAGCTTATACAGGGGTCTAGGAGAGGTAAGTGTGGAGATCAGAGAGACACAGTGTGCATCACATAAGCAGGTGGTCAGCAATAGGGGAAAAAGAAAATGATAAAGGTCTACAAATCTAGAATAAGAAAATGGGGATCTAGCTAGTAGCTGGACTCATGAGTAGGAACTGGTAAAATCTAGGCATTTTTTTTGTCCTAAAGAAATGGAGGTCCTGGGTATCACAAGCATCTGATGCAGGGGAGTTAGATAAGGGAACAGTTACCAGAAATGAGAGCTAAAACAAGGAGACTGATCACAGGGAACAAGACAGAGCATGATGCTTTTCTTAGAACTGAGGGACGCCATCAGAGCCTGACTATAGGAGAACTGAATGCAACTGAGCCTCCAAAGTACAAAGTATAAGTTCCCAAGGTGCTTGATAGGTGATACTGCCTGAAACCCAGCCTCCAAAGTACAAAGTATAAGTACTCAAGGTGCATGATAGATGATACTGCCTGAAACTCATTAGCACATGGACTGAGTTTAGAATCCTGGCTCTTTGGCCTGGCTGGGTAATACTTACAGACTGAAAAGGGTCAGCAATGTATAAAAAGTGAAAGTGAGGTACAAAGATAGCTAGATTGTTTAAAGCATAGTGTTTACCTTATTTGAAAATGGTTAGAATGGTTGGTTGTCTGTGGTTAACCAAAGTTCACTTATGATTGGCTGAGACTTGGCTACTTCTTATAAGAGTTGGTTACAGTCTATTATACATCAAGTTAGGTTTCAGTTCACTGTGTATGGAGATGCCATTAGGCCAAACTTAATTAAGTATAACAAGGTTGTAAAACATGTTAGTTCTTTTCTTCCTTCCACTGCCATCATCATCATCTTATCTCATCCACCCATTCTGATCAGGCCTGGCCCCATAGCCTGGCTGCTGATTCTGCAGGTAAGTGTTGGGGAGATGTGGGCACAAAATGCACACGCATATCCAGATGAACAGATGGCCCCAGCTTACTCAAAGTTGTTTATAAGTCAATGTTTGGTACTTGGAACCTCTGTCCATAAAAACCATACTGTAAACAATGGCCTAATTGCTTATCTTGTCCTTACTCAGAACAAAGAAGCTATGCATAGTGTGGGTGTGAGGTGGGGTTCCCTTCTTCACTCTTGCTTTTAGAGCTGGCCTTCAAAGGAGAAGACTGGAGAGCCAAGAAGTGGTGGGCTCCAACTTGAGTCAAGGCAAGCTCTTAAAGGCCAAATGAAGGCTCTCTTCCAAGCCCATTTCTCATCGTGCTGGGTTACAACCTAGGTCCTGGTCAGTGGCAGTAAGCACCCCAGCATGGAAGCCCCAGTGTTGCAAGGTTGAGAGCTAGGAGGAAGGGTGTCTGGACCTTCCTTGCTGGTATCCATTATCTTCCATCTTTTCCACTGCTCCTGTGGAAGCTGCTCCACTGATTGGGAGCGTGAGTTCCTGCCATTTGCCAGCTGTTGTAAATGAATTAAAAGTTCCACCTGAAGCTGTGATAATTTAATGATGAGCCTGTGAATTAGGGCATAAATGTAGAATGGCTGCTTCATTTCCAGGCTTAGATTTGTGGAGCTGAGTTTATTCTGCTGCAATTGGCCCTGCAGGGCAGCTCTAGGCAGGGGCAGGTGGGATTCCTCAGGAGGAGGAAGTGCAACGCCAAAACTTGATCAGGTGATGCTGAGCCAGAGGAGAGGCAGCAGAAATCCTGGTGCTCAGATTAAATGGGAGCTGCAGCAGTATATGACTCCAAATTGTTGGAGAATGAGAAACTCTGAATTAATGCATTTTTAGACAACTGAAAGCAAATGCTTTTTCCCAAAAATGGAAACTTCTAAAAGCACATTCATCACTGTCCCATGCTGTAATGGAGTCATGTCCTGAGAAGGCATGTGGAGCTACTTGCCCTGGCACCAATGCTCAACTAATGTGTTTTTCTCCTTGAGGGTTTCTTTCTTGCTCGCTCGCTCGCTCACTCTCCCTCTCGCTCTCTTGCTCTCTCAACATCTACCACTTCTCAGGGGATCATTCCCTACCATCTCCCACTCTGCTTGGTTATTTTAACTTGTAGGAACTGAAGGTTACCAGGGAAAACCAAAAAAATAATCTGCAAGAGCAGTAACCTAACATTTCTGTATGTCACTTGATTCTAGAGCAATAGAGCTGGATTAAAATGGTCCTCCCTCTTTATTTCCCTTATATTTATTTCCTCTGTATTCATCATCATTGCCAACCACCTCCCCAAAATACACACAGAAACACACACACACACACACACACACACACACACACACACACACACACACACACACACTCTTATGGAAGACCAAGGCCCTGACTCATAAGCTTTTACTCCATCTCAGTTCCTGTCGTTACTACTCTTAGATGTGACCCACAAGGGTTCTCGTCCTGGGTTCCATCTTCTAGAATACTCTGCTTTCCAAGGGACAAGAAATCCAAGGGATCAAGGGAAGAATCCCACAAGGAGCGCATGTCTCCTCTTTTGAGACCATGCTCTGAATATCTAGAGCCCTAGGACCCTGGGAATGCCTGCCTAAATGGCCCTTGGCCCACATCCAAGGCATCCCCCATCAGTCTCTCCTCCAGAGGATGGACAATGCTATCCATGTGTGCATCCTTAGAAGCAGCCAAATAGCTAGTGGTTGGAGGAGTAGGGATGGGGCATGGATGTGCCAATGTCACACAAGCATGAGAACACACCCACCTCATCCTGCCCTATTCTTCCTGCTTGACATCTCAGAACAGGACTAGTGTTAGGAGGAGCAGGTGGGTACTTCCGTTTGTACTCTCACCAAGGCTGCACAAGTCTTACTGATGGACTGAATTTCTGCTTTATTCTGGGACATTTCAATGGCTTTGTGGATGGCCCATCCAACATACTACTTAGTGTTATGAGGTTTTGGCCTGCTCAGTTCTGACTTAGATCTTGGCCCTAAACTACATGAGTCTTCCTGAATTCACTGGTATACAGCACAACAAATATACTTTTCTAACTCTGACCATTCCCTTCCCAGCCTCTGTCATCTTGGAGGTACTGAGACTAAGAAACAAGAACTCTCTTCCTTTCAGAATCTGGACTGCCTTTCTTTTCCCTCCAATCCCGGTGGTTCTTTCCTTTGGGGAAACTAGCTAGTCCTTCTTTGAAATCCAGCTTTATTTCTTTAATAATCTTAGAGAGCTTTAAAAACATAAAGGTATCTATGAGGAATATCTGTCAGATAGCTTATCTTCTCCACTTGAATTAACACAAAAATCTGAGATTGAGTAGCACAGGGGTGAAGGAGAGGTACTTTCCACATCTTGACAGATCAGAGATGCCTTTCAAAAAACCTCTCAGCCACTCATGGACTTTTCCTTGTTCAAAGGGTGGCCATGGCTCAGCCACTCAGGGACATCTTATTCAACTTCTTGACTCTCTATTTTCCCATTTTCCATCATATAGAGAAAGCCCTAGCCACCTCCTCTCTTGAGTTTCATGACCATTTCATCTGGCCTCTGCTCTTTAAATTCATGCTTCATGTTGCACAAGAAACAAATCAGGTTGCCTGGCCTCCTTGCTTACACCCCTTTGGTAACCTCCCCATACAGAAGAGGGCTCCCTTTCCCTGGGAGGGGTTCCAGGCCCTCCATGATCCAGCCCCTGTAACTTTCCAACTTCAGCTCATATCATATCAGTCAAATAACAAATCATACATAATACCCCCAAAGACACATCAATTACAACAATAATGGCTTTCAGAGCTACTTTCATGCAATTCCTTTGCCTGGACACTCCTTGCTACTACCCTATTCCTACATTCCCCTCCCCCTTCACATGCTACCTGCTGGTTGTCTCTTGACCTAGCTCGGGTCCTATCCCTTACAGCCCTGCTCCAATCTCTTTATAAAGGCTGGGTTGGTACTGCTCTACTAGGCTCCCACAGAACTAGTTAAGCCCCTGTGTCTCTGAATGCACCACACTGCATTGAAATAACCCATGATGTGTCTTTATGTGACTTTAAGTGCCTTGAGGATAGAGACTGCCTTTTCCCCTCTGTGTTCCAGTCTCATTGCACCAAGGACTCAGTAAGTGTTTACCTAACAGATCTGAACTGAGATGAGCATTCAGATTTTTGTGATACTTATTTCCTTACTAGTGACTCAGTCAAATACAAAGATCTTCCTAGAGGTCTTTTTGCTTGTTTCTGTGTCCACTGGCTGAGGCTGCAAGAAGTCTAACTGCTAGGTCATCTATTTTAATCAAACAGTTAATCATTACATTTATTGAGCATCTATCATGTGCCAAGCATTGTAAACAATTATCCCCATAGGTATACAACATAGTCCTTGCCATCAAGGATATTATAACCTTGATGTTTTTTCTGGAAATTAAAAATAACATAATTTACAACATGACATTTTAATAGGAAGTGCATGAAAAGATTCTCTTTTTTATTTTAGTGTTTGAAAATGTTTGATTATCAGCTTTCCTAAGGTTTCCAAGCCAGATGGGTCCTAGGTTTTGTTTAGTAACTTTAGTCTGCTTGAAAGGACTGAGCAAACCAAATAAAGACAAAGTATTATAGGGGAATGTGTATTTTGGAGCAATAAAAAGACTGTAGAAGTTAAAAAGGCAACTATTGATCAAAGGGGGAAAAGCAAAAGACCTATTCTTTTTTCCCTTTGCAAAAAAAAAATCAAAATGACCTGTTTGGGAGGTTTTTAAAAATAAGTTTTTAGCCAGGCATGATGGCGCATACCTATAATTCTAGTACTCAGGAGGCAGAGGCAGGAGAATCACCATTTCTACGTCAGCCTATACTACATAGCAAAACCCTGTCTCAAACAACAACAGCAGCAACAACAATAAAATAGGACAAATTTGCTCCCACAGCAGTGATTTTGTGGGCCTATGTCCATGGTTCTCAAATAAGGGTGATTTTCCCCCCAAAAGACATTTGGCAATGTCTAGAGACATTTTTGGTTGTCATAACTTGAGAGGGGGGATTTATTGGCATTCATCTACTGGATGGAGACCAGGGATGCTACCGAATGTTCTATAGTGGACAGAACAGCCCCACAATAAAGAACAATCCAGCCCCAAATGTTGACAGTGCAAATGTTAAGAACATTGCCTTTGTTATGGGATGGGGCGGATGCTAGCTGAGTTCCAAAATTCCACAGAAATAACTAAATGCAAGGATGATTTTTGATAGTCACAAGCTTGACCCCTGGGTGGCTCTGACTCATGCATAAAGACAAAGCTGGTCTGTGACAAAGACCAGAACATAACTCTTGGATGATTTTTATGCTATAATTAGTTTTTAAATATTTTTGTCCCCCTCTCTTTCCCGTTCCCAGCTGCCTTTTTTGAGAAAAAAAAGGAAATTAAACAAGAATCCCCAAAATACCATTTATTTTTATCATTGGCTTTTTTTCCTTTTTTTCTTTGTTGATGAAACAAAACAAAAAGCAATGGAGAAAGCACATCAGCAAAGCCTGCTGCTAAGGACTAGGGGTAGATCACAGAGCACAGCAAAGTACTGTTCACATGAACTACTCAGAAGCAACACCACAACCCCAGATGAGAAGCTCGGAGGGAATATGATCACTAGAGTTCGTTAATTGTTCTTCTGTTGGTGTTTCAGGGTTATTTATTTCTTTAAACACAGTAGTATATGTTTGAAGTGAAACTCTACCAATTCATATTGCTCTCTTTTCCCCTGTGAGGGTCATGTTTCTTCTGTCAGTAACTCAGGCTCTGTTTTCTTTGAGCCCCAAATTACACTTGCTCATAGGAGACAAAAATGCCACATGTTGTATCTTGTGGACTATGACAGTTGTTGAATCCAATGGCTCCTCAGCAAGGGATGGATGCTTGGGGCCCACAGTGAAACCAAAACATGCTTGAGGAGCCAAAGACAGGTTCGACATGCTCTATTCCAGGGTGCTCCTCTCTGTACCCTTGCCCATAGTCACCTTGCCCTGTCAGCTCTCCATGCCCTCCAGTCCTCTCCACACTCTCAGGTCCTCTCTCAGCATGCCCAGTGCTGGAAGAGGGGCTTCTTAAGGGTTTTACATAAGTGGCTAATTGCCAAGACCATTGTCAAATCACATGACAGTTACATGAGTTTACATCATAGGAATATTGTATGCATGTGCCAGCCCATGTCCCATTATCAGACTGTTTACATTCTGATTCTGGTCACCCTGGCCTGTCCTAACACCACATTTTCTTTGCGATCTTTGCTCTGTGTAAGACTAGAGAAAAATTGAGAAGTTCAGGAAAAGGAAATCTCTCTTTCCATCAAAGTGAATAAACGGATGGAAAGAAAACAATCAGGAGAGCTGGGTGTGGTGGCACATGCCTATAATTTCAGTTACTTGGGAGGCAGAGACAGGAAGATCACGAGTTTAAGGCCAGAGGCAGACTGTATAATTTGACAAGAACTCGATTCAAAAGAAAAAAATTTAAAATGGCTGAAGGTACAGCCCAGTGGTAGAGTCCTTGCAAAATGTGTGAGGGGCCCAGGGTAAACCACCAAGTACCACAAAAAAAAAAAAAGGAAGAAAGAAAGAAAAAGAAGAAAGAAAGAAAGAAAGAACGAGAAAAGAAAAGAAAGAAAAGAAAAGAAAATGAAATAGGCTTGAAGCTAAAATCTGTAGATTATTTAAATATGTTCCATAAATCTAGAGAATAACCTAGATCCATGACTGGACCTCCCTGTCTAAAAAATGGTAAAAGCTTGCCGTCAGGGTTGGTCATCATGACCAAACTCTTCTATTGTGGCCAGTGCTGCCAAATCTTATCACCATTTTATTGTTTTGACTCTGGGCTTTGGAAATACAGACTGCAAATGCTATCAGACTTCTCCATTCTCACCGATCTCCTGGACTCCTCTGTCTTCAGGCTGGTCTGTAGCCAACCATCTGAGACAGCCTACATTAGCACACTATTTCACATCTCCATGCCCTTCTGTACAATGTCTCCTTGGTCTGAAACTCTTTCTCTACTTTTCCACCTAGGAGATCTCCTACTCACTTCAGAACCTTGCTAAGACAGTATGTCTATGAACATTTTCCTGATCAACAGTACCCTCCCTACCACATCTGTATTTCTGTGTCCATGTGACAGGACTTCACTACGGATGCATCATTCCAATCTCCCACAACCACCCAGAAACCTCTTAGAGATGGGTGGACAATTCCTGGAAATGTGTATGGCTTTGTTCACAAGTGTTTATATCTTTAGAACTTTCTCTGATTACAAGAGCATGTCATCCCTACATGAGGTAGGTAAAAGTGATAGGCAGTCAATACCTCAGAAGTACCCCTTGACCAGTGAGAGACAGGAATTCAATGATATTCCAAAGGGTGTCCTGCACCATGTCTCAGAGGGCTCCCAGTAAGACTGAGCCCCCGTGCCCACAGTATTTACCCACTTTTTAAATAACAGTCATGGCTGGATTTTCCTTCTCTGTTTCACTCTCTCACCCCCTCATTGTGTTTCCTTGGATCACCTCCCAAATAAGTGAATGGCATCCAAATCTTTATTATAAGGTCTAATTTTGAGGGAGAATATCCTGTGCACACTTCCATTATCGTGTAATTGCTCCATGTTCTATGTGCTTCTGTGTGTCCAGGATCGCCCTTTTGACAGCAGGCACTATTTGTTATTTACTTTTATTTATCCCCATTGTCCAGAAGGTCAATAGCCCCTCTGTAAATGCTTGTGGAAATGATCTGAGGGGAAGTCTGAGAAACTTAAGGACCCATCTGTTGAAGCCTCAAAGGGGTGAACCAGTGGGAATGGGAATGAAAAGAAGCAAACTATTTAGAGAAACTGGGTTGTAAGGAAAAGCCAGACTGATTAATGAAAATCAAAGAACTCCTCCAAACAGCAATTATAAAATGCACCTGCAGATGGGAATTTGTCCAAGCAAACAAAAGAGTGTGATAAATGAGCAAAAAGTGGACCTTATGGTGGAATAGTGTCCACGTTGGCCTCTGAATGACCAAGAAGGAGATTCTAGCCACACTGAAGGTATGGACTAGACTGAACACAGAGTTGGGTGATGGGGTGAATTGGCATGTAGTTTCTGCTCATCAATGAATGCTGACACAGTAGAAAAGAACTCCTACTTATTCCCTAAGTGAGCAAGCATGTGCTGGGGAGCAGACTCACTAAGGAGACAAGATAGAGAAGAATGATGCTCTGAAACTACATGGCCAGGTGCCCAGGTGGGGTAAGCAGAGTACCCCAGGAGCACAACACTGGGCTATTTTATGGCTGTTATGTATTATTTCATCACAATACTACATACTTCCTTACTTTTTTCTTTGTATTCTTTATTTCCTTTCATTTGTGATGATGTAATCCTAATGAAAAGTCTCAGCTGATGAGAATGGACAAGTGTTATGATATATAGTATTCAATTGACCATCTACTGAGTGTCAGGCCCTGTACAGGAGTCTAAGCTTGAAGTGGACAAAAATATAATCCCTACCCTCAAAATGCCTGCAGCTATAGCCCTGTGGCATCCGATCCCGTCAGATCTCAGAAGCTAAGCAGGGTCGGGCCTGGTTAGTACCTGGATGGGAGACCACCTGGGAACAACAGAAGCTGTAGGCTTGGGAGAAGGACCTGGCAACCCCCTCCCAAAAATCATTCTGCCATTGAAAACCCTATGAACAGCAGAGAAGCACTGACAACAGGGTTTCCCCTGTTGTATAGAGGGTCGCTATGAGTCGGATACCGACTCGACAGCACCTAAGAACAACAACCCTCAAAATGTCTTCAACTTGCAGTACCATATTTTCATCCTGTTAACTATACTGAGAAATATAGATGCTTTTGAATTATGATTCTGGGGACAAATATTGAATATACCATGGCTGCGAAAAGAACCAACAGATCCATCCCAGAAAAAGTGTAGAGTGCTCTTTGGAAGCAAGGATGGCTAGACTGTTTCTTACATATTTTGGATGAATTGTCAGGATGGACCAGTCTCTGGAGAAGGACATCATGCTTTGAGAGTGGCAAGTCAACAAAAGAAAGGAAGACCCTCAATTAGATAGATTGACACCGTGGCTACAATGGGCTTAAGCATTAAAAATATCATGTACATGGCACAGTACTGGGGAGTGGTTCGTTCTGTTGTACACAGGGTTGCTATGAGTTGGACTCAACTTGGGAGCACCTAACAATAGCAAAAACAATATATAGCCGATTAATCACAGTTCTCCAAAGAAAGAGAGCCAATTGGCTCACTCAGTAATGGAGACTGAGACGCTCCATGACCTACCTTCTGCACACTGCTAAGCCAAAAAGCCTGAGCTGTGGATTTTAATCCATGTCTGAAGGCTAAGAACCAAGAGGACTGCAGGCAGAAACAGGCCTGTGTCCCAGCTCACACCGTCAAGTGGAGAGCAAATCCAATTTCCTTTTTGTTCCATTCAGGCCCTCAACAAATTAGATGTGGCTGCCCCCTCAAGATTGATGTGGGCTATCTGCTTTACTCAGTCCATTAATTCAGATGCTAACTTCTTCCAGAAGCACCCTCACAGATACACCCCAAAATAATGTTTACCTGTGGCCCAATCTGAGCATCCTGCAGTTCAGTCAACTTGACATAAAATTAGCCATCACCCATGGTAAGCCCTTGGTGTTACTCTTACTTATTTCTTACTGCTGTCATGGGGATTAAGTTAAATAATGTATATAAAATTGCCAGCACAATGACAGCCCATGAACTTTAATTAATTAGAAAACAAACATGACTATTAGTTCTATTATTTTGTTATTCATGTTTAGGTTATGAATTTGGGCTGTAACTGTGGAGAGCCAGAGGAGGAACTCATGCCAACAATATAATGCTGAATATAAACTTTGATAAGAAACACTTTCCAAAAACAAAAAATGAGAGAAAGAAAGAACAAATGGGAAAGGGGAGGGGCGTACGAGGTAAACTCTCTTTTCATTGTAACAGAGCAGTTGGACATAAGGAAGCCAATTTACTTTGAAATATGAGATGATTAAGAAAAATGAGCATGTGTTGAGAATTACTCGATGGGTTTCAAACTCTTACATTTGAGTATCTTAACAGAAAAAAATTTAAAATACAGACTATATTGCCAATACAAGTATTTGCAAAAGTCAGTTATCTCTATCCAACCTAAATTCTTTTGTTAATTGGACATTTCAAAGCTTGCCCTTTTTGAATCAATGAAACATCAATTGATTTATTTATATTTTTCCCCTTTACCTGTGCACCAAAGTGTGTTCACCCAAAAACCAAACCAAGCAGAAGATGTGCAGATGTGTTTAAAATCTCTAGCTCAACTCAGGACAGCATCTGACTGCAGCTTTGCAACTGACATTGGGAACAACCACCCTTTTGGGGAAGTCAAAGCCACCAACCACAAGGTCTATGACCCAGGCTTTGGGTCATTCTTAACCAAAGGCCCCATAAAGGGATTAGCCAGAGTAAATCCTCTTCTCCCAAACAGCATATGCAAACACACAGGAATGTGCCGCTTCTCTTTCATTGTATCAGAACAGCTGGAATTTTTACAAAACAACTTTTAAGGTTATGACTGGGTAGAGTGCTGAATACCCCCTACAGGGCTGGTAGGGAAGTGAACACCCCATCAAGATGGTGTCTTCAACTCCCTGAACTTCCCCAGCGGGCAACAAAGCAATAAGTAATACTTGTGCAACCCTGTGAACTTATTTTCCTTTCCATTCTCCTCAGCTACTCATGTTCTCCATGGACCCAAGAACAAAATGGTGGCCATTAGGCTGTGTTTACTCAGCAAGTGCTGGTGTCATTAGGAGCCTTACTTGCCAATACTCTTTAATCTTTTGTGAACTGCCTCCAAACTGGCCCCAGGAAGGATCTTATTACTCTTCCAAAACACTTGGGATCATTATGTAGACACAAGAGTAGAAACTGCCTCAATCATCCAGTTAAAAACAAACAGAGCAATCTGATGAAGGAAAAGGTTTATTTCCCCTTTCTTCCACTGTATTGAGGTCGGTTTAAGAACTTGGTACCGCCTGTCTGTTGGGATCCATGTCAAATAAACAAGACTAAATTTTAAGCTACATCAATTTTTTTGACCCTTGACTTGTAGATGCAATATCAACCTCACATAACTTGATGCTAAAATCATCTGGATATACACACTCTAGTTTTCTTCATTTTCTTCCTCTTTTTTTTTGGGGGGGGGTGCTTGTTATTTTCTTTTGTTTTTTGGTTGTTGAGGTACTTGGGAGTTGAACCCAGGGCTTTACACATGCTTTCCAAGTGCTCTACCACTGAGCTGCACCCCCAGCCCACCCATTGTTTATTTGTTATCTTGAGACAGGGTTTCATTAAGTTACTAAGGCTGCATCTGGCCTGGATCCGGTGATGCTCCTGCCTCAACCTCCTGAGTCGCTAAGATTACAGGCATACACTGCAGCACCCAGCCTCTTCTATTCTGAGAATGATGGACTTGAACTAGATAAGTCAAGGAAAGATGAGCTCCATAGTGAGAACAGGACACATGGAGCACTGAGCCAATGTGAAGGGGCCAAGTCTTTGTCCCCTCTTCATGGAGGACACAGAGGTCTGCTGACTACAGCCATGGTTTCTAAAGGGTTAAAACCACATTTGAATGGTAGTCCCTGATAGGATTTCTTTTTGTTTGTTTTGTTTTTGGGGAACAGGATCTCAGTGTGTTTCTGACGCTGGCCTCAAACTTGCAATCCTCCTGTCTCAGCCTCCTGAGTACTGAGATTACAAGCATGAACCACCATGCCTGGCATGATGGGATTTCTTTACATTTTATTCCTGGATAGCTTGCATACTGACTATCTCAGGGTGACATAATGGGTGTCAAGAGAAAGCAAACTTCTAATTTAGTCAAGATACGGAGTATATAAATAAATCAAGACCAGCAATAAAAGAAAGAAAAAGTGTGGGCAAGTAGGAATTGACTGTTGGGCTTTATTGTAAGGATTCTATTCAAACATAACCCAGTGCATTGGCACTAAGTTTTGTGTCCAATTCTATTATCCCTCATCAGGTAATTTTGGATAAGTCACTTAAACAAACACATCTTGGACTAGATGTTTTTTGGAATCAGGCAGATTTGAGCTTAAATCCTGGCTCTGCTACTTAAGTAGATAGTCACCCTGAGCACATTAATTAACCTATCTTGAGCCAGTTTCCTCAATGGTTCAATGGAGAGAGTAATCCTTACCTCATAGGGTTTCATGAAGAATAAATGAGATAGTGTGTGTGAAATGTCTTCCATTTCCTCCTGATTTCTTTTTCCAGGTCAAAAAGATTAATTATAC
Source organism: Pedetes capensis (assembly GCA_007922755.1). Taxonomy (NCBI): domain Eukaryota; kingdom Metazoa; phylum Chordata; class Mammalia; order Rodentia; family Pedetidae; genus Pedetes; species Pedetes capensis. Next base: position 189,567 of record VMDO01000708.1, read on the forward strand.
CTGCTATCTACTTGTCAAACAGACTGTTGGGAAAACTAGTATTGCCTAAAAACAAATTTCAGTGAGTAAAATAAATTAGTTCATAATAGAATCATTATTATTAAGAACTAAGTAGCACAAATGTCCAGAGCCTGAGGAGTGAGTGGGATTCTCTGTATTTTGTGAAATGCATTTTTATGGGAAGAGATTCAAAAAAAAGGAGTGATATCTAAGAGTGATATTTTTCACAGCATCTACTTTCTATTACTAGGCAAAATTTTCTGATTTCTAAGGCTTTATGATGGTACATGAGATGAGTCTATCATAAAACATATGTTATCAAATTAAAATTCCCTATTTAACATTGTCCAATAGACAGGGAATTCTTACCTATTTGGTTCATCCATCTGTGTAGCCTAAGAAATAATACATGTGCATATGCACTGGAGGAGGAGAGAGAATTCTGTAGTAAATTTCACAAACATTATAAAGTCAGGCAAACTTTTAAAAAATTCCAAATTAACCTTTTCACAAACATTATTGCAGGTATATTAATGTTCTTTTAAATATAGTCCAAGAAATTTTGCAGGAATTTCTCTCTCTTGTCATAAAGGACAAAGAATATAACAATTTTTCTTCCTCTGAAGATTAATATTTCAGGATTTCTCTTCAAGCATAAAGCTTACAATAATATCAACTTCTAGGATAAAAGAGGACACTTTTATTCCTAAGATAAAATATTCATACTTCATTATGCAGCAAGAAGCCAGGAGCTGCCTATAATGCTGTCCCCGGGGATCATGCCCAGGACAACCCCCATGAAGAGGCTTTATAATGTGAAGTTCCAACACCAACTTGTTCAAGCAAAATTTATTTTTCCTGAAAACTAGCAAAGTACCAAGAACTTTGAACAACTGTAGAGTTTCTGGTTATCAAAATGCATATTGCTAAATAACATTTTAAATCTTACCCTTGGTACTTCTTGAAAAGCTCCTACATTTATCATTTTTAAGAATAGATAGACTAGTTATTTCTTAATAATAAATAATCTACAAACTGAAAATTTTGCAAGCTTACTAAGACCCTTAATTTTTAGACTAATGCATCACTTTTGTTAACTGAAATGGAAACTCTGGAAGATCTGAGAACTCTGTGCTAGTAAGCAAGTTTAAATTTTTTCTATTGTGAAAAGGAGGCATACACTAAGCTTATAGGGCATTGCAAACATTTTTTCTTTCTCAACTTATCTTCAAAAAGATACCACAGGTAAGTGTCCCAACTCATATCCAGTATAAGGTGTCTCCTCTGTGTGTGTGTGTATATATATATGTATATATATAAAATATATGTATATGTATATGTATAAATATATGTATATGTATACATATATACATATACATACATACATACATACACACACACACACACACTTATCTACCTGATAACTCCTTTGGCTTAAATACCAATTGCCAATAAGATATTCCTTAATGGGAAATTAGAAGTCAATAGGTGTAATCAATCCCAGAAGCTGATAACTGAGGCTGAATTCAAGCTTATGTTCCTTAACATTCTACTTGAGCTCATGATCATGAATCTTTCTCAGAATATGATGTTTCTACTTTTAAGAACCTCAGTGCTGAGATCTATTAGGAAATTAGGAATTTGCTTCTCAACTTCCATAATATACTCAATGGAAAAATAGAACTTATAATCTTCTAGAGGCCTTAGTTATTTGGCTACTACATCATTTTCATTAATTAGAATAAAAGTTGGATGGGTTTGAGAACTCAGAATTAATCATACAGGATATACTGACATCTGGTGGCACTGATTAAGCAAATATGAATTAATAGGCAGTATTGTGATTAAAATTATTGACTGAATTGTTTTTAAATATTCATAACTCTTCCAGAGCTTTGTTAAACTATTTTAAAGTATTTGATTTTATTCCTATAAACTGTATCGTCTGACTTAATCCATTTATTCAAGTACTCAGTATAGTTATATTTTAATTAAAGATTAACAAATCCTAGATTAATAATGACAGATGTGAACTATTAGCTAATTTAGGACTTCAATTTTAACAATATGGTCTAAATGATAATCAAATTTTATGGATTTTTTGTTGTTGTTTCAAAAAACACTTTAACAAGGAATAAATGTGATTCTTCTAGTTTCCTGCTTAGAAGCCAAGAATGGACAGCTGCCTAAAGTAACAATGGGGTGTGGTGTGTACAATTTCATGCTACTAAATCATTTGAATTTTCAAAACTACATCTAATCAAATCTAGGAGAGAATTACCACTGTCTCCTTATTAACATGATTCTCTTCATAGTTGTCCATCTAGAGAAATAAAACAATAGTTTCCACCCTGCTTCTCAGAGTGAAAAACGAAGACAGATTTTGACTTGTCTAAAGTCAGTGTCAAGTCCATGAATAGAAGCTGGGAGTTGCTAACCCTTGGTTCTTGCCACCTCTGGAGGTGTGTTTCCATTTAAGATGAGTGACATGTAGTCAGTTATCATGGTTTTAAAAAGATCTCTGTAAAGTCTGGCATTTGCATCAAATTTTGAACTAAAATTATGTTTAAACTTTGTTTCCTCTCATCTTTTCCTGGTTTTGATTATTTTTTAAGAGTAGTTGATGGTCTCATGACACAAGCCTTCTATTTTGTATTTTGTGTCTTGTGTTTTGAATTTTATGTGAAATTGTGGGTTTGATCTTTGACCTCTGTTTACTATAATACTGATTTGCACTAATTTGATAGCAAGCCATAGGGATCTACTGTAAACATGCTGCTCACTTTACATAGCTCTGCTTTACTCTTAAGTGAAGAAATATGTGTGTAGAATATAATTGAGAGACTCTTGCAGAAGTAATAAAAACCACATAAGTTTTCAACTTCCCAGGTAGCACTCAGATTAATATAATCGCTTTCTGTGATGGAAGGACCTAGTAAATTGGAAGGAAGTCATCAAAGTCAATAGGCATAACCTAGCATTTAGTTTTAGCTTGATCAATATACTCATCCAGAAACACGGAAATGTGGTGTGGACCACACACCTTCTGCCTACTCTGGGTGGGACTCTAAACCCAGAGAACTCTGATCACAGGTGTGGTCTGCATGGGAGGTGAGATCAGCCCTGAATAATTTCATGCTCTGATCCTTGTAGGTCAGGGAAATTAGGAAAGAAAGGCATAATTCAGAGACATAGCATGGGGGAAGCACTGGCTCTGAGTTAGAGTGGCTGAAAGTGGGCATCATGCAGGCTTAGCCAAGCCTGTACTGCAAGAGGCACCCAAACTGTGAGGTGATACTTCCATGATTTTTATTTCCCACTTATCAAACTTTCCACAGGAGACTGTGTTTAGCTCTGAATCTCATAGCCAAAGAGAGATAAGAAGACCTTGGAGAAGCTCCAGGCAGGGTTTGCCTTATCACAGATGTACCTCTGGGCACAGGCCAGGAAGGCATGGATTAGCACTGACCTCAGGAAGATGGAGTACGGCCAGGCCAGCATTTGGGGAGGAAAACATTGTCTTTCTCTGCCTCTCTTTTATGCCAACTGCCTGTGAGTTGCTGGCCTGAGAAGTAAAAGGTACAAAAGATTTGTCTTATCAGCATGTATTCCAAATCTTAGTTTCTTATGGGCTGATTTATGTTATGCCCAGTTTACTATTGGTCAGCTCTTATGACTCTGGGCTTCAGCTAAACATGGAGCATTGGTTGTTGCCCTTGGAACACTTTGATTCAACAGAAAAGAATGTGCTATTAAAAACACATTTGTCATATTCAACCTGATCCGCTTTTTCAATTTCATCTAATTTCTCTTAATCATATTCAGAGATAGCATGAGAATGAAATCATTTGTTTGTCCCACAAATATTTATTGAACCCCCACTTTCTTTATGCACTATGCAAGATGTTACAGAGGAGAAAAGAAATATATGGTCCATGAACATTCCTTCCAAGAACTGCATTTCCATTGAAGCTACAGCACATATGGATGTGCACAGTTAAAAAGCAATTACAGAATCTCACTGTGCAGTACAAATATCCAACAAGATGCCACAAAGCTGGGTAGGAACCTAAGGGAAAGGAGGAATGTTTAAAAATGCATGAAAATGCAGGAAAAGCAAAGGAGCTCTTGAGAGTGGGAACTCAGGAAGGATTCACTTGTTTTTAGGTACTGTCCAGTTGCATCCGATTCATAGTGACCCTATGTATAGCAGAATGAAATAGTCCCCGATTCTGTGCCAGGCACACGATCTTATTATGTTTAAGCCCATTGTTGCAGACACTATGTCAGTCCATCTAGTGGAGGGTCTTCCTTTTTTTTGTTGACCTGCCACTCTCCCAAACATGATGTCCTTCTCCAGGAATTGGTCCCTCCTGACTACATGTCCAAAATAAGTAAGATTCAGTCTAGCCATCCTTGCTTCCAAGGAGCACTCTGGTTGTACTTCTTCTAGGAAAGATCTGTTGGTTCTTTGGCAGTCTATGGTATATTCAATAGACGTTTCCATCACCATAATTCAAAAGCATCAATTCTTCTCCTGCCTCCCTTATTCAATGTCCAGCTTTTACAACCATATGATGCAACTGAAAATACCATGGTATGAGTCAGGCCCACCCTCGTCTTCAATGTGACATCTTTACTTTTCAATACTTCAATACTTTAAAGAGATCTTTTGCCACAGCTTTTCCCAAAGCAATGCATCTTTTGATTTTTTGACTGCTGCTTCCATGGGTGTTGATTGTAGAACAAAGTAAAGCAAAACTGTGGACAACCCCAATTTTTTCTCCATTTATTGTGAAGTTGCATACTGATCCAGGCGTAAAGATTTTTGTTTTGTTGATGTTGAGTCACAATCCATACTGAAGGCTATGTTCTTTGTTCTTCATCAGTAAATGTTTCAAATCTTCTTCACTTTCAACAAGCAGAGTTGTGTCATCTGCATAACACAAATTGTTAATGAGTCTTCCTCTAATCCTGATGCCACATTTTTCTTCATAGAGTCCAGCTTCTCTGAGTATTTGCTCAGCACAGAAATTGAAGAGATATAGTGAAAGTATACACCCCTGACCCACACCTTTTTTGACTTTAAACCAAGCAGTGTTTCCTTGTTCTGTTCAAATGACTGCCTCCTGGTTTGTGTACAGATTCCTCATAGGTACAATTAGGTGCTCTGGTATTCCCATTCTTCGCAGTGTTATCCATAATTTGTTATGATCCAGAGAGTCAAATGTCTTTGCATAGTTGATAAAACATAGATAGATAGCTTTCTGACATTCTCTGCTTTCAGCTAATACCCATCTGACATCAGCAATGATGTCCCTGGTTCCCCACTCTCTTCTGAATCCAGCTTGATTTTCCAGCAGTTCCCGATCTATATACTGCTGCAGTTGCTTTTCAATGATCTTTAGTAAAATTTTGCTTGTATGTGATATTAATGATATTGTTCCATAGTTTCCACATTCAGTTGGATCCCCTTTCTTGGGAATAGGCACAAATATGGATCTCTTTCAGTCAGTTGGCCAGGTAGCTGTTTTCCAAATCTCTTGGCATAAACATGTTAGCACCTCCAGTGCTGCATCTGTTTGTTGAAACATCTCTGTTGGTATTCCATCAATTCCTGGAGCCTTGTGTTTTGCCAATTCCTTCAAGACAGCTTCTACTTCATCCTTTAATACTGTTGGTTCCTCATCATATGCAACCCCTTGAAATAGTTGGCCATCCACCAATTCATTTTTGTATAATTACTCTGTGTATCCCTTCTGTCTTCTTTTGATGTTTCCTGCATCATTTAATATTTTCCCTGTAGAATCTTCCACTGTTGCCACTCGAGGCTTGAATTTTTTTTCTTCAAATCCTTAAGCTTGAGAAAAACAGAGTGTGTTCTTCTCTTTTGGTTTTTCTGTTGCCAGCTCTTTGCACATGTCATTATAGTATTTGATTTTGTCTTCTCAAGCTGCCTTTTGAAATCTTCTGTTTAGTTCCTTAACTTCATCATGTCTTCCTTTTATTTTAGCTGCTTGATGTTCAACAGCAAGTTTCAGAGTCTCTTTTGACATGTAATTTGGTCGTTTCTTTTTTCCTGTCTTTGTAATAACTTTTTGCTTTCTTCATGAATGATATCTTCAATATCATGCCACAACTTGTCTAGTCTTCTATCATTTGGGTCTAATGCATGAAACCTGTTCTTGAGGTGATCTCTGAACTCAGGTGGGAAATACTGAAGGTCATACCTTGGTTCTCATATGCTTGTTCTAATTTCCTTCAATTTCAGTTTGAATTTGAATATGAGCAGTTGATGGTCTGATCCACAATCAGCACCTGGTCTTGTTCTGACATTTGATATGGAGCTTTTCCATTGTTTCTTTCCACAAATGTAGTCAATTTTGTTCCTGTATTTTCCTGAAGTCCATGTGTATAGTTGCCATCTATGTTGGTGAAAAAATGTATTTTCTCTGAAAAGGATTTGCTAGCAGAGATCAGTTGAACTAGGATTTGAAGGTGCCATTTCACATGGAGAGGGGGAAGATGAGTTTTGGGAACAAGTCTAACTTAAAGAAAAATCTTCATGAATATATTGTATGGCATGTTGTTGTTGTTAGGTACCTTTGAGTTGGGTCTGACTCATAGTTTGACTCATAGTTTGACTCACGGTGACCCTATGTACAGCAGAACAAAACACTCCCGGTACTGTGCCATTGCCAGCACTATGTCAGTGCTTCTCTGCTATTCATGGCGTTTTCAATGGCTGATTGTTTCAGGATTGCTTCAGGAGTGGATTGTCATGTCCTTCTATTTTTGGTGCTGGGAATCAAACCCTGGCCTCAGAGAATGCAGAGCAGCACTCTACCAACTGACCTAAACTCCAGTCCCATCATATGGCACAGGAAACATAAACTCCAGCCCTGACTCAGCCACTTACTGCTGTTATGACTTTTAGCCAGTCCATTCAATCAGTCATATCTGAGCTTGTCTATCTGTAAAAATGTGAATACTAACAGCACCTCCAACTTGCATGAGGGGGCACTGTACTGATCATATGAGACAATAGGTATGAAAATACTCTCTGATACCAGCATAAGGGACAGATTAGAGCACACCAGAAATGCCAACCAGGGTTTGACTTTAATTCTTTAAGTAATAAGAAGCCATTGAAGATCTTTGAAGAAGGGAGTGAATGACATGATGAACAAGGTGTAAGGAACTTAATTCTCTTCTCCAACTCTGTCCTGTAGCCTGGCAATCAGTCTCTCTTCTCTGCTGACAATTCCCTGTGATGTCAATTCAACATCTCCTGCAGGCTCTGGGAGGAAAATACATCCCAGCTTGGGGAAGGGCTGTGTGTGTCTTGAAGTAATCATGCTATGTAAATCAAAGGCCATGCTACAGCTCAGTCCTCCCATTCACTTGAGCATATCTATTGTTTTTTGGAACTTCTTCCAATTTATTCACATTTCAAGATGGTTTATACTGTGTACAGAGCATTCTTGTACTGTATCACCAAAAAAATCCTTGTTTTATGATGTGCTGTCTTTGGCTAGGCAGCCTTAAAGATCATTACCTTCTTTCCTCAATGTAATGCCTTGCTGAATTCAAACACATTTCTAAGCCCCTATAATCCTTCTAATATTATTCATCTTTTGAGATGAATACATTTCCAAATATATTTGCTTTTCTCATTTTTTTTTATTTCACTGAGCTACTAAGTTTCTGATGTTACACACATTATAGAACATAACTGAGTGTGGTTCATTTGGCTGCAACAAGTTGGAACATCATTAAACCTCCAAAACCTTCATCAAATAGCCAAACTTTAGAAATATATTTTCCAGGTTATTTGTTCTTTTCTTTGTTTGAAATAATTGAAATGTTTGAAGGCCCTTTTTAACCCCATGAGTGTTTTGTTTCATTTCATTTTGAGGGACAGGGTCTTGTTAGGTAGTCCAGATTGGCCATGAACTTGCACTCCTCCTTCCTCACCCTTCCAAGTGCTAGGATTGCAGGCGTGTGCCACCACACCTGGCATTTCTATAATTTCTAGCTCCTGATTGTCTAGGTGAAAGAATGAACAAATGAATTGAAATAACTGTATTTGGTCAGCAAAATTTTTCTGTAAAGGGTCAGTTAGTTAGTATTTTCAGGTTTGTGGCTATATAGTCTTTGTCACAACTACTCAGTCCTGCCATTGTAACATGAGGGCAGCCATAGACAGGACAAAAATGATGGGTGTAACTGCATTCCAACAATATGTCATTTACAAAAACAGGCAGTGCCAAGAGCGGATTTGATCTTTGGGCTGGTCTAGTTCACTTATTCTCAAACTTTGATAGGCATTAGACTTACCTGAGCAACTTGTGACAACAAATAAACAAACAAACAAACAACAGCAATTTCTGATTTCATGGGTTTAGATTGGGTCTGTTGTTGTTGTTAGGTGCTGTCGCGTTGGTGTCCAACTCATAGGACCCTACGTACAACAGGTGAAGCACTATTGTCAGTGCTTCTCTGCTATTCATAGGGTTTTTAATGGCTGATTGTTTTTTAGGAGTGGGTTGCTGGGTCCTTCTTCCAAACCTACAGTATCTGGTATTCTCAGGCAGTCTCCCATCCAAGTACTAACCAGACCTGACCCTACTTAGCTTCCAAAGATCTGACAGGATCAGACACCACAATGGTACGGCTGCAGGCCAGATTGGGTCTAGGGCTCCATAAGTGATTCTTATACAACAAAGTTTGAGAACTTCTGCTCTTTTACCTTAAGAAATGCAGTTCCAAAAACATATATCAGCTGCTGAAATATTGATAAGAGACTCTGAAAGGACAGATTTAGACAAAAGAATCAAAGTTGGACCAATGAAGATTAGCATACTTTAGAAAAAAAATCCTGCTTTTCTAGAAATTTTAGGGCCCAATAATTTTGTTCCATTATTCTAGATAGCATCAATTTCTATAAATCATCTAACTGGTGACATTTAAATAAATCATAGAACTATAGCTATAGCCAAATAATATTTTGGATTTAGTCTCTAAGGTGTAAATTGAATTTAAATAATCTCAAATGATTTTTAAAGGTTTATTAGCCTTCCAACCTCTAGAATAGTTTACTACTATTATTAAAATAATCATAACAAAAAATTACTTAATAATAAGAGCTTTATGACCAATAAAGTATCCGCATTGTTTTAGCATAGCATCAGTTGTTACTTTATAAATCTGGATCCAGACTTTTTCCAAAAGCTTGTTGAAAGCTACTCAGCAAAGCAATGAAAAGATAGAAAATATTTTTTCCATATAGAAATTGAGAGGACCATGGGTCCCACCCTGTACAAAAGCATTGCTCATACCAAGAAAAGACACTCAAATTATAAACAGATGGACAATCACATGGCAATCAATTAAAATATATCAGGTGAAATATGGTTCCAAATTTGAATTCCATTTTGTTGGCTAACCCCGAAGTTTCCTTAAAAGTGGGATGTGCTGCTGCGTGTAGTCATGATCTCTGGTCCACTCCCTGGTCTCTCCTCCCTAGATGGCAGAGAACTTGGCATCTAAGGAACTTTACATTACTCTTCGGCCCCCACTGCCAGTTGATGGTGATGGATAGAAGAGAGAACTATAGCCCTTCTTGGCTAATGGATCAGTTTCCATTTTTGCTCCTCTGTTATTCAACTCAAAGCTAGTAATTTTTAAATTTCATTATTTTCTTACTTTTCTCTAACAGCATGCTGCTTGCCTGGCACCCTGTATGAATACAGGCTAGGTTTAAAATTCAGAATTTAATTCCTGATTTTTTAAACAGTGGATTGGTGAATATATATGCATGAATTACCTCATTCCTGCAATTGAATTTTTCATAAATGGAAAATAACGCTTTGGACTTATTTAATTATGAGAAAATAAACAGGTTAATCTTGGCTGTATGGCAATTGGACTTTGGAACAGAGGAAATTCAATAATCTGATATTATAAATGTTACTGTAAGTGATACAAAGCTGTTTTAAATATATGGCTAATGATGCAAGGCTTTAATGCTTGTATAATTAAGAAATTATTTTTTATATTTGCACTTGGCAAATATAAACTAAGTTATAAACACATATTTAATAAATTAATAACATAATAATGATCCTTGCATGTGTCCAAATCCTCTTAAAACCCAGAGCACCACCTCCCAATGATGACACATTTAGTACTTCTTGGTTTTTATTTGGAAAAGCTGCTAATCCTCAGCTTGTCTTCACTAATGTGAATTCTGGTGAGCTCACTGGTTTTGTTCAAAGCAAGGTGAACCCCACTGAGACCATTTGGGAAAGCACTAATGATGCCTAACAAACAATTCTCAGCAATAAACACACACACACGCACACACACACACACACACACACACACACCCCAAAGCTGTTGATCCTGTTCCAATGTGTACTCAGCAAAGACTGTAATATTTTGGAACCGATTCTAAGAGGTCAAACTTGTAATTTTATTTTCCCCAAAGATAGAAGAATAAAATGCCTTTGTGTTTGCTTGATTTAATTTTTTTTTTTTCAAAATGACCCGCACATCATGGGCCAAAATGGCGGTTTACTACCAAGCTATTTTATCTTTAAAGTTGCAATTACCTTCCCCTAGATTGTATTCTCTAGGTCTCCATTTTTAAAACAAATTCTACACTTCTCTCATACTGTGATTCAATAAGATATACATTCATCTTATACTTAATCTATATCCCCCAAGCCTCCTCAGTTTTATTTTGGATCTTTAAGTTAAACAATGAATTGCTTATTTGTATCTACTTATAAAGTGTGTCTGCTGCCATAGCACCCTGGCATCTGATTCCACTTGATCTCAGAAGCAGGGTCAGCCTGGTTAGTCCTTGGATGGGAAACTGCCTGGATAAACCAGGTGTTGCAGGCTAGGAAGAAGGACCTGGAAATCCACTCCCAAGACAATCCACCATCAAAAACCCTATGAATACCAGAGAAAACACTGACATGGTGCCAGCATGGCACAGTGTTGGAGAATGTTTCATTCTGTTGTACATAGAGTCACTATCAGTTGGAATCAACTCAACAGCAGATAAAAACAATAACACTAATAAAGTGGGGAGATTTTTAAGTGGTTGCTTAACTTTCTACATAAAGTGCTAAGTTCCCTAAGAATAATACAAAGAACATCTTTGCTGAAAACTTTTAAAGGATATGTCTAAAATGAAAGTGAATATAACAAAATAAGGAAAAATGTGTTCACTTTAAAAGAAGACTTTTCTTATAAATATATATTCTTTTTACCTCCTTTTTCTTCTTCTATCAGGCATCAAACTATAGCTATCAACCTCTCAAATAAACATGGTTCCCTTTGGTTCTGAAGTAAGAGAAAAGGAAACAAAGATTCTCTTCTCAGGGGAATTTATATTCTTCAATCCTATCTTCTCCAGATGAGAAGCTGTAAGATTTTGAGTCCTGTGTTCTGTCTCCACTATTGTACCTACCTAAATCCTAGCCATCCTTTGACACTTGCCTCAAATTCTACATGTTCAGCAGTGTTCTTGACTCAATCCAGACAGTTCTACTCTTTCTGACTTGATGTATTTCTGACAATCTGTTGCACACAGATTAGCCTCCCATCACTGCTTATCTGTGTTTTGTGGCTTGTTCTGTACAACCCCAAATTAGGATCTTCCAGGAGAGAGGCCCCAGAGAGAAACCGAGTTGCAGATCGGTGCAATAAACATGAGGCTTTATTTCCGGCACCGGGGTCAACCCTCCATAGTCTCCCTAGCAAGGGAGGGAAGGTGACCCCGAAGGAGGGGAGCTTGGGGTTTTTATACAGTTTGAGGGGTGGCAGGAAGGCACAAGGAAACTAAATTTCAACCGTCCTTCCTCTTCAGAGAACATTCCCCCCCCCCTCAGGAAATTGAAACTTGAGCAGACTTAATTATACAGGAACTTTAAACAAGCATTGTAACACTTCAGGTAACCATTTTGAATTGTTAGTGAGCTCCAGGCATTCATAGGGAGGGGGAGGAGGAGGTGATAGCGTTCTTCAGTTCAAGGCCACATAACTAGTAAACACTTAAAAGGAGATGAAAATCCATGGCTGCTGCCTGCAGATTCTGTGATCTTTCTCTTCATGTCTGCCATCTCCTTGAGCATTGCTCTGTTACTTTTAGGTCAGAAGGAGCTACAAGTTGTCCTTTCCCCAATGGTCTGTAATTTAGGATTTCATATACTGCCAAACTACTCTGCCTCTCTGTAAATTAATTTTTCTTACTGGTTCTCCTGTTCTTTGAATTTCTCCTTTTTCTCCCCCATTGGCTCCTCTTCCTATTACTTCTCTTTCACCTTCCAAGTTCCCCCAAGCTTATCATCAGTTTCCCTTTTCTTCAGTAACCTTATTGTTACTGAATGTTACATTGTTGTTGAACTTCCGAGTTCAACAACAGCTTCAGCATAGACTACTTTGTTCAATACTCTAGCTCAGGTTTCACTACAATAGAAATTCGTGCTTCCCATAACATCTACAGTACATTTTAGATGAAATCATAAATGTTTGTGCGTCACCGCCTCATCCTGCCTTACCAAGTTCTCCCAAACTAGCATCTCAGAGCCATCTGGGTTCCCCTCTTGCATCTCCACTCCAGTCACTAGCCAAGTCTTATGGGTCTGTTACCTCTTCTCCATTCCCTGTAGCATCTCTCTAATTCATGCCCTTTTCATCCTCTCATCACTGCTGCAGATAAGTCTTTTTATCATTTCCAACTGTCCCCTCCACCAATCCTTCCTACATATCACTTGAAGCCAGAAGAGTAAGTGATAACAAAGCAAAGGAGGCAAGGCTAGTCCTTAACCATAAACAAGGTGGAATCAATGCTTAAGGATTGAGGCAGAATAATCTTTTTGAAAAATATTGAAAATCAGCCAATGGCTATGGCACATGATTATAATCCCAGCGACAGAGTTGGCAGAGGCAGGAGAATTGACAGTTTCAGGCCAGAAGCTACCTGCACAATTTAGCAAGACTCCATTTCAAAATAAAATTAAAATTAAAAAGGGGGCTGTGGGTGCAGCTCAGTGATGGAGCACTTGCCTAGCATCCAGGGGGCCCTGGGTTCAACTGCCCAGTACTGAAAAAAAGAAAGAAAAGGAAAAGATAGGAAAGGAAAGAAAAGGAAAGGAAAGGAAAAGAAAAGAAAGGAGGAAAGGAAGGGAAAAGAAGGAAGGAAGGAGAGAAGGAAAGAAGGAAGGAAGGAAAAAGAAAATAAAGGCAAAGAAAAACTTGAAAAAAATGCAAAATATAGGAAGGAGGAGAGGGAGAGAGAGAAAAAGATCCTGAAGTGATATGGGGTGGGGTGGGGGAAGCAGGGAGTGACCAAATAATAAAGAAGTAAAAAAAGGAAAAGATCTTTATTTGCCTCTGATGCATTCTACATTCTACCACATATCTTCTTATCAACGACAAGAAATAATACTTAGTTTTAAAGCCAAAACACAAAATGGATAGCCATTTCATTTTGGCTTTTATAATTAATTTTATTTGTCAGAGTAATGATTCTCAAAAGATTGGCAGTGCAGGAAGTCAGAGTAATATTAAATGGAATAGAAATCTAGATCCTGAGAAAGTACTCAAGTTTTTTTATGAGAACAAAAATTACTGTAGTACCAGTCTCAACATAGCCTCCTTTATAGCCTCCTTTTATTGCATATATTTATCCATAATGCTGGAGGAAAAGCATCAGGCTTTAGAAACCTCATGTAAACATTTAGACTTTCTTGGAGAAAATAAAAAACGAAGAGGTATTTTGTATAATAATATGCACACTGAGCTCTGAAACAAAATGTTTCTCATTTGACCACACTTTAAAATCATTTGCAACTGAATCAGGAAATGGGAGAATAGGCCATTAAAAATTCCTCAGAACATTTAGTTTCAATCAAAGGTAACCAGCCCTTAAAAGAGCTTATATATTGCAAAATAAAAGTATCTTCATCTAGAGTAGAGTTTTTTGTTTTGTTTTGTTTTGTTTTTGCAGTTTTTTTTTTTTTTTTTGGTGGGGGGGTGGGGGGTTGGAGGGGCTTGTCTGCTGCGGTTTCCAACCCATTAGTGAGTTGTGAAATCAATTTACTGGGTCACGACCAACTTTTTTTAATGAAATGGAATAAAACTTTTTAAAATGTTAGAGTACATTACAAATAAAACAGGTATTATCTATGAAATTTTAATTCAATAAATATATCTATACATATATGTATACTTCATTGCAATGTAAAAGATATTTTTTGTGTGTTGTAGCCAAAAAAGTTTGAAAAACTGATTTAAGGAAATATAATATTCTTTCTGCTTTTTTTTTCTTGGCAGTACTTGGGAGTTGAACTCAGAGTTTCTCACATATTTTGTAAGTACTCTACCAGTTGGCTGCACCCCTAACACCTTTTTAATTTTTTTACTTTGAGTCAGGGTCTCACTAAATTACACAGGCTGCCTCTGGCCTTGAACTTGCGATCCTCCTATGTCTACCTCTGGAGTCGCTGTGATTATAGGCCTATACCACGCATGCCAGGTTGTTTTGTTTTGTTTTTATTTTTGTTTTTGAGGGGGTTGAAGCCAGGGTCTCACAGATGGCTACACAAGTACTCTACCACTGAGTTGCACCTCCAGCCCTTTTATTTTTTATTTTGAGACAGGGTCTTGCAAAGTTACCCAGGCTACCTCTGGCCTCAAACTCTGGATCCTTCTACCTTCACCTCCTGTGTTGCTGGGATTATAGGCATGTGCCACAGGGCCCAGCTTCTTCCTACTACTTTAATAATAATAATAATAATAATAATAATAATAATAATAGCAGGAAATTCCATCCAATAATACTGCCTTCTGTTGTCTTACCTGTAGGTGAAAGAGCTTCTTCAAAAGGATACCCTGCTTTCTCTAACTTCAGGGTATGCTAGTTGGTCTCAAAGTGCTGTCCCTGGACCCCTGGACATCCTGAAGACCCTTTCTAGGAAGTCAACAAGTTCAACAGTATTTGAGTAATAAGACTAAGATATTACTTACTTTTCATTGTTCTGACATTTTTGTTGGTGGAGCAAAGGCAAAACAATGGGTAAAATTCCTGCGAAATATGGGTAGAACTCAGAATCAACTGAGGCAGTGGCAGCAAATTGCACCAGCTGGGTATATGTCACTGCCATGCACCCATGGATTTTTCTTAAGGTGGCAATTCACTTAACAATGACATTGATAAAAGAGTAAAAATGTATTATTAAATGTTGATCCCTGCGCACATATCATTTTGAGATTCTGTGTGAGGAACTGAGACATTCTTATCAAGAGCTCAATGTATATTGGGTGATTTTGGCTGAAGGAAAATCATATATACAATTGAATTGTGTGCTGAAATAGTTGCTTTTTATTGAAGTCCACTTTGACTTGAAAACAAACTATAGTTATTCAGATATGAGTATTTGGCACACATTTTCCCTAAAATGAACAAAAGGAGACTATCACTTCAAGAAAAGCAGTTGAAAGTACTTATTGCCAATAATAAAATTCCAGCTTTCAAGTGAAAATGAGAATCTGAGAAAACTTCATGGTACACCAATACTTAAAGAATTTATGATGAAGTCAGTAGTGATATTAATGAAAGTTATTATCTGATATTGAAATGTGTCAACATTTGGAAGTTCTGCAGAACTCAGTGAATCGATAGTTTCCAAATGGCCAATGCTTGATACCGGTACAAGATACTACTTTTAAGAAACTACTATTTATCAAGTTTTGGTGTCAAATCGAAAAGGAATAACCACAATTATCTAAAAATATTTGTATGAGGCCAAATTTTCTTCATCTACTTCAACCAAAACAATGTATCACATCAGATTAGATACAGAAGTAGAAATGGAATCACAGGTGTTTTCCATTAAGCCAGACATTAAAGCAACTTAGAAAAATGTAAAACAATGCCACTCTTCTCCCTAATATTTTCATTAAGAGTATCTTCTTTATGTTATGCAATGGAATTATGATTCTAATGAGGAAATAAAATTTAAATTTTTCTTTACTTTAATTCCAATACAACAAACATTGATGAGATGTAACCCACATAAACAAGAGCTCTTTGAGGTTTTCAATCATTTTTGAAAGATTTAAGGAGTCCTAAGACCAAAATGTTTGAAAACCATTTTATTGGGCCTTATTTCATTCCTCTCTCAAAAATCACCAACTCTAAAAAATATGAATTATATACTTGAACTTCTGGATCAACAATCAATTGTACTTTTTAAGAATGGCTCACTGACCAGTATCATTTGAGGATATTTGAAGCCATTTCTGAGTTTTAAAAATAAATTTCCTAATGGAAGAATATTGAATGTACTTGTCAAATGACAGGTTAGGATGACTTAGGGCCCAAAAAAGCCCCTTTGTATCTTTTCCCCTACTGATGGTGAGGTTAAAGTGTCCTCTCCTAATCACTGTACTGTCAAACTGGATGTAATGTAAAAACATAACCTTTTATTCATTGATAGAAGCCACAATTCTAATCTGACACTTCAAATGCCTCATCCTGCCTGAGATGTGTATCACACACAATGCAAACTGCCTGCCACCAAGAGCTCTTGATGAAATGCCAGTGCAAGCACCGAGACACCCATCTCCAGAACCCTTTGGAACAGACGTTACCCTGCAGGGAAAGTTTGTATGAAACCAACATGACTTAATTACATTCATCACACTGAAAATCAGATTCTATGCCAATGATACATGGCACTTGGAGCTTATTTTACAAACATTAACTAATTAATCTGCAAAACCTCCCTGAGAGGCAAGGCATAATGATATATGAGCTGACAACCTCATTATATCTAATTATTCATAAGATTTTCCCCTTCCAAGTGTTTTCTATTGCCAGTTCAGGGAAGTGGGCCTGCTAAGTTCGTAATCAGATGTGGAAATCAATGATTTTTTTTATTCCACTCAGAACTTCTTGCTGCAAAGCATCCACGTTTCCTCATGGAACACATCAACCTGTACCAGTTTCCACCTGAGAGCTTGTAGAAGCTCTACAGCCCCAACCTTAATCTAGTGCTGTGCTCACAGATCTGCACTTTATATACATTCTTTGCTCCTTTTTTACCCCCCAATAGTTTTGATTATTACCCTCAATTTCTCTGACTAAGCTTACTTTACTGTCCTCCTTTCTCTCTAGAATATCTTTCCAATGTAAAGATCCTTGCAGGCCCATGGGCTATCATCCACACAGTTTCTTTCCCCTAAAATTTGTGTTAACAGAAGGCCAAAGTTTTTTTCTGTCTGCTTTCCTTCTTGTTATCTCCCTCTATGGGGTCCTTAAGCTTCCTCAAGCTCTCAGCAACATCTCATTTCTCATTCTATGTGAAATTCAACGTCCTTTCATCTAGTAATTCCACTTTGGCATCTAAATTTTCTCTTCTGTAGCAAGGTGGGTCTTGAAAGTGTTTTAAAACATTACTAAAGGGCAGATGGTCAAATGAGATGTTATACAATTATATTTTAAAATGCATATACCATGTCCAAAATGGAAAATAAATAATTCTTAGCAGAGCTGTATTAGTCAAGGTGTTCTGAAGAAATAGAACTAAGAAGAGGGGTGTGTGTGTGTGTGTGTGTGTGTGTGTGTGTGTGTGTGTGTGTGATAGGAAGAGAGAAAGAGTTAGTAACAAGTTTATTATAAGGAATTGGCTCACACAGTTGCAGGGTCTCATAAGTCTAAAATTTGTGAACTAGGACAGAAGGCTTGAAATTCCGGCCAGAGTTGATGTGGTGGTCTTGAGTCCAAAGGCAGATTGGAGGCCAAACTCCCTCTTCCTGGCAGGATCCTCAATCTTTGCTCTTTAACAGATTAAATGGCCTTTAACAGATTAAATGAGACTCATACTGTGAGGAGTCATAGGCTTTCCTCAGAGTTTATTGATGTAAGTTGTTAATCTTCTCAATATATTCACAGCAACACTTAGACTAATATTGAACCACACAATTGATCACCATAGCCTGGTCAAAGTGACAGATAAAATTAACCATCACAAGAACCTACCTTGTTTGAGAAAGCATTGAAGGTGACTTTTTTTTTTTCATTTTTATAATATTCCCAGCTAACAAGGGTATGATCTCTACTCAACTTTTCTTAGTGTTTATTTGGCAATAAAGGTAATGAATGTGTGCAAGGCCTGTGTTTCCAAAAAAGTTGTGAGCTTGAGGAACAATTTTCTCTTGCATGTCCTATAACGTTGACAATTATATAACCTAAACTTTTCAGAGTGGTACTGATTGCAAGTGTTTTGTCCCATTGTCACACCATGTGTCTTGATTTTTAGTTTATGAAAACACAGCCACTGTACCTCTAACAAGTATTTGCAGGCTGAACATAGTCTGTAAATTTCAATAAATACTGATTGAAGTGGAATTTCCAGCCAGTGGATATTTTGCTTAAAATATGACAAAATACAACTGGGGGAAATTATCATTTATTCCTGAGACACAAAATATAATCTGCTTCTTGTGTTTTAAATTTTCCATGTCCAGTTTTCAGGGTGTGGTTATAATGAATTTCTGAGCCAATATGAAGTAAGATACTCTAATCAAGAACAAGTTTAAACAGTGTTGAACATTTTTTAGGGGGAGTGAACTTGTAGGTAACATATCCAGGGAATGGCATCTATTGAAAGAAAAGACACAATTTTAAAAAATTAAATCCTTGCTGGGTTCCCTCTGCAGGTAATAAAACCTATGCCTTCGAAAGGAGGGCTGATGAACTTTTTACTATATAAGAAGACAATAGAATCTAAGAATAAATACAATATTAAGAATTGTCTTTTTTCCAATAAAAATTACTTGAGGCTTTTCTGGACTGCTGAAATTATTTTTCTACTTTATAATCTGATGTGATTTTTTTAACTGCTGGTTTGTTTCAAAATGATATCTCAAAGGAGTACAAATTATACCACTTGGAATTTTGATAGCCCTGGTGAAAATTTAAAGTTGTTATAAAAAATGAGTAATGAATTATCTTCAGGGAAGCCAGAAAGTGCCTGAACTAAAAGTCTTCAGAGGCTCAGTCAAAAAAACAGCAAGATTTAGTGACAGCTTGGGTACAGCGGGTGAAGATATGGGAGGAATGAAAGATGTCTTAGCTGTGGTAGGAGACTGAAATTATGCTGATCTCATTATTAGAGACAGAAAAATTGGGACAGAAAACCAGCTGGAATATTTAACAGAGGAGCGAAGGTGCTGAGTGATATTGAACATGTTGAATTTAATTGAAACATGGAGATACCTTGTAAACAGCTGGAAATAGAGAATAAGAATGCAGGTGAGAAATCAGAACCAGAACTAAAGTTTCCAGGATCTTTATTACAGGACAAATAAGGTTACAACAATTGACCATGATTATGCCTTATTGCCTTCATGTCCCCCTGTCTCCCCAAGTCACAAATTTATACTTCCTGAACTCCAAATGAATGGATTGCTTGGCAGGTCCTCTTCTGGAACATGTACATGCTCTCCCCTCATCTGTCCTCCTTTCATCATCCCATGTCCCATCAATCCACAACCCCAACTTCTACTCAGTCTTCGGGTCTCCCATTAGATGTTGCTTCCCTGACTGACCCCTTACACACACATGCATATGCATGCATGCACACACATGCTCCTGTGCTAGGTTAGACACTTTCCTCTGAGCTTCCAGGGTACCTAGTATTTACTTCCTTGATTACACTGTGTTATAAGATCTTGCTTCCTCCTTTACCCATCCCCCTGGAGTTTAAGTTTCCCCAGGGCAGATACTGCATCCTTCTTGTGCCATATTGCTTTTATAACTCCATTACACATAGTAAGCACTTAATAAATTGAAAAAACTAATGAATTATCAGAGAGGGTTAAATACAAGGGGATCATAGTAAATAAAACTCCCCAAAGACATACTGGAAAAAGAGAAGGGTGATAGTTGCCTACCTCAAATAATGAGCATGAAAGTGTAAATGTTTATTTCATGTTGTATATGTGTATCTTGTGGAATGAATGTTGAGGTTTTGGTGCTGCACTCTGATGTGGTTTTTTCTGGCAAGGTGAATTAGGTAAAGCACAGTCACTTGGGTGGTGGGCGTATATTTCAAGAAGCCAGAAGCTATTCTCTAGGAGAGCTACGGGGGACACTGGACAGAAAGTGAGCTGAGGGGTAGGCTAGTGGTAAGCTTAAAATTGATGCTTGATCTTGCTTTTTGGTGTAGAGCTACAATTTTCCAGAGAGAGCTAGTAGACACATATGACTATTTAGCATTTAAAATGTGGTGGTTTGAAATGAGATGTATTCTATGTATGAAATTCCAACCAGATTTCAAATTTAATATTAAAAAAGTAATTAATCATTTTTATACTGATTACATGTTAAAGTGATAATTTTTAACTATAGCAGGTAAAATAAAAAACATTATTAAAATTAATTTCATCCATTTTTCTACATGCTGTTAAATGTTTCCCCCAGTTGACTATCAGTTTGCTGTACCGTGGAGATTTGCATGTTTCTGTGATGCTGAAAGCTATGCCATGGGTATTTCAGATACCTGCAGGGCCACCCATGGTGGACAGGTTTTGCTGAACTTCCAGACTAAGACAGACTAGGGAGAAGGGCCCAGCAGCCCCCTCCCACAACAATTAGCCATTGAAAACCCTACGACTAGCAGAGGAGTTACACTACTGTTTTGCCTGTTGTATGTAGGGTCACCGTGAGTTGGATATTGACTCAATGGCACCTAACAACAGTTGGAAAATATGACCTTGGTGACAGAAACAATGCTGTAGATCACATGATAGAATTTTGTCAGACCAATGATATTTTTATTTCAAATACATTTTTGGCTAACATAAACAGCAACTATACACATGGACCCTGCTGCTGTACCACTGTGGCTTCTGATCCTGTCAGATCTCAAAAGCTAAGCGGGGTTGGGCCTAGTTAGTACTTGGATGAGAGACTGCCTGAGAACACCAAGTGCTGAAGGCCATGCAGGAGTCTAATTGAGTACATTTGTGGGAAGAGACAATGGAAAACCTCAATATCAGAGGTCAGGACAAGACCAAGTGCTGATTGTGGATCAGACCATCAACTATTCACTTACAGGTTCAAGCTGAAGCCTAAAAAAATTAGGAAAGGGTTTGTGAGCCAAGATATGACCTTGAGTTTATCTCACTTGAGTTCAGAAGTCATCTCAAGAACAGATTCAATGCATTAGATGCTGATGTTCGAAAACCAGATGAATTGTGGCATGACATCACAGATATCGTTCAGGAGGAAAGCAAAAGTTTATTTAAAAGACAAGGAAAAAAGAAAAGACCAAGTTACATGTCAAAAGAGACTCTGAAACTTGCCCTTGAATGATAAGTAGTTAAAGTAAAAGAAAGATATAACAAAGTTAAAAAACTAAACAGAAGATTCCAAAGGGCAAATTGAAAAGACAAAATCAACTATTATAATGACATGTGCAAAGAGCTGGAGATAGAAAACCAAAAGAGAAGAATACACTCTGTTTTTCTCAAGCTTAAAGAATTGAAAAAATTCAAGCTTGAGTGAAGGATTCTATAGAGAAAATGTTAAATGATGCAAGAAACAGTAAAGGAAAATGAAAGGAATACACAGTCATTATGCCAAAAAGAATTGATGAGTGACCAATCATTTCAAGAGGTAGAGTATGATTAGGATCAATGGTATTAAAGAAAGAAGTGGAAGTTGCCCACGTGTTGAAAAGTAAAGATGTCACATCGAAGACAAAGGTGCATCTGATTCAGATCCTGGTATTTTCAGTCGCACCATGGGCTTGTGAAAGATAGAAGTCGAATAAAAGAGAAAGGAAAAGAATTGGTGCTTCTGAATTATGGTGCTGGAGACAAACATTGAATATACCATGAACTTCCTAAAGAAACAATAGATCTGTCCTAGAAAAAGTGCAACCAGAGTGCTCCTTGGTAGCAAGGACGGCTAGACTATGTCTTATGTATTTTGGACATGTCATCAAGAGAGGTCAATCCCTAGAGAAAGACATAAAGTAGCAGGTCAGCATAAAAAAGAAAGACCCTCTAGTAGACGAAATGACACAATGGCTGCAACAATGGGCTTCAGCATGCAAAAGATCATGTGCAAGGCACAATGTTGGGTAGTGTTTCATTCTGTTAGATATAGGGTTACAACTAAATATTTAAAATTTGATGGACTTCTTGCATTATATTTTTAGTGGACTATTCTGGCATAGACTTAAGAGGAGATCTGGACATCTATGAATGGCATTCTGGTTGATTCATTGGCTTTAAGGGCCTGGTGCTCCAAAGATGTAATAAGCCTGAAAGCTCGAGAACTATGCCATTATTTGTAAAGGTAGAATGATTTATGAGCAGCTCTGTCTTCTTTGCACCATTAGGAAAGACTTTCTTTCTGGTGCTACTATGTGTTGAGCAAGGTATTGCCCTAGGTATTGAGACTACAAGACAAATCAAGTGGAAGTGGTCTTGCCCTTATCAATCTTGCTGTCTAGCTACATGATTCCATCCCTCTCCTTTCATTTCACTATTGCCATCATTGCAAGAAAAGGCACGGGAACAGGAAGCCCTACATATGTTATTATTACTTGCTATAATTTGGATCTTGAATGTCCTCCAGTGTTCTTATTTTAAAAGGCTTCATCCCCAGGGTGGTACTGTTGGGAAGAGGTGGAACATTTAAGAGGTGGAGACTAACAGAATGTCTTTAGATCACTGTGTTACCAATTGGCTAAGGGTTCTTTTGTTCCATTTGGATGAAAATAATGACTAAACAAGGTGCAGCTCCCTAAGTGTCAGCAACTTTGAGCCTAGGATGTCAGAGGCCTCTGTTCTTAGAGCTACAACTGTGGGCTTTAAGTGCCAGTGGCCCAGAACCCAGGAGCTAGTGTTACAACTCTGAGCTTAGGGTGTCATGACCCTCAACATTTAGTGTTACAGCTTTGAACTTCAAGTTTTAGGACCTTCAGATTTCAGTCACTCTAAGTGGCTCCTCAACAGCTAAAGCTAGCAGTTCTGAGGCCTTATGCAAACTCAGCTCTCCACTGTCTCTCACCTTCTGGCCATGGAGTACCCAGACATTTGTTCCATGGTCCTTTGTAGTTTCTTCTGTCTACCATCTTTACTTCTGGCCACTCTCTGGAACTCTTTAGCAACCTTCCAGGTCCTGTTCCTGGACATACCTGGTGCTGGTACCCCTAGAAGTTGTCTGCTCCTTGTGTTGTCAGTTCAGCCCAATCTACCAATGATAAGGACCATAAATAGGAAATAAAATATTCAGATGAGGCTTTATTGGGGCCTAAGCTTAAGCTCCAGGAAGGCAGTGCACAGCAAGGAAGTATCCTAGACTTCTATAAGGGGAATGAAAGGAGGGCTGCTTATATAGCCATTCACTTATGGGCACAGCCTCCCTTCTGCTAACTACAAACTTTCTACTTAGTCACATCAGTCTGTGTAGATGCACTAGGCCTGCCAGCTCCAACTGTTATGGGCAATGAATGTGCCCCTCCCCAACTAGATTGAGAACCACTGCAGGGAGAAGCTATAGGCAGGGTCATCTGAAGCTGACATTGCTGAAATGAAGCCTCCTAGAGCAGTTGCAAATGTCTAGGTTGGCCTTGACTAAAGTAAAGTCTCCTAAAGCAGAAGACACAACTTCAGCCGCAGCCATGACAGTTGCAGTAGTTCCCTTGACTGGAATGATGTGGCCTTGGGGCACTGGAGGCTGGACTGGAGCCTCTCTGAGCAGCCAGAAGGTGTTTAAAACAACCACAGCTGTCATGACAGCACAAGGAATCCATGAAGAAGTGGATGCTTGATTGATGGCTCCCACAGTCTCCACAAACGTTGTTGTTATTAGTGACCCTACGTACAAAGCAAAACACTATTGTCAGTGCTCCTCTGCTACTCATAGGGTTTTTTTCAATGGTGGATTGACTTTTGGAGTGTATTTCTGGGTCCTTCTCCCAAGCCTACAGTATCTAGTGTTCCCACGCAGTCTCCCATCCAAGTACTAACCAGGTCTGACTCTGTTTAGCTTCTGAGATCTGATGGAATTGGATGCCACAGTGCTATGGCTGTAGGCTCCATGAACATAGCGGGACTGAAATTGTTGCTGCCAACAACCCCACAGACCTTCAAGGGCAGCAACAATGTTGTAGGGAATATCATGGGATAGCCCCAGAGGATAGAGAGGAAGCATGTGGTAATCAAGGATCTCCCCTTGATTGGCCAAGGAGTGACACCTGGTTTCACTCTTTATTTGAATGTCACTCCTAATTGGTTGTGCCCAGCCCCTCGTGCCCCCGCCTGATTGCTGTCTTGAGACATCAAGGGGAGATCTATGATTACCACATGCTTTCTTTCTATGCCCTGGAACTATCCCATAATTCCCTACACAATGTCATTCACAGTCCCAATGACTTGGAACCTCAAAGGTAACAATAACTTTTCTGATCTGGTCTCTGCTTCTGCCAGACCTGGGGTAGTAGTCCTGTCTGCTCCCGGGCAGCTATGCTGTGACCAGTGACGGGTGGGAGGAAATCTGACAGCTGTCAACCAAGCAGCCATAGCGCTCACACCTCACAACTTCAGTCCTTTAAGAAGGAAAGAACATTAAGGAATGCTTACAACAAATATCTAACATGAAATTAACATTCTTCTCTGGTGAATTTTGTCTAACCATCCTTAATCTCTAGCCAAACTCCCTTAAGGATGTTGGGCCCCCCAATCTGTCTCAATAGGGATATGTTCTTGAAGAGGATTAGAAAATCTCAGCTCTGTCCTCTTTTTCTTTGCTCCCTGGCTCATAATCTAAGCAGTTTTGCTCCACCCATGCTCCCACCATGATGTGCTGCCTCACCCGGGCCTAAAAGCAATGGGGTCAATGGGCCATGGGCTGGAACCTCCAAAACTATGAGCCAAAAGAAGCCTTTTCTTTTTATAAGCCAATTACCTTAGGTATTTTGTTAAAGTAATGAGAAGCTAACCAACACATTTTTTGAAATTATGATTAAATGTACTATGTATTTACTCTGTGTCAGGCATGCCTAAGCTCTTTTAATTATTTTTCTTGTGGAATCCTCATTAATCACACTACAAAGAAGTTAACTATTATTCCTATAAAGGAGGAAATTGGAGCTTGGGGAAGTACAATAATTTGCCCACATCCACACAGCAGTTCAGGAACAGAACCCAAGCTGCCTGAATGCTGAATGCCACAGCTAACCAGCTACACTGTATTTCCATGCAAATTGTAACCATCTCATTTTAGCTTATTGAAATTTAGTACCCCGTAGAGTCTCTCTCTTCCCCTAAGTAGCCAGGGGAGAAGAAAATTGCTAGATGTAAGGTAAAGAAGATAAAATTCTTGTAAACCCCCACTTCAGAGTTGGAGACTTTTTGGACAGCCATCTAATGCAAAACTCTCATTTTGCAGATGAGAAAACAAAGCCCAGAAAGGTAAAGGGCTTTGCCCAAGGCTGACTAGTGCAGAGCCAGGACTAAGGCCCATGTAGCTTCTTACGTGTGAAGGTTTTCATAACCCAAACTGCCCCTAGGAACAGGAAGGAGCACCTGGGGAAATTCAGAGAAGCATAGGGAGCAGGGAGGGATGTGGTAGGAGGGTTTCCTATTGGTTGGCATGAGGCAAAGTTTATGTCATCACACATGCAACTTTTGTCATGCTCCCAATGCACTCATGAAGAACCCAAAACAGCCACATACTGGGCTGATGCCCCATAGAGAGAATTCTACAATAGTCCCTGCTTTACCGTCAAAGACACACCAGTACTGTGGATGCAGATAAACAGGAAAAACAGGATGAAAATGACATCATCTCAGTGTTGTTGTTGGGTGGAGTCGAGTCTGACTCATAGTGACCCTCATAGGGTTTTCAATGGCTGTTTTGGGATTTCCTTGGGAGTGGGTTGCCACGTCATTCTCCCATTTTGCGGTGCTGGGAATTGAACTCGGGACCTCAGAGACTGCAGAGCAGCGCTCTACCAAATGAGCTAAATCCCAGCCCACTATGTCAGTGTAGGAGGACAAAAAGAGAGTTTTTGTTTTTTCTTGCTCTCACTTTTCTTTCTTTTGAGCATATATAAATCCAGGTGAAGACTTTTCTGAAGGAGCACGTGTGAGTCAGTGGAGCAACCATGGTAGTTGACTGGCTAGCTAGGTTTAGAAAGCTGTGTTTGGGAGGGGAAGCCTGCCAGAGAGGCATATGACACTCCATGCTGATACTGGAAATTTTCCCACACAGTAAAAAATTACCAGTCTGGGCCTAAAGCTGTTCCTAGACTGCTCTCCAGGCATCGAGCTGTGCAGTGGCACAGGTGCCCCGCAGGCCACCACTCACTGTCCCAGCTCACACATTTGCTCTGTCTACTTTCATCTGAATGTTCTGCGTTCCTGCCATGCTCTCTTTCTGTACTAACATTTGTTTGATCACACTCTTTTCTCAAGTCTTACCCAAGGACCACAACCTCCTGGAAGCTTTTACAGACTGTGTCCAGCCCGCCAACCACACCTTTTCCTGGAATCCATGATTAATGTCCTACTTTCCTTAGCATTTAGTTATCTAGATCATATTTAGTTTATGCATAGTTATCTTCTTATACATTATGTTCTGTCTCCTAAACTGGAATTCAGCCACTTAAAGCAAGTGACAGATCTAGTTTCTTCCATCATTTCCAAATTCCTTCCTGGTATAGAGCCATGTGAGCAGCAGGTACTCAATGAACCTTGGATATTGATGATAATGATGATAACAATGATGAAGGAGAATTAAGAAAAAAAGAGAAAGATAGAAAATAAATTCTACGCAGGTAGAATGGTCATGAAAATGTGAAGGACAAATTCGATGACTACAGAGATTGAACTCAGGCCAAAGAAAAATGGTAGAAATGGTCAAATTAATGTCTCAGAAACTTCTACTTTCTATATTTGTCACATCTGGTTCCATAGGCCATTTCATCAGTATTAAATGCAAAATTGAGCTGGGTGTGGTGGTGCACACTTATAATCCCAGCAACTTGGGAGGCAGAGTCAGAAGGATCAAAAGTTTGAGGCCAGAGGTAGCCTGTGTAACTTAGCAAGACCCTGTCTCAAAATAAAAAGTAAAAAATGGGCTGAGGATGCAGCTCAAAGCTAGAGCACTATCAAAGCATTCCTAAGGCCCTTGGTTCAACCCTCAATACTGAAAAAAAAAACTGGATTGTTTCTGTAATTTTTTCCTTGAGGAGCAGACTATGATGATTAATTTTATGTGTCAACGTGACTGGGCCATGGAGTACCCAGACATTTGGCCAAATATTATGCTAGATGTTTCTGGATGAAGTTAACATTTGGATCTATAAACTGGTGAAAGCAGACTACCCTCCCTAATATATATGGGCCTCACCAATCAACTGAAAACCTGAATAGAACAAAAAGGCTGAGAAAGAGGGAACTCTTTCTATCTGATTGTTTGGTCCAGGACATTAGACTTTTCCTGTCTTCATACTTGAAGATTGAAAAAATCAGCTCTTTTTGGAACTGGAACATATACCATTGGCTCTCCTGAGTCTCAGGCCTTCATATTTGGTCTAAAAGTACACAATTGGCTCTTTTGGATCTCCACCTTGCCAACCATAGATCTTGGGACTTCTCAGCCTCTGTAATCAGAGGAACAAATTACTTGTACTATATCTATTTGTGTGTGAGTATATATTGACCTACCTATCTGTCTGTCTGTCTATCTATCTATCTACCTACCTACCTATCATCTAGCTAGCTTCCCATTGATTCTGTTTCTCTAGAGAATCCCAAATAATACATTTATCTTCCTGGACTGTCTTAATTAAGCAGCAGAAGTCCACCAGACTTCAACACAACCAGCAGTGAACACTAGCAATGTAGTTTATCTAAGCTGAATTTTTGCTTTGTAAAGATGCTTTTCAAAATGAAAATGGCCTCCCTACTTTATGAAGCTCTTTACCTCTGAAATAACAAAGGTGAAAATGTTTGCAAATTATAGTCTGAAGGGAAGATATATATATGTATGTATGTATGTGTGTGTGTATATATACATACACACATACATACATACATACATATATAAAATCATATATGATATGGGTAACTCTTTCTGACTACAGATTTGTAGCCATTTGTTGATCCCTATTTCTCTCACTTCAAGGCATTTTCATTTAGTGATTGCAACCAAAATCTGTTATCACCTCACGTTTAATATCTTATTTCTAGAATTAATGTTCTTATCTCACTTTCTTCAATATTTTCTCCAGTTCAGGAGCAACCTTATCAGTAACAAACCTATTTTGTGGTAAGATCTGAGGGATAATTTTGCCTATGACACTCCATCTACCTAAATTCTTATTATGACAGAAATATTCCTTTGGGTTAAGAACAGTTACATGTCCAGCTACACCATTCCTGGACATATACCCATATGGAGCTAAATAACCATAGAGACACTTGCACTTCCATGTTCAATGCAGCACTGTTCACAATAGCCAACATATGGAATCAGCCTAGATATTCATCAACAGATGAATGGATTTTAAAAAGTGGTATATATATGCACAATGGGATTTCATTCAACCATATAGAAGAATGCAATTATGTCATTTGCAGGAAAATGGATGGAACTGGAGATCATCATATTAAGCAAAATAAGCCAGACTTGGAAAGACAAATACCACATGTTCTCTCTCATATGCAGAATCTAAATGTGAAGGAAAAAAAAAAACCATATCTCTGTTCAGATGTGAGACTTGAAATTAAGAGTCAGGAGGGACAAACACCTGGAAAAGGACATCATTTTTGGGAGAGTGGTGAGTCAAAGAAAAAAAGGAAGACCCTCAACTAGATGGATTGACAGTAGCTGCAACAATGGGCTTAAATTAAACATAAAAACAATCATGTGCCTGGCATAGTGTCAGGAGATGTTTCATTCTTTTGTACATAGGGTTACTAGCAGTCAGACCTGACTCCACAGCACCTAACAACAACAAATCTGGAATGGGGAAGAGGAATAGTAGGAAAAGGGGGGAAGCAATGAGTTGAGGATAACAAGGGGGTGAAAAAGAGTAAAGTCTACGATATGATTGTATGGAAATGCCATCATGAAACCTATTACAAAACTATTTTAAAACTTACTGGGAGAATCCATTTAGGAAGAGAATAACCACAGGAGAAGATCTATTACATTAATACCTGGGCACAGATGCATTCCCAGATACCTCTTTGAAAATAGAGAACA
Organism: Pedetes capensis; assembly: GCA_007922755.1. NCBI lineage: Eukaryota > Metazoa > Chordata > Mammalia > Rodentia > Pedetidae > Pedetes > Pedetes capensis. Next base: position 218,881 of record VMDO01000708.1, read on the forward strand.
TAGGAATGAGAAGTGGGAAGGTGTGACTGAAAACAGGGTGGGGAATGATGTTGGAGGGATGTTGGCACCCTCTTGGAGTCTTCCTGGCCTGGGTGGGCTGCAGCTTGGGAAGCCCTCCCTAGTGAGAAGCCAGGAAAAACAGATGGGATGGGCCTGGGGGGAGGACAGGGACTGGAGGTAAAGAAAGAGGCCTTGAAAGAAGTCAAGGAAAAGTCAGAATCTCAAAGCCAGGGGGTGGGCACTAGATGAGCATTTTATTAATTGAATACTTCTGTTTGGCGCTGACTCTGTTCTTATTTCTCCAGGCCTGAGACAAAATCCTCTTATCAGCACTCCCCTCCTTTGGCCTCTCCAGCCTCCCTTGAGGAATCCCTCAGTAAACCCTGCTGTTTTTACATTCCACGTTGCTTGGATCCTGCCTTCCTGTCTGGCTCCCAAAGATGCAATCAGTCGCAGGCCCCAAGGGTCACACCAGGACTGAGGTTGGCCTCCCTGCCCTGATTCTGCCCTCAAGGGCTCTTCTCCACTCTCATTATCTGCCTCAAATGTGGCCTGATCCTAACATTTCTCTTCCCAGAAGTCTCCCATGGCTTCAAAAAAGTGATGCTCAGATAAATAAACCTGCTGACTCTTGCCTATCTGATTCCTAAACTACTCCTTTCCTAAAGTCCTGTTCTAGTAATAACTGACCGATAGCAATTTCGAGGTTTTTGTTTTTGTTTTTGTTTTAAGAATTATACTATATCTCCATTTGCAGATGTGGCCTGATTCAGAATGAGAAGAAACACAGTGCTGTCACAATGGGCTCAAGCATAAAAAATTTGAAAAAATCATATGCATAGCACAGTGCCAGGTATTGTTTCATTCAGTTGTACGTAGGGTCACTATGAATAGGACTATACTTGATGGCACTCAACAACAACATAATCTGTCACCCTAGCACGCAACTAAAACTCTTCAGAAAAAGATAACCAGTGGCTCCCATTATTGCCAAAGCCAAAAAAACACACTTCAGCTGTTGTCTCTGCATCCTTTCTGTAGCCGATGGCTTTGTTCAACACAGCCTTATTTTTCTAAGTCTCTGCTGCCCAAGTTTCCATGGTGCTGCTCTATGCTGGCTTTCTACAATATCAGCTATTGCTTTTGTCTGCTTGGTAGCCCTTCTCCTCACCTTGGTAGCGCCCCTATTTTCCTGAATAGAGTGAACACCTGTCCCAAGTGGGCCATTCATAACACCAAATCCCTCTGCCATCCATGATTGGTGCTAGAATGGGTCACATGTCCCAAATCAGGCCAGGGTTTTCCACTTAGATTTTTCTAACTGAAGCTGGTTGAGAATACCCTTAATTAAATAGTTTTACTGCATAATGTTGTTGTTGTTAGGTGCTGTTGAGTGGGTATCTGACTCATAGCGACCCTACATACAACAGGCGAAACACTATTGTTAGTGCTTCTCTGCTATTCATAGGATTTTCAATGGCTGATTGTTTTTTGGGAGTGGGCTGCCAGGTCCTTCTCTCAATCCTGCATAATGCATACCTTCAAAATCTCAGTAGCTTTTTACAATAAAAAATTATTTTCTTGCTGGGCATGGTGGCGCACACCTGTAATTCCAGTGGCTCGGGAGGTAGAGGCAGGAGGATTGCAAGTTCAAGACCAGAGACAGTCTGCATAATTTAGTGAGACCCTGTCTCAAAAAGTAAAAAAATGGGCTGGAGGTGGCAGCTCAGTGGTCCAACACTTGCACAGCATGCAAGTGTGAGGCCCTGGGTTCAACTCCCAGTACCAAAAAAAAAAAAAAAAAAAAAAAAAAAAAAAAATCCTTGCCCAAGAATCTACAGGACTGACATGACTCCACTGAAGACAGGAGGAATTGGCTTCAGGTTTGCTTCACGCTTTCTTTATTCTCCCCGTACAGTGACTACTTGTGGCATTCTCTTGCAGACAAGAGCACAAGAGCACAGCAAGCAAAAATAGGGGATGTCTCTGAAGGTCTTGGCCCAGAACTATCACTCCGTCACTCCACTCCACTTTGGCTTCCATTGGCCAAAGCAAGCCATGTGACCAAGCCCAGCATCACTGGGACGATACATCCAGTGGGAGGAATTTCAGTCACTGAGCACCAGGTGTGGATTACAATGCAAATATTCCCACATGTGGGGGCACGAAGAACTGGGACCAATAATCCAATCTGCCCATTCTCTTTATCTTCTGAACCCAGGCTTTAAAGGTAGACACGAAGAACTCCTGTGACTATGATCCCACCATGTGAAGCTGATGGGAGGCTGAAGCCCATACCCTGTAATCAGGTTTCTACATCTATCAGTCAGGCTCCACCCTGCTTTCCCAGGTTTTAATTATGGTGTCATGAATTTCCCTTTGAATTGGGATCCTGCCACTTACATGCCATGAACTCTTGCCAGCATATTCTCGTACCTCTCAAGTTGTCCTTGTTGACCTTGTATTCTGTACTTGGCTCTTCTCTCTCTAGAACAGGAATTGGCAAACTATAGACCATGGGCCAAATCCAGGCAGCCTCCTGTGTTTGTAAGTAAAGGTTTATTGGAACACAGTCACATCCATTTATTTACATGATGTCTGTGGCTGCTTTTACACTGTAATGGCAGAGTCAAGTACTAGTGACAGAGACCATATGGTCCACAAAACCTAAAATATTTTCTATCTAGCCCTTTACAGAAGTTGGCTAACTGCTACTCTAAAAGACATCGGCCATATGATCTCTCTGGTCATTCTCTGCCACTTGAATGCTGGTGACTCCCCAGTCTGTTTCCCTGGCTCTGCCCTTACTCCTTTGGATACCATGCATATCCTTTTGTGTTCTTCTCTAATTTAATGAGCATCAAACTCAAATTGAGTTTATCCTTTCCCTCTACACTGGCCCTTCTTCCTTCTTCCCCACCCCAGTCAAAGGCAGCCCAACTAGAACAGTTCTTACCCTTGTCCTTCTCTCTCCCTCCCCTGCCCCCTCAGTGATCACACCAACCGCCTCTCTAAGCGTCTCTTAAATCTCTCTCCTCTCCAGTTTTTTTCATATATCCTCACTTGAGCCATCATAGTCTCTTGTCACTTTATCTCTGTTTCTCCACTTAAAACATACCTGCCCTCCACGGGGAGATCTTTTACAACACAGTCTGTTCTGCTGACCCCTTATCTAAAGAGACTCCATGATTTCCCCCATTAAGACTCAAGTCCAGCCTTGATAACCCAACATGCAAGACCCTCAATTTCCTGGTCTTATTGGACCCTTTACCTTTATTGTATAGTACACACTCAACCTTCCATATCTGTGGGTTCTACATCTTTGGATTCAAGTAATTGTGGATTGAAAATATTTACAGAAAAATTTTATGTGTACTGAGCATGTACAGACTTTTTTATCATTATTCCCTCAACAATACAGTATAACAACTTTTCATATAGAATTTATATTGTATTAGGTATAAGTAAGGTAGAAATTACTTAACCCTTTGATTACCAGCAGGATACACATGTCAAAAAATTAACATACAAAAATCAGTAGCTTTCCTTTACACCAACTGTAAGCAGGAAGGATTTAGCTCAGTTGGTAGAGCACTGCGCTGCAGTCTCTGAGGACCCGAGTTCAATTCCTAGCACCACAAAAATGGGAGAAGGGCCTGGCAATCCACTCCCAAGGTAATCCTGAAACAGTCAGCCATTGAAAACCCTATGAGGGTCACTATGAGTTGGATACTGACTCGAGGGCACCTAACAAGCAGGTAGAGAAGGAAATTACAGATACAATACTTTTCACAATAGCCCACCAGAAAGTTAAATACCTTGGAATCAATCTAACCAAATACCCTACAGACCTCTACAAGGAAAATTTCAAAATATTAAAGAAAGAAATCGCAGAGGATACTAAAAAATGGAAAGACCTCCCCTGCTCCTGGATCAGGAGAGTCAATATAATAAAAATGGCTATCCTACCAAAAGCAACCTATAGATTAAATGCAATCCCCATAAAAATTTCAATGACAGACTTTATAGAAATAGAAAAAATGATCCAAAAATTCATATAGAATCACAAAAGACTTCTTAAGCTGCAAAACTAGTGCAGGTGGTGTTGGGGTCTGCTCTGGCCCAGTAAAAGACCACGGAGCCTCACCACAACACCAGTACGCTCAGGGACCCTCAGGGGCAGGCAAGAGCTGGTCAGTGGCACCAAGGAACTCGGGAGGCCTTCTTATATAAAACAAACAGGAACTTTATTAAGCTGCTCCTTTGTAAGAGAGCCTAAAGCTTTCTAGCCGACAGCACAGGTTCCTGCTGCTATGATGGAATAACCACTCTGTATGAAAGTGACAAACAGCTCTGATGTCCTCCCTGGCTGCACTAACAGTCCAATGATGTTGCCTCTCGCTGATTATCTTCTCCTCTCATATCCTCCCCAGAATGAGGGGGTAGATAGCTCTGTTTGGCTTGTTTGAGGTCTTCTTTCTTGACACTTGAAGCCTTGTCTCTCTATGGCTTGATTGAAGGTTGAGATGATCCAAGTGGAGATATCAGGTGCAGGGTGTAACAATCAGAGTCAAGGAGATCAGACAGAAATGAATAGACATCTGAGGTAATCGGTGGTCTACTTAAATACACTCTAGGTAGGGGGTGTGAACCAGGGTGCAACCAATTAAAGAGTGGCTCATGCCAGGAGGAGCAGCTCTCCATATGAGGGCTTGGAAAGTGCACTTACAATTGGAGGGTTAGGTGCAGGCTGGACCAATCACTGAGCTCTCCTTAATAACCAATTGGATAGCTCTGGGCAGACAATCAGGCTGAAAAAGGCCATACCAGAGCTGGGCTGTTTGGTTAAGGATTAAGGGTAACCAGATGTGGCAGAAACAGGGTGGGATCTGGGGAGGTCTCAGACCTCAGCCTAAACTGAATGGGCCTGGGTCCTGGCACCCTCCCCATCCACCTCAGGGATGTCCAGACATTTCCCTACAGGTGGAATCACAATCCCTGACTTTAATCTATACTAAAGGACAGTGGTAGCAAAAAGAGCTTGGTACTGGCACAAAAATACGCCTGAAGACCGGTGGAACAGAATAGAAGATCCAGAAATACCTCAACACACCTATAGCCACTTGATTTTTGACAAAGGAGCAAAGCAAGTAAATTGCAAAAAGGATAGCCTTTTCAATAAATGGTGCTGGGAAACATGGACATCTGCATGCAGAAAAATGAAAACTGACCTACATCTCTCAATATGCATGAGAGTTAACACAAAATGGATAAAGACCTCAACATAAAACCAGAAACTTTAAAATTAATAGAAGATAGGATAGGCAATACCCTCCAACATATAGGCATAGGAAAGTATTTCCTTAATAGGACTCCAATTGCTCAAGAAATTGCAACAAGGATAGATAAATGGGGTTATATGAAATTAAAAAGCTTCTGTACAGCAAAAGAAACAATCAACAGAGTCAAAGAAATCCCCACTGAATGGGAAAAATCTTTGCATTCTATAAATCAGACAGAGAACTAATTTCCAGAATTTATAAAGAACTCAAGAAAACAATACCCAAGAAAACAAATAACCCAATACATGAATGGGCAAAGGAACTGAATAGATAGCTCTCAAATGAAGAGGCCCGTAAAGCCATGAAACACATGAAAAACTGCTCAATATCCCTAAGCATTAAGGAAATGCAAATCAAAACAACTCTGAGATTCCACCTTACACCAGTAAGAATGGCCAAGATCAATAAAACAAATAACAACAAATGCTGGTGAGGCTGTGGAGAAAAGGGAACCCTCTTACACTGCTGGTGGAGCTGTAAATTGATTCAACCACTTTGGAAATCAGTATGGAGGTACCTTAAAAAACTAAAAATAGATATACCATATGACCCAGCTATAGCACTATTGAGAATATACCCAAAGGGAGATGAGTCATCATACCACAGAGACACCTGCATCTCCATGTTCAATGCAGCACTTTTCACAATAGCAAGAATATGGAATCAACCGAAGTGCCCGTCAACAGAAAAATGGAAAAACCTATGGTACATATACATAATGGAATACTACTCAGCAATCAAAAAATGAAATAATGGCATTTGCAGCAAAATGGATGGAATTGAAGAAAATTATTTTAAGTAAATGAACACAAGCCCCCAAAAAGAAATACCATATGTTCTCACTCATATATGGGAGCTGAATCAAAATTTAAAGGAAGGTAAAAATCCTATACAGAAATTGGAACATAATAAAAAGCTAAAGTCAATTTAGGGGAGAAGAGACAAGTTCGGGAGCAGAAAGGAGGGAGTGATCTAGCAAAAGAAAGAAATGATGGGAGAAGAATGGGAAGAAGCTGATGGGAGGGCGAGGGGGAACAAGGAGGAGGGAAGAATGAGAGATAGGGCAACTTCAAAGTAAACAGCCCAACTTTAATAGTTTGGGAAATAATTATAATAATATCAATAGTACCAAAGAATGGTAATAATACACACGGGCTAGATTATTCACGTAATGCTGTTGACAATGTAAAAAGATAGATCACTACAGAAAAAAGTTTGGACCTTAAACATAAATGGGATGTAAGGGTATATAGAAAAATAATCCCACAAAAAGACATGCAATGTAGAAGAGAGGCCTTTGGTGAGGGCGTGGAAGAAGGGGGAGGAGGTACACAAGAGGGTAAGGGGGAAGTTATTTTTGTAATGTACAATGAAATGTATATATGGAAATGTCACATGAAGTGCATGTCAGAATGAAACACATTAAGTTATACATTGAAAATTTCCAATAAAAAAAGTGAGTGCATATGAATTTGACAGAAAAGCAAGAAAGTGGTGGAAAATGGTGTTTTACAAACTCATTATGCATTCCAATTATTTTGCTAATCATATTCTTGTTTTATTCATTATAATGAAGAGTTTCTGGAAATAAAATACTTATTGTCACATATTTTGATTTGATATTGGGAGTCAATAAGTTAAAGCATATGAGAGGATGTGTGTAGGTTGTGTGCAAATACTGTCATTTTATATAAGGCACTTGAGCATCCTCTAAGTTTAATACCCACAGGGGTCCTAGAACAAATCCTCTCATCTCACCAAGACAGTTGTAGAATTGCTACACTTGGGTCCACACAGACTAGGCTGTCGCTTGCCTCTGTGCCATGGTTGTGCTTGTCCTTCTGCCAATCCTGTTCACCTCCTACCTCCCTTTATGCTTTGGCTCACTTACCTTAGGATTCATCACAGCCATCCCCTCTTCTAGGTAGCCTTCCTAGCAGCACCTGCCTTCCCAGCCTGAGCTTCCTGCACCTCCTTTGCCTGCTTCCACTCTGGTGCTGAAGTTAATGTGTAATCTTGAGTCCACCTGTTTGCCTGGCTGTTGTTCATCACAGCATATGCTCTGGAGGGCAGGGCCCATGCTTATGCAACTTCCTGTCCAAGGCTCCTGGCACAAAGTAAGCATTTGGTGAACTGAGCTGAACTGCAAGGTGTTCTTCATTTGTGTTATCTGTTGTTTAATGTTCACAACAGCCTTTAAAATAAATATTATTGTTTATGACTTAGGAAACTGAATCTCAGGGAATTTGCCCAAAGTCATAGAGCTGACAAGAAGCAGAACACAGCACTTAAGACCAGGTCTATCTGACCATAAAACCTCATGTTTTTCTGGATTAGTCTTTTGGGTTAGTTATGAAAATAGTTACGAAAGAGCCTATATGTCATAAATGTATATCTATAAAAATATAGTAAAATGGGTTCCTATGTAACCCACCATTCAGTTTAGAAAATAGAACATTGCCAGTACCACTGTCCAAAATTTGTGTTTCTCATCCCTTGCTCTTCTTTAGCTTTTTCCACATGTAAACATGTTTCTAAAGAATGTATTGTCTAATTTTGCATAGTTTTGATTCATACTGAATATAACCTTTTCATGGATTTGCTTTTTAAGCCCTATAGTGTTTGTAGATTCATGTGTGTGGATGTGGGTACTGTGTAGCCAAGTTTCAAGCAATTTCATTGCCATATAGTATTCCATGGTACAAATATATCAAAATCAGTTTACCCATTGTTCGTGTTGATGGACATGAGCTGTTTCTAGTATTTTGCAATTACAAAAGTGCTATCATCCTTATACATCTCTCCTGTTGTCCATGTACAAGAGTTTCTTTGGAGATGTTCCTAACAGGGAAATTCACATGCACATCTTCATTTTAACTAACTACTGTCAACCTCTTTCCAATGTCTGTAGCATCGGCATTGAAGAATTTCTATTGCTTCACATCCCTACCAGAAATGTGGGACATAAATTCTTAAAAATTTATTTTTGCCAACCAACAGGTGAAAAATCGTTCTCACTGAGGGTTTTAATTTGCATTTTTTCTGGCTACTGGTAAGATAGAAGTATTTTATATGATTATTAGCCATTCATATTTTTTTTCTTGTCTACATCCATACCACCTTGGTGACCAATCTCATCTGATCTTGGAAGCTAAGCTGGGTCGGGCCTGGTTAGTGCTTGGATGGGAGACCATCTGGGAATACAGGCTGCTGTAGGCTTGGGAGAAGGACCCAGCATCCCACTTCCAAAACAATCAGCCATTGAAAACCCTAAGAATAGCAGAGAAGCACTGACAATAGTGCTGAGTATGGCATAGTGTCAGGCAGTGTTTCTTTCTGTTGTACATAGGGTCCCTATGGGTCAGACCTGACTTGATGGTACCCAACAATAACAACCATTTTTTTTTCTTATGAAAAATGCCTGTTTTATGTTTTTGCCTATTTTTCCACTGGGTTGTCTGATTTTTTTTCTTATTGACCTGTAGGAGTTATTTCTATATTCTGGATGTGAATCTTTTGTCAGTCATATGTGTGACAAATAAAGTTTCTCAGTTTGTGACTTACCTTTTCACACTTTATGGTGTCTGGTGATGTATGAGAGTTCTTAATTTTATTGTAATTGAATTATCAACCTTTTCCTCCATGTTTTGTATTTTTGTATTTGTTTAAGAAATGTTTCCCTGCTTTTTAACAGCCACCACTTACTGAGTACTGTTTATGTTTCAGGTACTCATCTCCCTAGACAAATGAATAAAAAACTCAGAGAAGTTAAGCAACTACATCAAAGTCACATGGCAAATAAGCGGCAGAGTCAGGACAAGAGCACAGTCTGGCTTCATTATTTGTACTTTAACTACAAGTTGCCTTTTGTAGAGATTGTGACATACGTTATTCTAAAAGATTTAAAGTTCTGCCTTTCTCATTAGAGTCTCTAATCTGGGGTTGACTTTTGTATCTGAAATGAGACACTTGAATTAACCTTTAACTTAGATACTTCATTTGTGAAATGCTTATTGTAATACCACTAGTGTTGACTGGTTCTTACTAAAGGTGAATCTAAAAAAAACAAAACAATGACAAAAAAATTTCATTGCTGCTGCAAGTAGATGGTTCCAAGTAAGACAGGTGAAATGTAACCCTGTTCTGCAAGCTCATGGTGAAGTCTAGCTTCAAATGACGTGGAACCAGAATAGAAATCTTCGAATTTACTGAGAAAGACCTCCAGGTTGCAGTGCTGAGGACAGGAGATTGGTCACATGCCTTTGGCATCCTGTAAAGTGAACAGGACATCCCCTGAAGAAACCTAGCCAGAGGGAGAAGCCATCAAAAGCACAGAACAGTCTCCACAGCTCTGCCTACACTGCTGGGACCAAAATAGTCCACACGGCAAGAATGCCGCCTCCTTGTGAACTGTGTGGGAAGCAACTCTGGTCACGAATTCCTTGTTTCAAGAACCCCTACACACTAGGACAACAGCAGCAATGGCGCGGCATCTTGGAATCGGTTGAGTAACACGGTGTAGGCTCCACATCACATCTTTCTGCACCAAGTGCAGCCCTCCTCCAAAATTAGAGGCTTCAAACAAATATAAAGAAACTGAAAATGATTTTTTTAAGTTAAAAAAAAAAAAGTAGGAGCCAGTTGAGTATGGCAAAGTATGGAGGGCCGGATCATAAAGGTCTCATGTGCCAGGTTTAAAATGTGTGAACTTTATTGTGTTAACGGGAGAATTCAAGGCATTTTAAACAGTAAAGTAACACAATCTGTTCAGTAGTTTGCTTGTTAGAGATTGTATACTACTTACAATCTGGCTGATAAAATGCTAAAGCCTGATCGAGCCAGACTTTACTGCTTCCCCTCTGTAGCCCCCACCCTATCCTTACTCGTTCTGGCTGCCAGAGCTCACCTCAGACTCTCAAGAATGAAAATGCCCAAGAATCACTTTCCCAGCCCTCCTTGCAGATAGAACACAGGTATGTGATGTGGTTCCAGCCAATGGGACCAGAGGGGGAAGGCTGCAGGAGGTGAGGGGGATTCTGGAAAAAGTTGTCCTTTCTGAAGGGACCAGGCCAATATCTCAGGCACAGCAGGGCAGAAAAATGGAAGTGACAACATCATGGCACCACACAGAGAAACCTTCCCAATGAGACAACAGATGCTTATTGTTTAAGTCACTTTTATTTGGATATTCTGTTACTTGCACGCTAAAGCATATCAAGAAGCATTTAATGAAGACATCAGCCCGAATTAATGTGATGTTATGGAAAATATAGCAAATTTATACCTTCCCTTCAGATATTACTTGCAATAAATTGAGAATAGTTAATTACCATTATTAACTGCTCACTGAACATTTTGGTTGTTCAGGCAAGAAACTACACAAGTTCCCAGATGACTTGTATCTTTTGTAAATGAAATGACTTCTCACTTTCTTCTCTCATTTGCATATTGCCTCTCAAAAACAATTGCATTCTTCCTCCTCTTTCCTACAAGGCAACAATTCTCTTTTCTTGAAGGTCTCTTTTTCATGAAGCCAAGGAAGTTAAAGCACATTTAAGAAGAATGTCAGCATTATGTACACAAAAGAATTTCAAGTTGAAGCACTTCAGGCAACAACACAGAATCGCAGAATCCTCAAAGTGAGAGACACCTCACAGATCATTTGTGGTAACACAGAATTTAAAAGCAGGCAAAACCAGAATATCCGGTTAGAGTTCTTAAGATCATTGCAACATTTCGCTCCCATCCTAAATTGTCATATACAGTAGCTGGCAACTTTTCAGGACTCCTTCTGGTTCTATGTGAAGGAAACCCCATGCAGTCACCAAATACACGTTGGGGGCCTCCAGCTACCATGGGAACTAGTCCTTCATTCCAGGAATAGATACCAAGACTCTCTCAGGAGTTGGCACGGAGATGCAATGACTGGGATCTTTACTCTCATATGTCTCACAATATTTTTGAGAATTCATGACTTTTCCATATGCAAACAATTTAAAATCTATAAATGAGACATGTGATACAGAAGTGGAATCGCCAAGCAGATACGGGCGACAGTCGCTGCTTTAGGTTGGCCAGTGGCTCCTTTCTCCTATTCATTTGCTAAGCACACACTAGGGCAGAAAGGGCATTGGAGATGACCCGACAGGTGTGGACGCGGGCGCAGGCCAGCACGGGGATTTGCCCCAGGCAGTGCGGCCGGCGGGGCGCACAGGACCGGCGGGCGGGCAGGAGGCCGCGGTGGCGCTGGGCGCCGGGTCCCCGCGGGGGCGCAGAGGAGGAGGCCGTGCGGGCAGGGCTGGGGACGGGCGCCGCACCTGCAGCGGCACGGGGCAGGGAGCCAGGTGGCCGCGGCGCGCCCAGGTGGCCCCCGCACCCTGCAGGAAGTGGCTGGCGCGGCGGCGGAGCGGCCGGCGGAGAGGCGACCGGCGCCCCAGCCCGAGCACCCGCAGCGAGACCTAATGGCGGCGCCGGCTTCCGCGGGCCCGGGGGAGGTCGCCTCGGCCGCCCTGGACGAGCTGTCCCGGAACTTTACGTACTGGGCCCCGGGCGCCGGCAACGGCTCGCTCTCGGGAGTGTGGTACCGCAGGAACCAGGTAAGGGCCACCGCCCCCCGGAGCGGGGACCAGGGCGGGGCCGCGGCGCCCGCCAGCCCCGCGCAGACCGGGCGGAGGCTCCGGGGGCCTCTGCGGCTCGGCTGCCTCCCTGCCGCCTCGCTGCGAGACACCCGCTGTCCAAGTGGGAAGAGCTGACATGTCACGTGGCCGCATGTTGACCTAACTGCCCCTCTTTTGGCAGAGCGGGGGACCCCCGTCCCCGGCTCCCCTTGGGCATCAGGTACTGCAGAGGGCGCAGTCTGCGGCCCTGACCCCTGCAGGCTCATTCCTGTGCCTCTGGGTACCCAAGGATCCTGCCTCCCCAGGCCGCGCCAGCCCTCCTCGCCCAGAAGGAGTCTAGGGGACTGGGGTGAATCTCCACTCATTTGCATCTCAGTATCGTTTCACAGTTTTAAAAAAAGAAAAGAAAAGAAAAAAGTGACACCGTTCTCAGAAGCAGGAAACTCATTAAGGGCATCCGAGTGTCAACGCCCCGCAGATACCCTGCGTGCGCGTCCCCAGTGTCACAGCACAGCTCTTCCTTTTCCGTGCGAGGAGCATTGAAGCTCTCAGGTTGCAGCTGTGACCTTCATTCCGTTTGGGAAAACACTGTCAGCCTAAACAACGCCAGTTTGTGCTGGAAATATACATTTAAGAACACCAGAGGGGATTGGAGCTGACCGTTTATTTTTGACTAGGTCTAAAATCAGAAAAAAGCTCTGGCCAGCCCTACCTCTTGCAGCGTTTATATTCTTTCAAGTGGGGGGCCAGTGAGCTTGAGGAGTAGATTCCAGGCTTGCTCCCGGTTTCATACGTAGTGCTTTTGTTCTCGTTCTTTAACAAAACTGTCGTCCTTTTTATTTTACAAGAATATAATTATTTGTTGCTATTGGTCTAAGTGAGGGATTTTAACCAATAATCAACTAGATTCCTTTAATGCCCTGAAATCTTAATTTCTGAACTCGGATGACAATTTGTGTAAAGAATAAATAAGCATGTTCACCTTATTAGTTTTCAACAGAGAGGAAATTGTTGCTCTACTTTGCCACAAAAGATATTAAAGTGGGAAAAATGGGGGAACTCAGAGACCTACCCCATTTCTCCTTCCTTCTACCCACAGAAATTACAAAGTATGGGAATTTCTTTGAGTGTATGTGTTATACAATGCTTTTACGTTGGCACCTAACAATACTAGAAGCACTCCATCAAAAGTTTATGAATGAATTATCCCCTCTTGGTGAAGACATTAGAGTTAGTAGATGTGACTAGCTGTGGCATCATCCAAAACAGAGCGGAACACTGTTTTCACAATAGAAATCTCTGCAGTCACTAGTTTCCTTTAACATTTCCTGGAATTCTTAATTGTCTTGGCTCTCCCAAACACAGATTAGCGTGGGACACAAAATCAGGCAAATAATGTTTACAAGACTTAACTTGCCTTTAACAATGCATATTTGTACGTGTTAGAAAGGGTGTATCCAGCATATACTCACTGAAATTACTGTGCTGGCATTTAAATTATTGCTAGTTTGAGATAAGACTATGTCAGCTTTTCCTATTATTGTGCAAATTCAGGCCATTTTATAAAACAGTGGTATTTTATTCTTTCAGTTTTTCCTGAAAGGATACTTTTATTTTAAACAAAAATAAAAATCTATTTTTATAATCCATTCAACAAACATTTTATTGAGTGTTCCCTAGTTTCGACCAGGCCAGGAAAACTAAATTGAAATTTAAGTTTTTTTTTTTTTCTTTTTTGATCCTAATTGAATAGAGATGGCTGAATATATGGGTAGCTCCAGAAAAACAAAGTGTGAGATATAAGTTTGTGACTCCCACAGTCATAATTAGCCGTGACTGCTGCCTACCTGGGGGTTTAGTGATGTTTGTTTGTTTCCATCAGTTGTATCACATCTGAAATATTTGCACAGTGTGTTTGTTTATAGCCCAGCCCTGAGTGCTTTTCACAGTGATTATCATCAGATCTCATCGCTCAGCCTTATCCTGTTGAAAAAAGACTGATGTCTGAGATCATGTAACTTTCATGTAACAGAGGCATATTTACCAGTGGCCACTTAGAAGCCATGTTGTCTAAGGCAGAAATGTGAGTGATCTTGGAGCAGGAAGTCACAAAGCTAATAGCTTAAGGGAGCAGCTGGGTGGGAAAGATGACTCCAAGAGCCAATGCTCTTTTGCACTCGGGAGCCTGCCCTGTTTAGTCAGGATCTCTGCTATAGAAGTTTATATGTCAGAGTTCTACAAGGGTATTTTCTTTATGCTGGATCCACGAGTTTTCAGTACAAAAGGATAATGTTCCTACAGTGTTTATTGAGCTCACTGCTGTGTACAAAGCACTGCAGAGGATACTCAATATAGTCCAAGATCCAAACCCTTCCTTCCAAGAATGTTATTAGGTGCCTGAGAAGATGTAAGTAATTCCAAAACAAGGGTATATGGTAAATGTCATCTAAGAGATGTAAAGCCCTGTGGAAATTGAGAGCAAGGTGGCTTTCTTCCAGGGCTATAGGGGATGTGTTTGTGGAAAGTAGTGTTTGAGCTAGACACTTAAACATGGGCAGGACTTCATGATAGGAGTGTGCAGGTGAACTTCACTCCAGGAAAAGGAAAAGCCTGGGGACGAAGGACTTGGGCAGGTGTCTTTCTGAACATTTCCATTCCCAGAATTCAGTTCAGTGGTGGTTGTGGTTGCCATGAAAGCTAGAGACTGACTGTAAGGTAGAAAGAGAGTTTGGAACCTTGGTTGTGGTCCTGGATGGCTTTAAAGGATTGGTGGGGAAGGTTAGATTTTATCCTGTAGACAATCAGGAACCACTGGAGTTTTTCTGAGCAGGGAGGGCAAGAATCAAAGCAAATTAAATAAAAGAAATTTAAATTAGAGTTAGCAGGAGGCAGAACCCTTAAACTGGCCAGCTGTGGACTAAATCCAGAGCATAGACGTGTCTTGCTTGACCTTCAGAGAAGTCTAAAAAATTGTTTAATATATTGCCAACATTTAAAAATGAGATAAACTATACAATTTCAAGTTTCCATCATCTCCTTATTGTTGTTGTTGTTAGGTGCCCTTGAGTCAGTCTGACTCATAGCCACCCTCCTAGGGTTTTCAATGGCTGATTGTTTTCAGGATTGTTTCTGGAGTGGGCTGTCACATCCTTTTCCCATTTTCCCAGTGGTGGTGAACCCAGGGCCTCAGAGAGTGCAGAGCAGCTCTCTACCAACTGAGCAAAACCCCAGCCCCCATCATCTCCTTACATATTAGAAATTCTAAAAGCATGAGACCCTCCTTCCCACAGGATTGTTGTGACCTCCCACATGGGCCCCTCCCTTTGCTCTCATTTCTTTTACCTCCTGATGCCTGTAACCATCTAACTTACAACCAGTGTTAGAGGCTGTTGCCTTGCTTGCTGTTAACTAGATGAATGCACCTGTATGAGTCACTTAATTTCCCTGGGCTTCAGTATTCTTTATTGTTAAAATAAAGTGTGGACTGGAAACTCTCCAGACTCCCTCACACTGTGTGGTTGAATAAATAAGAACCAACACAGAAAGGTGGTAAAGGGAGTGGACAAGAGAGGAAGAAGGTGAGAAATACTGCAAAAGAGGGTTTTTGTTGTTGATTCTTTAAATTTGTATATATTGCTAAATAACAAAATTCACAAGGACATGATCAGGTTTACTCTGCATAGGGTGAGAGGAAAATTGAGAATCTTTTTATGTCCTTTGTTTGAACTTTTTATTCTCAATGGCCTGAATTTTTAAAGTCAACATATTTAAAGGAAAATTGATACAACTTGGCAGGGAAGAGGAAAAGTGAAGAGACTGACATTTGTTATGCATTTATTATGTGACACTTTATAGTTATTATCTCATTTGAGCTTCCCAACAACCTCAGAAGGTACATATTATCCTCACTGTTCATGTAAGGAAATTTGTGTTGAATAACTTGCCCTGAGATCTTATAGCAAGTGGGTTTAGCAACAAAGCTATTTTTATTTCATGCCTGAAGGCCACTGCTAGAGAGGAGGCTTGAAAAGAATGTCGTGGTAAGAGTCAATGTGAGGGAAGAAAGGAATATGATTTGTCTTGCTCTACTTAGGAAAAATCACAGTGAGTTTTATACTGCTCTTTTATTGATTTTGCTTTGCTATCATCTATCTCTTTTGTGCCAGTAGCTGCATATAAGCTGCATATAACTGTCTCCTAAAGAAAGAAAAATGCCAAAACTTTCAAATAATCAAAGGGCTGAGTAGAAATTGATGGTCATTTCTATCTCCCTCCTAAGAAAAATCCTTTTGTTTGTTTATATTTATTTTTTTACTTTCCTTTTATTTCCAATGTAGCATTTTTCCTTTACCAGGTTTTCTTGGAGATAAGTGTATTATTAGGCATCAAGAAGGAAGGAAGGAAGAAGCAGGCTACTTTCAAACAACTGTGTAAAGGTTTTCCTGAAAGAAGGAAAGAAAAACAGGAAGAAAGAGAGAGAGAAAAAGATAGAAAGAGAGAAATAGAAAAAAGAAAGAAAGATAGAAAGAAAGAGGAGACAGCAGGAGAGAGAGAGAGAGAGAGAGAGAGAGAGAGGCAGAAAACAAGCTAGTTGGGCCTTGTGGCACATGCCTGTAATCCCAGCAAGCACTTGGGAGGTTGAGGCAGAAGAATCATGAGTTCCCAGCCAGCCTGGGGTACATAGAGACACTCTCAACAAACAACAACAAAAATACAAAAAAAAAAAAAAAAAAAAAAAAAAAAAAAAAAAAAAAAAAAAAAAAAAAAAAAAAAAAAAAAAAAAAAAAAAAAAAAAAAAAAAAAAAAAAAAAAAAAAAAAAAAAAAAAGGCAGGTAAGAAAAGGAGGAAATTTTTTTCCAGGAACTGAATCTTAATGCTCTTGTGAATTTGGCAGACCAGGTGTTTGCATTTAGATCTCCCTGACATCTTCCTTATAGTTTGATTCACACTAACTAGTTACAATATTTGCATTACTTCAGTCAGCCAAATCCGGGCTGTGGGAAACTTTGCCAGGTTACAGGTTTATGTGGCCTAGTTTCTTCAAACATCACTTTTACAAGTGAAAAAGGAATGGATGGACAAAGAATCCATAGATTAAAGTAAAACTTAAAAGACATAGTAGAAAAAAAAACGAACATTAAAATACAGTGTTCAGGGATGCACAGTTGGGTCATAAACCTATGAGGCAAAGCAAAAAAGGGCTTGGCACAAAGTTTCTCCAGTGGTTCTTTGGCAGGAAGGACAATGTTGTGATGGGATAGAGCAATGGGAGGATTGGTAGGGGCCCAATTTGTGTTTCTTCATCTACATAGTTACCAGAGTATTTGCTTTATAATAATTGATTGTAGTAATTTGTTCATCTAGATAATTTTCTTTTCAGTTATCTATTATATTCTACAATTATAAAATGTTAAAAAATAATATTGGCATCATTATGATTATTCAACTTGTGTGTCTCACCTAGGTGGTGTGGGAACTGTACATCACAGTCCTTTTGTTTGCTTATAAGAAGTATTTAAATAAATCTTTTAAAAATGTTGATGGTTCACTTGGCCCTTGAAAGCTCACCATGGAAAGGATGACATTCTCAGAGCTAGTCTTTTTGGTCCTGTATAGTGTGATTTTAAAAGCTCAGGCCTCTTTACTAGATATGTTGACAAGTTTCTTAATTTCCTCATTTCTTGGCATTCTCTATTGAAATGGAAGTAATAATACATACATACATACTTTGTAGGGTTGTCGTCAAAATAAAATAATGCATGTCAAAGAGTTAGCAAAGTGCCAAACACATAGAAAGTCTCCAATAAGCACTAGGTATAATTACATAGTAGTATTTAAATCAACTTGTATGATAGAAAATGCGATAAAACACAGAGGGTGCCAATAAATGTATATACATCTTGGGATGAAAAGGTTCCATTTCACTGTTTTAAAAATGCATCATATGCTTACATTCAATTAACATGATCTTTTGAGCAAATGTCATACTACATATTGCTACCATAATTCAATTCAACTTCAAAAAGTAATACATGGATAACATCTCTTAAAATGTGTATACATATTTTAGCTCCCCCAGTATATATTTCTAATAATTAGTAAATTTTGGCAAGTAGCTAATTAGTAAATTAGCTAATTGCAAATGGAAATAAGAAAAATCATTTTGGCTATTTGATATAATCTTGCTTTCTTTAACATATAGCATCCTTTTCTCTTTATCTAGTGCCTATCTCACTTTGATGTTTGCCTCTCATTCACTTTCCAATAGTAGTTACATTTCAGAACACTATTTTATTGGAGTAATTTCCTGATTGGAGCATTTGGTATCTTGAAGTGCTAAAGTGAGGATTATTCCTATGGCTGCTACCACTTTCCAGATTTCCAGACTGGGGAGATGGGATGTGTAGCACTGGTAACAGCTGCCAGCAGTGTTAGTGGCAGTAGTGTGCTTGTATATCATAGACCCTGACTGTGCTTTAACTAACCAGAGGACCAGGACCCTCAGCCTGACAAGGTTCACTTGATGTTAACATAAGACTTTGTGCCAGTTATTTTAGCTTGGATTTTTGTTAGCTTTTGTTTTTGTTTTTGTTTCCCCCTTGAAGACCCAATATTCCTCTAATCAGTTTGTTGTTGTTGTCAGGTGGCAGTGAAGTGGGACTCATAGAGACCGCCATTTTCAATGGCTGACTGTTTCAGGATTGCCTTGGGAGTGGATTGCCATGTCCTTCTCACATCTGATCAGTTTATACCTCTTATTAATGATCCCATCTCAGCCCATGTTCCAGCTGACTAGAGTTTTACATAAAGTCAAAGCTCTTCACTCAGCCTGCCGTGGGCCACCACAGTGCCCTAATTGCCTGGGGCTGGCAGATAACACTCCACTTCCCCAGCACTTGGCTCTCAGGATGCACACACCTGTACTTTTACCTCACCTTGTCACTTGCCAGGCCCATTGGCACACCTCTGGGGGGTGCTGACTGAGGATCCCTAATGTAAATATCGGTAAATAGATGTTTAGTCATGCAATCCACACCTCACTGAGTGTTCTGTTTAATCATGATTCCTTCAAAGACCCACCCCAAGCTTCTCAGGCCCTATCAGGTCTGCATAAAATGAACATCCAGCTGCCTGCTTCTGACCTCAGCACTGGTTTCCTAATTCTCCAGACCTTACCTTCTTTGCCACTCTCAAATTGTTTCCTTCTTTCAGGAACTTGGACCACTGGACTGGCCTCTTTAGCTCGCAATAAAAGTCAATCTCTCTTCTGTTTTTTGAACTAGCGTTCCTTACCAAGAATGCTTTGAAAATTAAGAGGCTTTAGGTTGCAGGTTATATAAAACTTAACTTTAACTGGCTTTAATAATAAAAGAAATTAATTCAATTTGGATGAAGTAAAAAGGTAGAAAATTTCTGGGTTCAGACAAGCCTTAATTCATTGTTGTTGTTGTTAGGCGCCGTCAAGTCATGTCCGATTCGTAGCGACCCTCACAGGGTTTTCAGTGGCTGTTTCGGGATTGCCTATGGAGTGGATTGCCACATCCTTCTCCCATTTTTGCGGTGCTGGGAATCAAACCCGAGACCTCCGAGACTGCAGAGCTGCACTATACCAACTGAGCTAAATCCTAGCCCCCTTGACCCATAGGCTCCAACAATATGGTGAACACTCAGTTTCTCACTATCATTTTCAACTTTTGTTTCTCAGGATTCTTGGTCTCATCTTTAGTAGGCTCACCTCTCTGCATACTTCTTCACTCCCAGGAAGGAAGAGCTTGACTTTGTCCACCACTGATAAGAAAACATGGGCTCTAGTCTGACTGGATGAGGTTCAGTCCATGTCCTGTCCCATATAAGACAATAAGCTGAGAGTTACTGGGCTTGGTTACCCTGAAGCATATGGGTGCTTTTGGGAAGATCTAGCTGCTCCCATGGAATAGAGGTTCTATAACAAGGGGAAGGGGTACTGGGAGGCTCAAATAGCAGTTCCCACCAGGTGTGCTCAAGTCTTCCTCCTATGAATTATTGTCTTTACAGGCAACCCTCAGCTGAGGCCCATCTCAGCTCATTCAAGCACCTTCCCTTTCTGTGTTCTGGCTCACATGAGCATTACCCTACCACCACCACCACCACACACACATACACACACACATACACACACAATCACCATTTAGCCTGCATTGTTTTTGTGGGTGGGACATGAGTGATAATCTCCTTAAAATCTTAGATTATAGGATTAATTCCTGAAGCATTTTCATTAGCATCACCTCCAGGCAGTGACTTCTTTTTAAGTTCTTGACTTATCCCCTTCCTGCCAAAGAAATTCTAGAAAGGCCTCTTTGTTGTTGTTGTTAGGTGCCATCGAGTCCGTATCTGACTCATAGCGACCCTCATAGGGTTTTCAATGGCTGACTGTTTCGGGATTGCCTTGGGAGTGGATTGCCAGGTCCTTCTCCCATTTTTGCAGTGCTGGGAATTGAACTCGGGACCTCAGAGACTGCAGCGCAGTGCTCTACCAACTGAGCTAAATCCCAGCCCCAGAAAGGCCTCTAGTCTTTCCTATTAATGGGAAAATCAAAGAAAGAAAACTAGATCAGCTAATCAACAAGAGGGCCCCAAATGCAACCAGCAGTCCACCTAATAAAAATCAGGAGCAGAGAGCACAAAGCCCTTCTCTGTAAGACAATAATATCAAAGAAGTCAGAGAACCTGGACTGTGTCCTCAAATCTAGCTATATTTTTGTGACATGTGTATGTTTTTCTTGGAATGAGGGAGGGAAGGAGTGGGAGAGAGAAAGAGAGAGAATACTTTACAAATACTTGAAAAAGTTTTTCTAAAAGCTTTAAAATAGGATTATCATATGATCTAGCAATCCCACTTCTTGGCATTTACCCAAAAGATTTTAAATCAGTATGTTGAAGAGACATTTCCAATTTCATGTACATTGCAGCATTATTCACAATAGCCAAGTTATAGAATCAATCTAAATGTCCACGGACAGATGATTGGATAAAGAAAATGTCTATATACACAATGGAATACTATTAAGCCTCAAAAGAGAAAGAAATTCTATTATTTTTCAACAATTAGAGAATTAGAGAACATTATACTAAGTAAAATAAGGCACAAAAAGACAAATACAACATGTTCATAGGTGTATGTACATGGAATCTAAAACAGTTAAATTCATAGAAGTAGAGAATAGAATGGTGGTTATAGAGGCTAAGAGGTAGACTAGGAAAATGATGATGAAAGAATACAAAGTCAACCAGGCTTGGTGGCACATACCTGTAATCCCAGCGACTCGGGAGGTGGAGGCAAGAGGATTGTAAATTTGAGACCACAGACAGACTGTGTAATTTAGTGATGCCCTGTCTCAAAAAGTTAAAAAAAAGGGGGGGGGGCTGGGAGTGCAGCTCAGTGGTCCAGCACTTGCAAAGCATGCAAGTGCAAGACCCTGGGTTCAACCCCCAGTACCGCAAAAGAAAAGAAAGAGAGAGAGAGAGAGAGAGAGAGAGAGAGAGAGAGAAAACAAAGTCTTGGGAGGAATATGGTGGATTTTTTAAAAGATCTATTGCAAGGTGGTGATTATAGTTAATAATAATGTATGGCACATTTCAAAATTGCTAAGAGTAAATTTGGCGGGCTGAGGTTTAGCTCAGTTGGTACAATGCTGCTCTGCGCACTGTGAGGCCCTGTGTTCAATCCCCAGCACCACAAAAATGGTAGAAGGATGTGGCAGCCCACTCCAGCAGCAATGCTGAAAATAATCAGCCATTGAAAACCCTATGAGGATCTCTGTAAGTTAGACCTGATTTGATGGCACCTAACAACAACAAGGATAAATTTCAAATGTTCTTATCATAAAAAATGATAAGCATTGGAGGTGATAGATACATTACTTAGTTTGATTTAATTATTCCTCATTGTATTCATAGATCATAGCATCACTTTGTACCCGAAAGTACATATGATTATAAATTTTCAATTTACAACAAAATTTAAAAAATTTTTTAAAGTACTTGAAAAACAACATTTGAAGGACTAGTTTCAAGTGAAATTACCCTTGCTTATATTATCTTACATTAAACTTCCTGGACTAACATAGTACAGTTATGTGATTGTAAATAAGCAAGACAGAGCAGAAGAGGAAATATGATACACCTTTGGCTGTGACTGCCTGAGTCACATTGGTAGGGCAATGGGCAGTTCTTTGTGGGCAAAATTTGAGCAGACCTCATGTTATAAGCAGCTGCCACAGCCACAAATGGAAGGTCACGTGTAGAGCCTCTGGTGGGTCTTTTGACCCAAATAACAATTACAACTGATGAGTCCTTTGAGTGTTAAACACGTATTGACCATGTGGTGGGTTGAGATCTAACTACTGGACCAGTAGCATACAAGAATTTTGCCAGGAATAGGGGGTCTGGGCAGAGAGAAAATTAGCTTGGCTGTGAGGACTGGCCCTTTAGTGTACTGAACATCTCAAATCACAATGCCTAAGATATGTAGCAAATTTGAACTTGATTCCTGCCTTTGATTTTAGAAAGATTTGGTGTGGTGGGTGGCAAAGGCCTCAGAAGTCTCTGCCAGAGACCAGTCAGTGAGTGGCAATGCTATGATCCCTCCCTAAACCAAGGCAGAAACTCACTCAGTGGCTAGCACCTGACAGAGACAATAGTGTTCCGTCTCCAGGGGAAAGTTGCTGGCAGTCTACCATTGAAGTTCAAGAGAGACATTGTGTCCCAAAAGGGTGTATACTTTGGGCACCCAGGCAGGTGTGGAAAAGCCTTGCAGCTGAGTGAGCTCATGGCATCCAGCTTTGGGTGGACACCTCATTTCCAGTCCTGGGCTTGGCCTGAAAAAGACAGTCTACAATCTTGCTTTTTATGAAACACAGAATTATAGGTTTTAAAAATATGATTATAAATATATTCTTGTAAAATATGAAAGTTGATCTGGATGCAAACAATAGCATTCTTTGTATTCAGTGTGTCTGTCCTTGTTTCAAAGATTCCCATCCCAGTGTTACACAGGATTAAGTTGTTTTGTAATAGAACCAAGTTTAAGACTTCCTTAATTGGGATCTCACCTTTTCTGGACTATTGCTGTTCTCTTTTTAACAAAGTGTTAATAACTCCCAAAGGATTTGCTATTAAATATACTTCCTTTCCCATAAATTTGTTCTGCTGAAACTTAAATTTCTCAGAAGCCAAAACCATGGTGGCTTCTTAGTACAACTAAAGTTTACCCTTAATGGAGTTTGGTTTTTAAAAATGAAGAATGCACAATTATGGAAGTAAATGTGTTCTCTAGTAAAAGACAAAATGTAATAGTTCTTAATTGTATGGGAAGGCAATATGTTGGATTTTTCTGCCTGGGTTTTAGAGCTGATTAGAAATTGGCATGGAACAGCTTGCAGAATAATGATGATATACAGTGTTATGTAACCCTGACCTTTTCTATTGGCTTTTAATCAACAGATTTGGGTCCAATGTCATGCAACTTTCTCAGGATGGGAATGCAATAACCTTATAGCATGTAATAACCAAAATAACAAATTAAAAATCTATTCCTGACTGAGAGTTTTTCTTCTTTTTCACATATGTGATTACAGTTTTAACTATTTGGCTTAGTATTGCAGACACTCAATTATCTACAAGAGTAATGGAGATTAGCAGTAAGAACAGGCCAACCCATCTAGTAAACTAAAATGCATTACCATATTTTAGACTGTCACCAGCATTTGCTTGTATGAATATCATTGTCTGTCTGTTCGTTCATTCGTTCCTTCTTTCTTTCTTTCTTTCTTTTTCTTTCTTTCTTCTTTCTTTCTTTTATTCTGCAGTATTAGGGACTGAATCCAGAGCCAGAATATATACATACATACATATATATATATATATATATATATATATATATATATATATATATATATATAATTATTATTATTATTTGAGATAAGATCTCTCTAAGTTGTATAGGCTGCCTCTGTCGTCGAACCTGCAGTCATCCTTCCTCAGCCACCCAAGTAGCTGGGATTATAAGCAGGTGTGAGCCACCACAACCAGCTAATTTCTTTATGGCCTTGTTGTAATTAACTGCCCTCATTGCTCCCATTTCTTGCCTAAATTCTTCAAGCAGCCTCCTAATTGGCCTCCTGTTCCCTGGTCTCCCTCTGCTCTCTATCCTGCACACTTACTATCGTTTAGATCCCAAGTGTCCTCCAAAGGCCCATGTGTTGAAGGTTTGATCCCAGCCTATGACCCAATTTGGAGGGGGTGCAGCCTTTAGGAGATGGGGCCTAGTAGAAAGAAATTATGGATTGGTGGCGTGCCCTTGGCAGGGATATTGGGACTCTGGTCCCACCTCTTTCTCTCTTTGCATCCTGACCACCATGAAGAAAACATCCCTCTTCTGCCACATGTTCCTGCCATGAGGTACTATGTCGCCACTGGCCCAAAGTGAAAGGACCAAGTGACTGTGTAGTGAAACCGCTGAAACTGTGAGCGCAAATAACCCTTTCCTGCTTTTCAGTTAGTTGTCTTAGATGGGAAGTCATGGAGAGCTGACAAGCACAATGCTGCAGGCAGGACGAGTCTTCTAAAAGCCAAATCGGAGGCTGTTCTTTTCTAGTTCAGAGTCTTCCTGTGTCTTAGCCCCGCTTCTAGACCCATGGCACACAATGCTCTTACCTGTCTCTCCAGCCAGTTAAGCTGTGATCCTCTGCTTCAAGGCCCTTCAGGATACCCAGTTTACTGCACCTGGTGCCAGTGTCTTGCTCCACCCTTCACTAGGATGCACTCACCCTAGCGAGGTCTCACCCTGTGAGTGAGTGGGGCTTCCCTGACTCCCTCCCCCAGGCAGTCTGAATTCAGACTCTCCCTGTCACCCCAGAAGATATCCACACCTTAATCCCAAGGCCTGGGCTGGAGTTTAGCTCAGTTGGTAGAGTGCCACTCAGTTCTCTGAGGGCCTGGGTTCAATCCCCAGCACTGTAAAAATGGGAGAAAGACCTGGCAGCCCACTTCCCAAACAATCCAAGAACAATCAGCCACTGAAAACCTTATGAATAGCAGAGAAGCACTGACATAGTGTCAGGTATGGCACAGGGTTGGAGAGTGTTTCATCCTGTTGTACATAGGGTTGCTATGAGTCAAACCCAACTCAACAGAACCTAACAACAACAACAATCTCAAGGTCAGCTGTGAAGGTTGTTGCCTTGCAGAGCACAAAAAGAAATTGCAGGTATGATTTTTAAAAAGATCTTGAGATGGAGAGATTATCCTGGATCACTAACGTAAATGCCATCATATGTGTCTTCACAAAAGGAAAGCATAGGGAGATTTGACACAGAGGAGGAGAAAGAGATGTGAACGTGGAGCCAGAGCTTACAGAGATGCAGCCACAAGCCAAGGAAGCCAGCAGCCTGCAGAAGCTGAAAGAGGCAAGTAATGGATTCTCCTCTAGGGCCTCCAGAAGGAGCACAGCTCTCCCAAGTGTTTGATTACAGCCCAGCAAAACTGACCACGGACTTCTGGCCTCCACACTGTGAGAGGATAAACTTTGTTGCTTTAAGCCACCAAGTACAGCCACCACAGGAAATGAGTACACTCTGCAACCTAGAGAGATTTGTACCCTGGACCCTCTATTCCTATGGGATCTGTACAACATACAGATTCGACAGGCTGTAGTCTGTTATTGGTTGCTTTTTCTACATCATCTGAGCTCCTTGAGGGAATTTTGCATCCTTGATTCCTGACATAGGACCTAATATTTATCAGTTGCTGAATAAATACTGAATACATACAAGACTGAAAGAATAACATCTGATGTGAGCTTCTTCAAGCTGTCTGTCTCCCACATCTGCCATCTTCTCTCTAAGCACTTTCATTTCATATCCTTTTCCTCCACATTGTATATTTTTCTCAAGCCATGTCATCATGTACTTTTAAGCTGTGCAATTTTTTTGTTTTTCTTCTTAACATCTTTTCTTGGTTCTTTCAGGTTCCTTTTTATTTCTTTTCTTGTTATCGTCTCTCCTTTTAATTTTATTTTTAAGTAAATCCATATTCCCTTTAATTTCATTTAGCCTGCAAAGTAGTTTTTTTTAACTTCTTAGATTAAACATTTTCAAATCTATAAAAAGGTAAAAAGGATAGTACAATAAACTCTGCCTTCACCTGTTGTTGTTGTTAGGTGCCGTTGAGTCGGTATCCGACTCATAGTGGCCCTCTGTACAACAGGGGAAACACTATTGTCAGTGCTTCTCTGCTGTTCATAGGGTTTTCAATGGCAGATTGATTTTGGGGAGGGGGCTGCCAGGTCCTTCTCCCAAGCCTACAGCTTCTGGTATTCCCAGGTGGTCTCCTATCCAGGTACTAACCAGACCTGACCCTGCTTAGCTTCCGAGATCTGAGGGGATCGGATGCCACAGGGCTACAGCTGCAGGCCTGCATTCACCTAGAGATTCCTTAATTGTTAACAATGGCAATATATATTAGTTTTTCTGTCTATAGAAAGATAGTAATTTGAAAGTCAAACCTATAAAAAATTTCAAACCCATAGAAAGGTAAAAAGAGTAGTACAAGAAACTCTGTATATCCTTCACTTAGAGATTCATTAATTGTTAACAATAACAAATATCTATTAGTTCTTCTCTATATATAGAGATATAGATATAGATGGGACTGGGGTTTAGCTCAGTTGGTAGAGTGCTGCTCTGGGCTCTCTGAGGCCCTGAGTTGGGTCCCCAGCACAACAAAAAAGTGGGAGAAGGACCAGGTAGCCTACGCCCAAAACAATCCTGAAACAGCCATTGAAACACTATGAATGGCAGAGAAGCACTGACATAGTACTGAGCATGGCATAGTGTCAGGGAGTGTTTTGTCCTGTTGTACATAGGGTTGCTATGAGTCAGACCTGACTTGACAGCACCTAACAACAACAGTAACTTAAAAATCAGTAGCACACATTGTGAATCTTTAACACCTAAATACTTACAGATATATTTTTAAATATGTGGGTGTCTCTTTTCCCCTCCTATTTTGGAGTTAGGCTATATGCCTACCTGTTTGTTGTTGTTGTTAGGTGCTGTTGAGTTGGATCATACTCTTAGTGACCCTATGTACAACAGAACAAGACATTCCCTGACTCTGTCATGCACACAATTTTTTTTTATGTTTAAGCCCATTATTGCAGCCACTATGTCAATCCATCTAGTTGAGGGTCTTCCTTTTTTAAGTTTGGACCCACCATTCTCCCAAACATGATGTCCTTCTCCAGGGATTGGTCCCACATGACAATATGTCCAAAATACCTTATGTATGTAACCTATTAGCCACCCTTGCTTCCAAGCAGCACTCTGGTTGTACTTTTTCTAGGACAGATCTGTTGGTTCTTTTGGCAATCCATGGTATATTCAATATTTGTCACCATTACCATAATTCAAAAACATCAATTCTTCTGTCTCCCTTATTCAGTGTCCAGCTTTCACAAGCATATGATGTGACTGAAAATTGTTGTTGTCCATGGTATAAAGTGCACCTTTATCTTCAATGTGACATCTTTACTTTTCAACACTATTTTTTATAGTAATTTAGAGGTGAGAAAAAAGTTTAATGGGGAAATTATGAAATGATTTGTGATATATTTATGCTATAAAAAAGAGAAGAAAAAGTATTTCAATCCAACAGGAACACAAAGTCTACAGCAATGACTTTTCAACACTTTAAAGAGGTCTTTTTTTCAACAACTTTTCCCAATGCAATGTGTCCTTTGATTTCTTGCCTGCTGCTTCCGTGGGTGTTGATGGTAGAACCAAGAAAAGTAAAATCTTGCACAACCTCAATCTTTTCTACATTTATCATGAAGTTACTTACTGACCCAGTTATAAGGGTTTTCACTGTGTTCTTTGATCTTCATCTGTAAATGTTTCCAATCCTCTTCACTTTCAGCAAGCAAAGTTGCATTATCTGCATAATACTGTTGTTAGTGAGTCTTTCTCCCATCTTAATGCCATGTTCTTCTTCACAAAGTCTAGCTTCTCATATTATTTGTTCAGCATAGAGATTAAATAGGTATGGTGAAAGGATACTGCCCTGATGCACACCTTTCCTGCCTTTAAACCAAGCAATGTTTCCTTGTTCTGTTTGAACAATTACATCCTGGTCCATGTACAGTATCCTTATGAGTACAATTAAGTGCTCAAATATTTCCCTTCTTCCCATTATTATCTGTAATTTGTTGTGATCCACACAGTCAAATGCCTTTGCATATTCAATAAAACATAGACATCTTTCTGGCATTCTCTGCTTCCAGCTAATATCCATATGACATCAGCAATGACGTCCCTGGTTCAACACCCCCTTCTGAATCCAGCTTGATTTTCTAGCAGCTCCATGCCAATATACTCCTGCAGTCACTTTTGAATGATCTTTAGCAAAATTTTACTTGCATGAGATAGTAATGATGTCATTCAATAATTTCCACATTCAGTTGGGTCCCCTTTCTTGGGAATAGGCACAAATATGTCTTCCAATCAGGTGGCCAGGTAGCTGTTTTCCTCTTGGCATAAAAAGTGAGCACCTCCAGTGCTGCATCTGTTTTTTGAAACATTTCAATTATTATTCCATCAATTCCTGGACCCTTGTATTTTGCCAATTCATTCAAGGCAGCTTCCACTTCTTTCTTCAGGATCATTGGTTCCTGATTATATGCAACCTCTTGAAATGGCTTATGGACATTATTCTCTCGTGGAAAGCATTGTGCCTTAGGACAGATCTTGAGATGTCTTTTTTTTTTTTTTAGGATAAATGCAACCCCATTTCTTTTTAAGTGGTTATTCCTGGCATAGTTGACCATGTGATTATCTGATTCAACATGGCCAATACTAGCCCATTTTAGTTCACTGATGCTTGGAACGTCGATGTTTGTGTACTCCATTTCCTTTTTGATGATTTATAATTTTCTTAGATTCATACTATGCACATTCCACATTCCAAGTATTAATGGATGCTTACAGTTGTTCCTTCTCATTTTGAGTTGTGCCACATCAGCAAATGGAGGTCCCAGGGGCTTTACTCCATTCCTGCCATTAAGGTCCACTGTACATTGAGGAGGTAGCTGTTCCCCAGTTGTCTTTTGAGTGCCTTCCACCCTCGGGGACTCATTTTTTGGCACTATATAGTTGACAGTGTTTCCCTATTCATAGGGCATTAAATGGCTAATTGTTTTGGGAGTGGGCTGCCATGTCCTTCTCTCTAGTCTGTCTTAGTCTGGAAGCTCAGCTGAAATTTGTCTACCATGGTGACCCTGCTGATATCTAATACCTGTGGCATAGCTTTCTGTATCACAGCAAAACACAAGGCCCCATAGTATGGCAAACTGACTGACAAGGGAGGGGCCTGTTTATTAGGTGCCAATCCAAAACAGCTGCAGCTCTTTCCTAAGAGTTTTCTGTGGGTTGGAATTAGTTGAATGCCCATTTCTCAGGTATATCTTCTCACTGTACAGACCTTTAAGGTCATTTCTGCAGTGATTCATTGACCTAAATTACTTTACCTACCATTTTGCTAATACTAGAAATCAGATCTCTCATTTCCAGGACAGGCATGTATTTACTGCCCATAATGGGAAATAGCTTTATTCTACTCATGAACTGAATGTAATTATTACTATGTTCAAAATCAGTTCCAAATTTGTGGCTCCTCTGAGCCATGTACAAGCTCCATATTGGTTTGATTCAGAGCTTATGTTTTGAAGGCAGAGCCAGAAATATGAGTGAATTCAAAGCCAGAACTGGGACAGACTATTACTAATTCCACACATTCCTATGTTATCATACCCTATCTCCATCTGGCCAAACTGTACCACTCATGGATTACACATCAATAGCACAAACATAGAGGTCAGTGTGAAATGTCTAAAGCACATTCTGGCACAAAACTTAGGCTAGAACATTGTTATTTCAAGTAAAATTAAAACATCTTAATACTTAGTGGTGCTGATATTTTGAACCTCATTCTAGATAAATTGTTTGCTGTGGCTACCATCATCTATTTGCCAAGACTTCCTGGGAAAGCCAGAGATTAAGCTACAGTGGTAACACTAAAAATTCAGGACTTCTTCCTGTGTTTCTAGTTTGTGCTTATTACTGCATTATTAAGATGTAAAGGAACCTTTCTCCTAACTATTGTCTTTATTTTATTTCATTTACACTGAGAAAAAGAAAAAAATTCTACTAATTAAAAAAAATGTGGTACATCAGCATTGACTGGCCAGAAGCTTACCAGTTGCAGTCCAGGAAAAATGATGCAGATTTAACCTGTGTGCCTTAGGTCAACATTTGGCTGCTGTCTAGCTGTGTGACTTTGCACATGTCACTTTCCTTTTCCAGCTATTGATTCTTTTTACTGACTAGTCTCCAGATTAGTAAGGGGATGGGGGAGAAAAGGGAGGGAAATGGGGAGGTGAGGTAGAGGAAGCCTCAGTCTCCACTCATTCTAAAATGTTAGGAAACAGAAAATATGCTGTATAAGTAATGATGTAAACTAGACATCTTTCATCTAATTAGATAAAAAATTTATAAGGGCCTGCTCACCATATGCAAATGATACTTTTCATTACAGAAGAGGATTTTGTAGTCATTAAAGCACATTTACTAAAGCCTCTAATTGGAAACAGCATTTAGTAGTAGTTACTACAAGTTACTGTATGTCCTTGAAAGTAATGGAACCCAATTCTTTTAAAGTCATTGAAAATGTGAATCTTCTGTCCCTAACAATGAAAAGCACTGAGTTAGTCAACTTTCCATCACTCCAACAAAAGACCTGAGATAATTAACTTGTAAAAAGAAAAAATTATTTTGTCTCATGGTTTTAGAGTCCATGTTGGGCTGACCCATTGCCTTTAAACCTCTAATGGGGGTGCCATATGGCAAGAATGGGGAATACATGGTAGAACAAAATGCCTACCTCATTCTTAGAAAGCAAGAGAGAGAGAGGAGGGAGCCAAGGGGGCCCACAATTCCCCATGGGGGCATGCCCTCAATGACCTAAGGGCCTTCCACAAGGCCGTTCCTCCTGAAGGTCCACAGGACCAATATTGCTACCCTGGGAACCAAATCTTTACACATGGTATTTTGGGAGACAATCAATATCAAACCATAGCAAGCATTAATGAGAACTTACTGCGTTGGTAATTCACAAGTATATACACAAGTAATTCACAAGTAAATGAATTTAATGGGGATGCAATCAACCTTTAATAGAGCAAGTGTCAGAAAAATAATATACACCAGTTTATACTTGGTTTATCAACAAGCTGTTATGACAGCTGCTTTGTGCCTATGTATTTCTTGTTCTTTCATTATAATATGATTTCACTGGATGTTAAAAGTCAGCAAGAAAAAAAAAGCACATAGCCTTTTATTGCACACTTTGGGGACCTCTTTCTTGATTGTTGAAATCTGAAGTCTGGAACAAACTTTTGCTCTCACCAGGATATGCAAACCCCAGTTGATTTTAAAATGTTTATTCCCTTTGAGATCCTTCTACAAACAAGGATGAAATTTTACTATTTCCAGATAGCTAGTAATCAATCTGATAGTATATTAGCTCAAATAATAAACAACTTCTGTGTGAACACCATTGATTGGTGTTAAAAGATGAATTGGTTAGTTAGCCACTGCTCTGCCTTCAAGGAGATTGTGGTCAAGAGAGGAAATGGACTTGTAAAAAAATACTATACAGTATAATGTATGTACCATTCTGATAGAAGTATACAAGACTCAATTCAGAGGAGGGTAGTCAGGAAAGCAAACTAGAAAATAGATCTGAGTAACTTACTTAGAATTCAGCATACAGAAAGGAACAGTAGAAAAATATTAAGAAACAAGGAGGTTAGAATGAAAAAGTCTAACATACTAGTAAAAAGAGCTCCAGATATAGAGGATAGAGAGAACAACTGACAAATTGCATTCAAAGAGATGATGTTTGAGGACTTAACAATATTGGTAAAAGACATGAATCCATAAATTGAACAAGCATAATCCCAAGAAAAAATAATTCACATATAGAGAAATTGTAGTAAAAGTGCAAAAAAAAAAAAAAAAGAAAAGAAAAAGAAAAGATAAAATCCTAGCATCTTGAGAAAAATGACAGATTACCTACAAAGGAGCAACAATTAGACTAACAACTTTAACTTCTCAACAATAACCATACAGTCCAAAGACAATGGAATAATATTGTCAAGGTGTTGAATGAAATATTTCTTCTATACTTGAGAAGAAAGATGACAAAGATATTTTCAGAATAGCAAAGAACTTATAAGTCAAAGAATTTTACTGAAAGAGATCCTAAAGTTTTCTTTGGGAAGAAGGAACCTAGAGAAAAAGAAATAAAAATATAATATTCAAAAAGTGGAAATGATTCATAATTTATCAAGTGATGAATGGATAAATAAAATGTAATGTGTCCATACAATGGAATATTACATAGCATTAGAAGGAATGATACATTCTACTACATATTAAATGCTGATATATACTACAACATGGTGAGCTTTGAAAACAATATACTAAGTGAAAGAAACCAAACACAAAAAGCTAGGAACTATTTGTATCTATTTATATAAAATGTTTGGAATAGGCAAATTCATACAGACAAAATTGCCAGAGACTTTTAGGGAGGAGGGAACGGGAAGTGACTGCTAATGTATGTGGAGTTTCTTTTGGGGAGGTGAAGATATCTGAAATTAGATAGTGTAGATAGCCACACAATTCTGTGAATACATTAAAAATCATTGAAATGTACACTTTTAAAGGGTAGATATAATGTATGAATTATATTTCAATAAAACTTTTTTAAAAGAACAAAGTGTTGAGCAAAAGAATGGGTAAACATGGAGGAATAAGGCAATTATTGTATAAAATAATAATAATGACTAGGAACTCTCATTCCTTGCTAGTGGGAATGCAAAATGTTACAACCATTTTCAAAGACAATTTGGCAGTTTCTTATAAAACTATACATACTCTTACCAAAAAGTCCAGCAATCACATTCTCTTGAATCTATTCAAAGGAATTGAAAACTTATATTCACATAAAAACTTGTACTGGGCATTTGTTGTTGTTGTTGTTAGGTGCCGTCGAGTCGGTATCCGACTCATAGCGACCCTCATAGGGTTTTCAATGGCTGACTGTTTCGGGATTGCCTTGGGAGTGGATTGCCAGGTCCTTCTCCCATTTTTGGGGTGCTGGGAATTGAACTTGGGACCTCAGAGACTGCAGCGCAGTGCTCTACCAACTGAGCCAAATCCCAGCCCTTACTGGGCATTTATATCAACTTTATTCATAATTTCCACAAGATGTCCTGTAGTAGGTAAATGGATAAATAAACTGTGGCACATTCAGACAAAGGAAATTTATTCATTGCTAAAAAAGAGAAATAAAAAAGAGAATGACCAAGGCATAAAAAGACATAGAGGAACCTAAGGTGCATATTACTAAGAAAAAGAAGCTAATCTGAAAAGGTTCTATACTATACAATTCCAATTATTTGATATTCAGGGAAAGTGGAAACTGGAGACAGTAGAAAATATCAGTGGTTGTCAGGGATTGGGATGGTGGGAATAGGCACAGCATAGGAGATTTTTAAGGCAGTGAATCTACCCTGTATGATTCTATAATAATGGATATATATCATTATACATTTGGCAAAACTCATAGACTGTAAAAAACCAGGAGTGAACCTGTCACATGACTATGACTTTGGTGATAATGATGTGTCAATGTAGGTTCCTGAAATATAACCCATATATCATGGGGGGAGGATATTGATAAAGGGGGAGGCTATATATGTGTGAGGGCAGAAAGCAAATCTCCATGCCTTCTCGATTTTACCTGAAATTGCTCTAAAAATAAATTTTATTGAAAAAAATGACTAACTTGAAAACATAAAAAACAGACAAAACTAGTCAATATGCTAGCATACTAGTTAACAACTTGTAAAATAGGAGAGAAGAGATTATATTTAAAGCAAATGTAAGTTTTAATAATGTTCAGGAGGATAAGAATATCAATTAATTTTAGAATTTATGTCAAGAATGCATGATAAATTTGTGGAGAAACTGGATCCCTCATACACTGATGATAGGAATGTAAAATCGTGTCACCACTCTGGAAAATATTCTGGCAGTTCCTTTCAGAACTAAAAATAGACTTACCACACAATCCAACAATTGCATTTTTAGGCATTTATCCCAGAGAAATTAAGACTTATTTTCATGTAGAATTTGTACATGAATATTCACAGCAGTTTTATTTATAACAGTCCTAAACTGGAAACTACTCAAATACCATTAAGTGAGTGAATGGTTAAACAAAACATGATACATCTACACCATGGAATACTACTCGAAATTGAAAGAATGAACTATTGATACAGCATCCCTATGCTGAGTGAAGAAAAAGAAAAGAAAAAAGCCCATTTTAAAAGTATACATACTTCAAAATTATGGTACATATACACAATGGAATACTACTCAGCAATTAAAAAATGAAATAATGTCATTTGCAGCAAAATGGATGGAATTGGAGAATATAATTTTAAGTGAATGAACACAAGTTCAAAAAGAGAAATACCATATGTTCTCATTCATATGTGGGAGCTGAATCAAACTTAAAGGAAGGAAAAAATCCTATGCATAAATTGAAACATGCTAAAAAGCTCAATTAAACAGCATAGAAGGGACAATTTAAAGAGACGAAAGAAGGAGGGAGGGATCTAGCAGAGGGAATCAAAGATTGGAGAAGACAGAAGGGGGAGGAGGGTCAATGAGGATGGAAGAAGGGGGAGAGGTCAATCTCAATGTAAACAGCACAACTTTATGAGTATGTTGGAAAAAAGGAGAAGATAGGGGGAAAAAGCCTACTAGAATAACTAAAATTAAAAATAATAATAGTAGTAGAAATAATACCAAAGGCTGGCAATAATGTAAACAGACTAGATCACTCATCTAATACTGCTGAGAATGTAAAAAGGTAGATCACTATAGAAAAAAGTTGGGACATATCAAAATCGGCATGTACATATATAGATAAATATTCTCACAAAAAGACACGCAAGTAGAAAGGAGACCATTGGTGGAGGCATGGGGATAGAGGAGGAGGGTCATGAGAGGCTAAGGGGGAAGTTCTGTGAGCAATGTACAATGAAATGAATGTATGGATGTGTCATAATGAAACCCATTGAGTTGTACTTTAAAAATTACCAATATAAAAAAAGCTACTCCATAAAAAATTCTAGAAACTAAAAGAGGGGGAGAGAGAGAGAGAGAGAGACAGAGAGAGAGAGAGAGAGAGACAGAGACAGACAGAGAGAGAGAGAGAGAGAAATAGCTACACTTGTAGCATTTTCTTGGGCAAAAATATTGCATTTACAAATATAATTTATGCACATAAATTATTTTATGTTACAACTCTATTGAAATGTAATTCGCACACCACACAATTCATTCATTTAAAGTGGACAATTCACTGGTTTTTAGCACATTCACAGAGTTATGCCACCATCACCACAATCAACTTTAGAACATTTTATCACCTTACAAAAAATCCTCCACCCTTTAGCTGTCATCCCTAAGCACCCATACTTCTCTTTTTAAACAAACCATTAATGTACCTGTAGATTAGTCTATTCTTGACATTTCGTATAAGTGGAGTAATACAATATGTGATTTTGTTGTAACTGGATTTTCCCACATAGCACCAACTTTTCAAGATTCATCCATATTATAGTATGTATCAACATTTCATAATTTTTATGGCTACATAATATTTCATTGCATGACTATACCACATTTTGTCCATCCACTTATCAGGTAACAGACATTTAGGCTATTTCTGCATTTAGGTCATTTCCATAATGGGCTAGTATGAATGATGCTGCTGTGGACATTTGTACAAGTTTTTGTTTGAGCATGTTTTCATTTCTCTTGGATATATACCTAAGAATGGAAGTACTAAATCAAATGGAAATTCCATAATTAACTTTTTAAAGACCTGCCCAACTGTTGCAAAGTGATCTTATCATTTTACATTCCCACCAGCAGCGTATGAAGGTTCTGATTTATCTACATCCTTGCTAATGCTTGTTATGTTCTGACTTTGTTCTATTATCACCATCTCATTTTGTGTGCAGTAGTATATCATTGTGGTTTTGGTTAGGATTTCCCTAATGATTAGTGATGCTGAGCATCTTTTCATGTGCTTATTGGCCATTTGCATGTCTTCTTTGGAGAAATATCTATTCCAATCATTTGCCCATTTTTAAGTCAGGTTGTTATTGTTGTTGTTGTTGAGTTGTATGTATTTTTTTGTTTGTTTTTTTGTTTGTTTGTTTTTGGCGGTACTGGGGATTGAACCCAGGGCCTTGTGCTTGCATGCTTTACAAGTGCTGGACCACTGAACTGCACCACCAGCCCATTTTTTTACTTTTTAAGACAGGGTCTCTCGAAGTTACACAGACTGTCTCTGGTCTCCAACTTGCCATCCTTCTGCCTCCGCCTTCCGAGCTGCTGGGATTACAGGTGTGTGCCACCGAGCCTGGCGAATTGTAGGTATTTTTTAATACACAATATTTTGGATTTCATTCCCCATTCAGGTGATATACAAATATGTTCTTCCATTCCATTGGTTACCTTCTCACTCTGTCAATAGTGTTGTTTGATGCACAAAAGTTTTAATCTTGATGAAATCCAACGTACCCATTTTTATTGCATGTGCTTTTGGTGTTATAGCCCAGAAATCACTTCCAAATCCTACTATCAACTTCTAAACTCCCAGCTTGATGTCATTTGAACTATTCAGTGAATGACACAAAGAATTTTGAACTCAGTTATTTCTACTCAACACTTTACTTTTATAGTTTTGGAAGATTTTCATAATTATCCATTCAATGCCAAATTTCTTTTGATTCTTTATTTTCCTGGTTATTGCCAAATGCATTAAATTGTAAATAGAAAGCATGAAAATACCATATTGTATTGTGATACAATTGTTCCCCATAAGGAATAATGATCAAAATTATTGCCAAGTGCCTTTTATTAGGAAAAGGAAATTCTTAACTGATTAAAGACCATGGATATTATATATCAACTATAAAATAAGTTTTCAACTTCTCTCCTTCATTTAAAAAATACTGAATTTCACTTCAGCTCATGTAATAGAACTCTAAAACTTCAAAGACATTTTGCATTCTGAAAAGGATTTTTTGTAGTTGTAATGTTCATTTGAAATTCAAATAGCTCTTTGGAATTTGAAACTAAGCTAGAAGTTATGTACTATAGAATAAAGGGGGGAAGATCCCCCATATCACTGCTAATTTATACTTTACAGAAGATATACCTTTGTGCCTAGAGGAGCAGCAAATGAATCTTTTAAAGTTATCAAATAATTCATGAGCTATGTATGATAAACATCTTGGGCAAAGTGTAAGAACATTTTTTAACCTCTATAGTTCTTATTTAAACTATTATATATTTTCAAGTTAGTATTTCTTAAAGCCCTAATTTTGTATAGTAGATGACTTCAATAGACGCATAAGACAGGTCTCCTGCCTCAGAGAATCTGCCTTCTCACTGTAGGGCCTGACACAAATGGCAGTATCAAAGAAGAAATAAGGAATATTTGCCATTTGGAGTCTAAGAAAGTAAGATGGATTGAAGTGCTCTGAGAAGGTCTCAAGGAATTGGACCTCTGCAGGGCAAGAGAGTGAAGTCTGCCTGGAGTGGGCTAAAGGGGAGAGCAACCTGTCTAGGTGAATGGAGTGGCACAAACAAGTGTTCCATCTGACTGAGGGTAGCGTGTGCCAGAGACCTGATGCGGAGAAAGCACGTTGAGTATGCCCTGACCAGCTGGATGGCCAGGGTGAGGGCAGACTATGGGATCTGACAGGACAATGGGAAAAAGCAGTGTCTCTTGTGGAAATTATACACTTTTAGACGTAAAGGGGTTTCTGGAAACATCTTATCCAACAGCCCCTTTTTATAGAGGTCAGGGAGGTGAAATAACTTGTTCAAGTTCACTTGATTACAAAATATAGAAAAAATCAGGTCTATGTGTTAGATTTTCCTTTAACATCAAGATCAATAATCTTTCTTTTGTATCACAGTCCTTCGGAGTATATTAAGAGAAAAGAAAATGAACATAAAAGATAAATAAGAAACATCTTAGTGGGAAAAAGTTAGAACCTTGTGATTATTTTCTAGAGAATCCAGTAAAGAACCAAGTTGTTTTCTAAAAAATAGTTGATTAAAGTGAAAAACTTGTTAGGTGCCATTGAGTCGAGTCTGGCTCATAGTGACCCTCATAGAGTTTTCAATGGCTGATTGTTTCAAGATGGCTTCAGGAGTGGATTGCAATGTCCTTCTCCCATTTTTGTGGTGCCGGGGATTGATCTTCGGTCCTCAGAGTATGTGGAGCAGCACTCTACCAACTGAACTAAACCCCAGCCCCACACACATATTAACACATGCAAATCAACAGCACTGCTATGGGGGTATTGTAGCACTGGAGTCAAAAGTAACCCTAATTAAATCATATCCATATTCAAAATCTACCCTGGCAAATGGATGCTAAAGTAAAACTGAGTGAATGAGTGAGGGAATGAATAAATACATTAATATATCAATTTAAATTTGTCTTTTTTAAATAAATCTCTTAAGTACTACTTTACCATTTAAAAAAATAACATATTTTCTTTTTACAGATCCATCTTTTTGGAGTGTTGCTGGCTATTTTAGGAAACTTGGTAATCAGCATTTCCCTAAATATACAGGTAAGAAAAACCTTATTTTTCTAACTCTGTGACTTTCATGGGTCTTGAGCACTTTTACCTTTGTGGTTCTTTCCCCTCCCCATCCTCTCCCCCCCAAAAAAGAAGGAAAAATACATATTTTACACAAAGACAAATATAATTCAGGCTGGATTACATTCACTTTTCCCCCCTTCTTCTGATTTTAAAAGGAATCGAATGTTTTTGTTGTCCCCCTCACAGTACTGTGGACACTAGAGAAAGTGCGTACTATGTCTAATGGATGAATCACATGATATGACTTTCTGTGTCTTGATCTCTTCATTCCTTTCATAGTCTTTACCCCGACATGGGATAGAAATATTTTTTAGAAATAGTTTATAGGTGAACAGATATTTTTCTTTCTTTAAAATGCTGTTAAACATGTCTGTATAGACTAAAGATCTTGAAACAATGTAGAACATAAAACAGAAACTTTAACTGAAATATGAATTAGTAATTTGCCCATTTGGTAAACTGAAAACTGAGTAAAATATTAATTTAAAACCAAGTCATAAGTTGAAATAATTTTAAATAATTTAATGAATCATTCTGAAGCAGAATTAAGCCAACAGTTTCTGAAACTATTGAATCAAAATAAACCTAAGCATCAAAATATCTCCCAGAATATTATATAATGTTATATAAACTCTTACTAGTAAATGAGCTCATAATTTTCATTAATTACTAAGAAATGTATTACTGGAAAAAATACCAAAAAAGTCATTTTCTTTATTGTGTTAGATTTCCATCACTGTGACAAAATATCTGAGAAAATCAACTAATGAAAAGGTTTATTTTGGCTCATGGTGTCAGTCCATGGTCACATTACCCTGTTGCTTTGGGACTATCATGGCATTCGTAGTACATTGTGGCAGGAGCCCACAGAGCCCTCTTCAGCTCATGGTGGCTAAGAGAATGAGAGAGACAGAGAGAGACAGAGAGAGAGAGAGAGAGAGAGAGAGAGAGAGAGAGAGAGAGAGACCAATATCCCCTTCAAGGGCATTCCCCCAATAACCTAACTTCCTGCAAGTAGATCCTACCTCTTTAAGGTTCCACTGCCTCCTAATAGCATCAAAGGCTGGTGATCAACCCTTTTAACACACGGGTCTTTGTGGAACACTTCAGACCTAAAGTATAGCACTTATGAAAAAGAATTCAAAAAAATGAAAAAAAAAGTAAAATTCTCTTTATTGCTCAGCAGTAACCAATATTAATTATGCATTTTTTCTAATCAATTTCTATGCATGAGCAGGACACATACATTTGGCTGGATGTTCCAAAATGCATATTACTATCCTATTACTGCCTTTATTATGCCTATTGTCAGGCCACCCTGGCATCCAATGCCATCAGATCTCAGAAGCTAAGCGGGGTTAGCTAGGTTAGTACTTGGGTAGGAGATGGCCTGGGAATACCAGATGCTGTAGGATTGGGAGAAGAACCCAGCAGCCCACTCCCAAAACAATCAGCCACTGAAAACTTTGTGAATAGCAAAGAAACACTGACAAAAGCACACAGCATGACAAAGTGTCAGGTAGTACTTTGTCTGTTGTAGGTGAGGTTGCTATGAGTTGGACTCAACTCAACAGCACCTAACAACAACAACATCCTTTGTTATAAGACACATGAGTTATTTTTTGCACTTATAAATAGTAATAAAATTAACATTTCTCTCTATATTTATATAAAGACACATATACTTTAAATACTTGTGTGAGTATTCCTTATGTCAAAAGATGTTTTCATTTTAAATATTGCAACCATCAGCCAAATTGGTATCTACCAGGACTGTACCATGTTACACTCACACAATTTTGGCAATAACCACTCTCCATAATCTCAATGATGTATATCATTAATTATTTGTAATTATTCATAGTTAAAGTCATCTGATAGATGAAATGGTATTTCATTGTTTCAAATTGTTTGCATTTCTTTATTTATAAGGTTAAGAGTTTTCTCACTTGTAATCTGACATCTATAAATGACTATTTCATATCCTTTATCTCTTGGATTCTCTTTCTTGTTTATTTGTAGGAATTCTCTTTATATTGTTTGTTGTTAGGTGCTGAGTCAGGTCCATATGGTTTTCAATGGCTGATTATTTGGGGATTGTTTTTTGAAAGTGGGCTGCCATGTCCTTCCTTCATTTTGGGGATGCTAGAGATGGAATCCAGGGCCTAAGAGAATGCAGAGCAGCACTCTATTGAGATAAACCCCAGCCTCTCTTTATGTTAGTGAAATTAAACCTTTATTATTATGTGTCCTGAAAATATTTCCTCCTACTCTGCTCTGTGTTTTCACTTTTATTTTTATTCATAGTATTTTTTGTATACAGATTTTTTAATGCAGCAAAATATTTGTCTTTCTGGCTTATGAAATTTGTATTCTAAGGAATACCTTAAAAAGGCATTCCTTATTCCTATTTATTGTTGTTTTATGGTACTGGGGATTGAACTCAGGTCCTTGTGCCTGCCAGGCAAGTGCTCTACCTGAGCTATATCTCTAGTCACAAGATTTGTTTTTAATGGTCCATGTTTTATACTTTTATTATTTTCTTTTAAAATGTTTAAGTCATCTGGAATTGTATACAATTCTTACAAGGACATATGCTCAGTTATCATAAAATCATTATGGGAAATATCTTTGTTTAATGGCCAGTTTGTTTTTGTGGTGCTAGAAATCAAACCTAATGTCTTATGCAATGGTCAACAAGCACTCTAACACTGAGCTACATTCCAACCCCATATATATATATATATTACATATACATTTTATATATATACATATGTATATATTTTTAAATATAAAGAAATATTCAAGCCAAATATAAGTAAGAGTCAAACTGCCTCCCCTAATTCCCTGCATTCTGCCCTGCTATTATGAATTGTGGTAAATACTTTGACCTATAAACCTAAATCCCTTTCAAAAAGTTCTGTTTAATAATTTATTATATTTTATCAATGTTTATTTTGTTGTCTGGAAATATCTGGCATTCTAAAAGAACTCTAAAAAGTCCCTTAACTTTTTAACATACACCTTGTCTTTAAATAGTAATAAGAATACATATTTTACAGAGCTGTTATGAGAACAGAGCAATGTGCACATATAAAAAGACCCTTCAAACTATAAAATGCTATATAAATATTAGTTGCTTCTGCCATTAACATTTGGGGCTAATGTTGTTGTTGCTGTTAGATGCTGTCAAGTCAGGGCTGACTCATAGCGACCTTCATAGAGTTTTCAATGTCTGATTGTTTTGGGATTGGTTTTTTTGGGGGGAGTGGACTGCTACATCCTTCTCCCATTGGGGCTAATAAGAATTGTAGTAAGTGCCCTATGATAATCTGCAGGATGGGTTTTAGCTCAGTTGGTAGAGTGCCTCTCTTCATTCTCCAAGGCCCTGGGTTCAATACTCAGCACCACAAAAATGGGAGAAGGACATGGCAACCCATTCCCAAACAACCCTGAAACAATCAGCCATTGGAAACACTATGAAGGTTAACAGATGGTAGAATGCTGTTCTGTACTCTCTGAGGTCCTGGGTTCAACCCCCAGCACCACAAAAATGGGACAAGGAAGCCGGGTGCAGTGGTGCACGCCTGTAATCCCAGCAGCTTGGGAGGCGGAGGCAGGAGGATTGCAAGTTCGAGACCAGAGGCAGTCTGCGTAATTTAGCGAGACCCTGTCTCAAAAAAGTAAAAAATGGGCTGGGGGGTGCAGCTCAGTGGTCCAGCACTTGCAGAAAATGCAAGCGTGAGGCCCTGGGTTCAATCCCCAGGACCACAAAAAACAACAACAACAACAACAACAAAATGGGACAAGGACATAGCAACCCACTCCTGAAGGAATCCTGAAATAATCAGCCATTGAAAACCCTATGAATAGCAGAGAAGCACTGACATAGTGCCAGGCATGACACAGTATCAGGGAGCGTTTTGTTCTGTTGTACACAGAGTCGCTATGAGTCAGACCTGACTCAAGGGCACCTAAAAACAACAACAACAACAACAACATGATACTCTGCAAATAAATTTTAAAAGCCACAATGCAAATTTATGGGACCTAAAATTTCAAAGTAAGTTTCAATTGAGCAGAAATGTTTTCTTACTTATATACTGATCTATTTCCAGAAATATTCTCATCTTCAACTGGCACAAGCAGAGCATCCAAAGCCATACTTCAAGAGTGTGCTTTGGTGGGGTGGAGTCCTACTGATGGCTGTGGGAGAGACCGGGAACTTTGCAGCCTATGGAGTTGCCCCCATCACTCTCATCGCACCATTAGGCTGTATGTCTGTTACAGGTGGGCCATTTTTCCATGTTTTGACAAATAAAAATGTTAAGACTTCAGGATAGTTAGAAAAAAAACATGGAACAAAAAAAAAAAAACAAGAAGACAAACTATTCCCCATTTTCTTAGCATGTCAACATGGAATTATGCTTCTAATTTCAATTAGCCCATTCCCGGCCATATTACCCACGAAGAAACTTGGATTATTGTACCTAATCCATTTACACTTAGAAGCCAGGTTCTCACCATCTGAGTTTTAATAAGTTAATGGTTTTGTTGTTGTTGTTGTTGTTAGGTGCCGTTGAGTCGGTATCCGACTCATAGCGACCCTCTGTACAACAGGGGAAACACTATTGTCAGTGCCTCTCTGCTGTTCATAGGGTTTTCAATGGCAGATTGATTTTTGGGAAGGGGTTTCCAGGTCTTAAAATTTTATACTATTTCTAATCATTGCTGGATTATCTAAAAGCATTTGTAATGCAGTTATGTTTTATTCGTATGTTAAACTGACATTATATGTAGTTAGTCTTTGATATCTGATCTTGACTCCATATTTTAGTATCTTTTTGACATAAAGATTAAATATTGGTTATACCACATTCCCATAAGAATGTGCAATTTTATACTAACATCACAATTATCTACTTTCAAATTTTGTATGACTTCCCAAATACATTTACAAAAGAGTAAAATGAGATGTTGCTAAAGACTTTTTAAAAAGAGCAAAAATCACTGCTAAAAAGGAGAACAAATTCTCTAAGCCTTGTTAAAAATCAATAAAATCTTTTTGGTTTTATTCTTTATCTGCTGCTATGGAAACAACATGTTTCTAAATTTCTATGAATTTAGAAACTTCATTGAAATAGAAACAACTTGATAGTCATTGTGAACAACTAGATCAACCACATCATGTGCTTACATATCCTAATTTTAATATTTCTCCCTAAATACGATGATATTTTTAAAGAAACTATAGCTTAAGCTAAAAAAATGTATATTCAAAAAGAATATCATTTTATTTTGTAAACTTCCTCCTTTCCTAGCCTTTCACAATATTTTAATATCTTTTCGTGATGTACAATAGTAGAATATTTCACAAAGAACATTTGCTTCATTTTCTAGAAGTTGTTTAAAGCCCCCTTACTGAAAAGGCAAAAATTTATGTAGTCATTTACCATTTTTGACATCCTAATAAAATGAGCAAATTGAATATATTTTATCTTCCATTTACTGCATAAACACATTCATGGACATTCTAATTTTTAGATAAAAGATCTTGTTAAGTTGTAAACATGAGAGGTGAGGTCCTTCCAGGTGTTCTGAAAACATGTTATTCTTCAGATTGTGTATTTACTGCTGATCTGTAGTTTTGTTTCTTACTCTGTTTTATATTCAGTTTCCATGAAATAGCCAA
This sequence comes from Pedetes capensis, assembly GCA_007922755.1. Taxonomy (NCBI): domain Eukaryota; kingdom Metazoa; phylum Chordata; class Mammalia; order Rodentia; family Pedetidae; genus Pedetes; species Pedetes capensis. Next base: position 263,401 of record VMDO01000708.1, read on the forward strand.
AGGAAGAGGTGAGCAATTCATAGGTGTGCTGAGAAACAAAGCATCCTTTATCACATAAGGTCTCTGCGGTCTGGGGGTTTAGGAAGTTACACGCTGTTCAGTAGAGGCTCTGGGAGAGGGTCATGCCACTGTGAAACTTCAGAGGCAGATGCAGGAAGCCCAGTGTCCAAAACCTATTGACCCCAGGTGCCTTTATGTGGAGCATCTAAAGAGACAACAATTTCTGCAGAAACCCTTTAGCAATACTCACAAGTAGTCTCATCATGCTAGAGACTCAGCCTAAATAATCCGCCTATGCTAAACAGTGGCAGTTGTACAGTGGGAATAGCCGGAGCACACAGGTGAGTCTGAGCACCCAGGCCTGGCCCTAGCTGTGTGTAAGATCAGGGCCAGAAACCTTCAAACCTTTGTCTTCCCTTTTCATTTCTTTCCAGTTATTTCCCAGTGAGTGATAGATCCCAAAACTTATTCTGAATGAAATGCTAGTTGTACTGCAGTGTAGTTAACTCTAGATGTTGATACGTGTTTGTGTTTCCATTAATTAAGAAAGCTCACTGGTTTCTAATTTCATCTAGAACCTAGGCAGGTTATCGCCTCAATAAGCCAGCCAGTAGATTGGTCAAGAGCACACACTCCAGGGACACATTGCCAAGGTTCAGAACTCAGTCCTGCCCAGGGCAAGCTCTGTGACCTTGTGCAAGTTATTTAAGCCAAGTTAAGCCTCAGATCAACAATCTGTAAAATGGCAATAAAAATAGTTACTATTTCTGAGGCAATTATGAAGAATTAAGTAAACTCAACCACCTAAGAACAGTATCCGACATAATGACAGCATTAGCTATTGTTACTGTGATTTATAATAATAATTATCACATAGAAACAAACTGCATTATTTTTATTGGAAATTTTTAATGTACACCTTAATGTGATTTATTCTGATGTGCTTTTCATTGTGACATTTCCATATATGTATTTTGTTGTACATTACACAGATAAGTT
>VMDO01000709.1:0-47320 GCA_007922755.1 Pedetes capensis
CTGCGAATGACCCTATTTCATCTTTCTTGATTGCTGAATAGTATTCCATTGTGTATATATACCATAGTTTTTTTATCCATTCTTCTGTTGAAGGGCACTTTGGTTGATTCCATATCTTTGCTATTGTGAAAAGTGCTGCATTGAACATGGAGATGCAGGTGTCTCTATGGTATGATGACTCATCTCCCTTTGGGTAAATACAATGCCAGCCCTGAATCATTGACTGTGTCTCAAATCACTCCTAGTTTGAGGAGAAAGTTGCTCCTTCCACCATTGGTATATAAAGCATCATTGATTGTGAAGTCCGTGGAACACCATTCATTCTTTTCTATGTAGTATCACATAAAGAAAGCACTTGAGCAACTCAAGTACAATAGTAATTCATTAGAAAAATATGTCTATGAAATCAGTGGTAATTTCACTTTCACCAAGGAGAAATGCAAATACATAAACCATTGGATCAGAGTAAGAACCAACCTAGCAGGGAGGATGACATTATAAGCAGTGTAAAGTGAATACAGTTAAGACATGCATTTTCTGGCCCTTGGTATTTGGCCACTAAAATTATTCAGCATTCAAATGATATCGTTGAAGTACCAAGCTACTACTTTGTGTTAGAGAAGTCAAGAACATAAGAATATGACCTGATTTTTTTTTTTTTTTTTTGGTGCTGAGGATTGAACCCAGATCCTTGCACATGCTAGGCAGGTGCTATATTTCAGATCTATATTACCAGTTACAGTTCCATTATTTATTTTGGGACAGAGTCTCCCTAAAGTTGTACAGGCTACCTTTGGCCTCAAACACAATCTTCCTGCCTCAAGCCTCCCTGAATCACTGGGATTACAGGCATGTGCTATGATACTCAGTTTAAAATCCTTTTTGAATTCAAACTGAAAATTTTAATTCTGTTTTATATGGGGGACATTCTCCTATTTAAATCACAAAGATCATGTTTTAGAAAACTGTCCCTAATGTTAGAAAGTAAGATAAGTAAAAGATTTTAATAGGGTTCTAGAGTTTTCTTTTTCCTTTTCTTTCCTTTTTATTTGTTTATTTATTTATTTTGGTCTTTTAAAAAAGGATTTGACTCTTTTATTAACTAAACTTATTTTTAACTGATACATAAAACACGTAAACATTATACATATTAATGTGTTATCATGTGATGTTTTGATATATGTATACATTGTATAATGTTTAATCAAGTTGTTTTTGTTGTTAGGTGCCGTTGAGTTGGTATCCCACTCATAGCAACCCTGCATACAACAGGCAAAACACTATTGTCAGTGCTTCTGTGCTGTTCATAGGGTTTTCAATGGTGGATTGATTTTTGGGAGTGGTCTCCCAGGTCCTTCTCCTAAGCCTACAGTATTTGGTGTTCCCAAGCTGTCTCCCATCCAAGTACTAACCAGGACCGACCCTACTTAGCTTCTGAGATCTGACAGGATCAGATGCCACAGGGCTATGGTTGTAGGCCTTAATCAAGTTAAGCATATCTGTTTCCTCAAACATCAGTCATTTATTGTAAAAATAATCAAAATCCCTTACTATTTTGAATACTTGTTTTGAAATTTATTTTTGTTAATCATTAGTTTTTCTTTTTTACTGATACATAAAAAGACAAAAACTGTACTTACTAATGGTCACTATGGGATGCTTCGATGTATGTATACATTAGGTAATCAGGTTAAACATACATATTTTCTCAAACATTAATCATTTCTTTATGTCGAAAGCATTTAAAATCCTTTCTTCTATCTTTTTGAGAACTACATTGTTTGTTGTTAGGTGTTTTGTGTACATTGTTACATTAGCACTTCTTGCTCATGTGTCTCTTATTACCAATTGATCAACCTTTCCTCATCTCTTGCTCCCCTGTACTCTGCTCAGCCTCTGGTAACCAACATACTCCTCTCAATTTCCATGAGGTCAACATTTATAGATGCCACATATGAGTGAGATCATGCAGTAATTGTCTTTCTATGCCTGAATTATTTCACTTCACATAATGATCTCTAGTTCATACAATAGGATTTCAATTTTTGTAATGGCTGAGTAGTATGGTGTTCATGTGCCACACTGTCTTTATACATTCATCAACTAATGGACATTTGTTGTTGTTATTGTTGTTGTTAGGTGCCATGGAGTCATGTCTGACTCATAGCGACCCTCATAGGATATTCAATGGCTGATTGTTTTGGGATTGTTTTGAGAGTGGACTGCCATATACCTCTCCCATTTTTACACTACTGGGGATCAAGCCCTGGCCCCCAGAAAGTGCAGAGCAGCACTCTACCAACTGACCTAAACTCCAGGATATTTAGGTTGTTTTCATATCTTCACTATTGTGAATAATGTTGCAATGAACAAGGGAGTTCTCTTTGACATACTGATTTCAGTTCCTGTAGATAGATACTGATGGTGGAATTGCTGAATCATATGGTTCATATATTTTTCAGTACTGGAGAGTTGAACCTAGGGACTGGTGTATGCTAGGCAAGTGCTCTACTGCTGAGCTGCATACCCAGACCATGTTTTAGTTTTTATTTTGAGACAGAATCTTGCTAAATTGCACAGGCTGCCTCTGGCCTCAACCTTGCCATTCGGCCTCAGAGTTACCATTCTACCTTAGCCTCCTGAATTGTTGGGATTACAGACATTTGCCACTACATTGGCTATTTTCAATTTTTTTAGAAACCTCAATATTATTTTCCATAATGCTTGTATTAAGTTATATTCCCGGGAGTAGTATGCAAGATTCCTCTTTTCCACATCCTCCCTTGCACTTGTTATCTTTGATCTTTTTATATTAATCCCTCTTATTGGACAGGAGTGATATTCCATTGTGGTTCGGATTTGCATGACCATGAAAATTAGTGAAGTTGAGCAACTTTTCATATACCTATTGATCATTTGTATGTCTTTTAAGAATGTCTATTTAGGTCTGTTGCCCATTTTGAAGTTAGGTTATTTCATTTTTTTGTTGTTGTTTTGCTTTGCTTTTGAGTTTTTTGAGTTTTTTTATATATATATTTATATATTCTGAATGGTAACTCTTTGCCAGATGTGGAGTTTGCAAATATTTTCTCACATTCCATGGGTTTTCTTTTTACTATGATGAGTATTTCCTTTGCTGTGGACAAGCTTTTTAGTCTGTGATAATTCCATTTGTCTATTTTTACATTGATATATGCTTTTGGAGTCTTGCCCCCCCAAAAATCTTTCACCATTTCAATGTCATGAAGCATTCCCTCTATATTTTCTTGTAGTACTTTCATAGTTTCATGTCTTACATTTAATTTTTTAATGCATTTTGAGTTGATTTTCATAACTAGTAAGTGATAAGGGTTTAGTTTCATCCTTCTACATGTAGATATCAAATATTTTATTTTATTTTATTTTATTTTTATTTTTGTGGTACTGGGAGGTGAACCCAGGGCCTCGCGCCTGCATGGTTTGCAGGTGCTGGACCATTGAGCTGCGCCCCCAGCCATTTTTTTTCTTTTTTCTTTTTTTTTTTTATTTTTTTGAGACAGGGTCTCACTAAGTTATGCAGACTGCCTCTGGTCTCGAACTTGTGATCCTCCCACCTCCTCCTCCCAGGCAGCTGGGATTACAGGCGAGCGCCACCGCACCCAGCCAGATATGGAATTTTCTTAGCACCTTTTTCCAATGCATGTCCTTAGTATTTTTGTCAAAATTCAGTTGACTATAGATGCATGGCTGTCTATTCTGTTTCATTAGTCTATGTATCTGTTTTTATGCCAATATCATATTGTTTTGATTACTATAGCCCGGAAGTATATTCTGAAGTCAGTTAGTGAAATGTCTCTTCCTTTATTCTTTTTTACTAAATATGATTTTGGTTATTTGGTTTGATTGGTTTGTTTCTGATTCCATAAGATTCTAGGACTTTTTTTTCCCTACTTCTGTGAAGAATGTCATTGGTATCCTGATAGAGATTGAATTGAATATACATACTAATTTGGGTAGTATAGACATTCTAACAATATTAATGCTTCCAATCCATGAACCTAGGATTTCTCAATATTTTTTGTGTGTCCTCTTTAACTTATGTCATCGTTGTTTCAGAGTTTTCATTATAGAGCTCTTATACCTGATTAAAGTTATTGCTAGATATCTTACTTATTTGTATCATTTGTGAATTGGATTGTTTTCTTAATTTCTATTTCAGATAATTTGCTATTGGTGTGTAAAAAAGCTACTAATTTTTTCCAGGTTGATATTGTGTCCTACAACTTTGCTGAATTTATTGATCAGTTCTAATAATTTTTGGTCATGTCTTGGGGGCTTTCTACTAGATATAAAATTAATCTATAAGCAATGACAGTGCAACTTCCTCCTTTCCAATTTGTATGCCCTTTATTTCTTTATCTTTACTAATTGCTCTGGCTGACACTTCTAGTTCTATATTGAATAAAAGTGGTGGAAGGCAGCATCGCAATTTTGTTCCAGACATTAGAAAGCTTTCAGCTTTTTCTCATTTATTTTAATGTTAGCTGTTGACTGATTATAAGTGACTTTTATTATGTTTAAGTGTTTTGCTTCCATACCTAATGAGTTCAGTGTTTTTATAATGAAGGGATGTTGAATTTTATCAAATGCCTTTTCTGCATTGATTTAGATGATCATATGTTTTTTGTCTCTCATTCTGTTAATGTGGTATATTATGGTTATTGATTTATATGTTTTGGACCATCTTTGCATGCCAGAGATGAATCCCACTTGATCATGGTGAATAACCTTATTAATGTGCTATTAGATTCAGTTAGCTAGGATTTTGTTGAGGTTTTTGCATCTATGTTCATTAAGAGTATTGGCCTGTAATTTTCTTTTTTAGTTGCATCCTTGTATAGTTTTGGAATTAAGGTTATGCTGGCATTGTAGAATATGTTTGGACGTTCCCTACTTTCCAATTTTTTAGAATAACTAAAAAGCAGTGAAAGAATATTTGGTAATACCCAGTAGAGTAGTCATCTATTTCTGGACTTTTCTTATATAGAAGACTTTTTATTACTGATTCAGTCTTGTTACCTGTTATTAGTCTGTATAGGTTTTCTGTTTCTTAATAATTGAATTTTGTTAAGGCATGTGTCCAGAAACTTGCCCATTTCTTTTAGTTTACCAAATTTGTTTGCATATGGTTGTTCATAATAATCTCTACTGATATTTTGTATTTCTTTAGTGTCAGTTGTAATGCTTCCATTTTCATCTCTGCTTTTATTTACTTGACTGTTGTCTCTTCTTGGCTAGACTAAGGATTTACAATTATATTTATCATGTCAAAGAGCTAGCTCTTTATTTCATTGATCTTTTGTATTTTCATAAAAACATTAAAGATCATTTATTTCTGCTCTGATTTTTATTATTTCTTTCCTTCTACTAATTTTAGTCTTAGTTGTTTTGTGGTTCTTGAGATATAGTGTTAAGTTGCTCATGTGAAATATTTCTGGTTTGTAGACATAGGCATTGATTACTAATTTAATATCTTTAAAAAAATAGAATTCACATTTTAAAGCAGTTTTAGGTTCACAGCAAAATTGAGCAGAAGGAACAAAACTCTCCCATATATGGTTGCCTACAAACTTTCATAACCTCCCTCATTATCAACATTAGTTGATAAAACTACAATGACAATGTCCATAGTTTACTTTAGGGTTCACTGTTTTCCATTTCATTCTTAAATTTTATTTTAATTTTTTGTTACTCAGAACATGCTAGCAGAAGCATTATTGGATAAAGTGATAAATATGCTAATCCTCTATATTGACAGTTTATCCTACTAGGACCTAAGGATCCCCAGGGGATAATAAACATAGTTTGGAAAGCCCATAAGTTATCTAAAACAATTATATATACATGCATTTATGATTATGTATTAAATACAAAGATAATTCTTATGAAAATAATAAGTTCAAGTATGTTCTGGATTATGCAAATAAACACTTTATATCACACAACAGTTTTCTAAAACCTTTGCTTATATTTGTGTTTCTGATCACACACCAACAAGTAATCACTTAAAAGATTTCTTTTAAAATCTGAATCTGAGGACCATAGAACAGTGAAGGTATATGGAGGTATTGGTGTTGCCTTATATTTTTAACTACAAAACATATGGACCCAAATTCTTGCAAAGATTTATGCTTCAGCAGATAGGCCATTTGCAATCTGAGTACATTATATGTGTGACATATAATTGATTAACAAAATAAAGAGTTAGCTTTTACAATCTACTCTTAAAGTAACTCCTCCCATAAACACACCTGCACCCATAAGCACAAAAAAACCAATATTTTCATCTCCCATAGATTTAAAATGGGAAATGTAGGGAAAAGTCAAGAAGGAGAAAGGGAAAACATGCTTATCTTTCTTACTGAATTAATCATGGATAAGACCATTAGTAATTGTAGGCATGACCAACTTATTTGATAGACTCTTACTATTTCAGACTTTGTCCATTGATCTGTGTTTATATAACAGGAACTAGGAGAAATGTATAGTCATGTTCACTGATCAGTTGTATTTATATGATACCAAGCAATGTGTTCAGTTGCTGCCTTTTATTCTTCTCTTCTCCATATTTTTCACTACAGAGACTATTGTTTTGCCATTATGTGATACAGGTTTGGATAACAGGCTAGCCAAAGGCTCAGCTATTGATGAGCTTCTTCATCTCAGTCTGCTGGAAGCCAGTTTGCTTTGTTGTCCACAACTTCAATCAAAGACCAAGTTCAGGCTAGACCAATTGAAATCATACTCCAGTTAATTTTAAAAGGATTTTTGCCTTCCATATTTTATTGTCAACTGAAAGAATGGTTATTTAAGAATGACAAATTTGAGAAAAATTCTTTGAAGGAAATGAATTAAGTTGTTCCTCCAAGATTAGTGGGCTGGGATTTATCTCAGTTGGTAGAGCACTGCACTGCAGTCTCTGAGGTCCTGAGTTCAATTCCCAGCACCGCAAAACTGGGAGAAGGACCTGGCAATCCACTCCCAAGGCACTCCTGAAACAGTCAGCCATTGAAAACCCTACGAGGTCACTATGATTTGGATACCTACTCGATGGCATCTAACAACAATAACAACAGTAACAATAAGATTAGTGTGTAACCATCAGTTTCCAGTGTTCTGTGTTCTCTCTGCTATGATTATTACCTGATTTTATTAAGCAATCAGTGATGAGTTTGATCTTTGAAAAATATAAAGTCAGTTTTTCCTTCTTTTAAATTACATTCTCTTCTCTGTCTCTCTCTGTCTCTCCCACCCTCCTCTCTCCCTCTCCCTTTCCCTCTTCGTCTCTCTCTTAAGGAGTACTTTGTCCTCTAATCTGGTCATGGTTTGAGTTGATCTTTGCATCTCAATAAGGAAGACATGAGCAATTTCTTGATTAGCTCTATTTTCCACTATATCCATCCACTAAAGTATTACATTTAACCCTGACATTCTTTTCAGCTTCTTTACTATACATATATCTACCTACTACTACAAAGCAGCCTGCAGCCATAGCCCTCTGGCATGCGATCCCGTCAGATCTCGGAAACTAAGCAGGGTCGGGCCTGGTTAGTACCTGGATGGGAGACCGCCTGGGAACACCAGAAGCTGTAGGCCTGGGAGAAGGACCTGGCAACCCCCTCCCAAAAATCAATCTGCCATTGAAAACCCTATGCACAGCACAGAAGCACTGACAATAGTGTTTCTCCTGTTGTACAGAGGGTCGCTATGAGTCAGATACCAACATGACGGCACCTAACAACAACAACAACAACTACAAAGCAAGGGGAAGTGAGACTTTCATTTGTCCTCACTGTTCATGTCAAAACAGGTTCCAACCCCAGTTAAGTAGGACTGGCTTTCAGGAAAATAATGGAATTTAGGTTTCAAAACTCCTTTTTCTTTCCAACTTACATCCATTTTCCAGGGTTGGATGTCCCTACCTACTGAGTACTCACATGTGCTTATGCCTGCTCAGAGCCTCTTGCCATCCTGGTGCTTTTGAGGCTTATCTGCCTTCCCTCTTGGATGTCACTTCACCTAAAACAGCCCTAGGGAGGAAATCTGACCTGCTGGAAAGCACACTACAGTGTAAGCAGCTGGTAAACATACTATGCTTATCTGCTTCAGATAATTTGCTTTGCAAAAGACAAATTCCTACTTCTAGGTTCATAGAGAGGTAGGGGGACTTAGGAGCAGTCATACTGGGTCCCACTCATTCCTCCATTTCTGCTCTGTGAAAAAGTATAACAATGGTTACTTTCCTAGAATCTTACCAGGATTAAATTAGATAATGTATCTGAAGCATCTCACATAGTGTCTGTTAATAAGTAACATAGGAAGTTAGCACTTAAAATAAGGTACATTCTCACATACCCCCGTAATAAACTAAGGAAGTTATTTTTAGGTGGCAGTTTTTTGTTATTGTTCTAGTATTTCATCCGTACTAGTGGTTGAATCTTCCTTGTTATTCTGGAAAGAGATTTACAGGAAATTAGGTGCCAAATTTACTGAAGCCTTTCCTTTATAGTTTTAACAATCACTTTCTCTAACTGCTTGTAGAATGAATCTTTTTATTATGGCCAGAAAGATGCAAGTTAAATGTCAGCAAGAGATTAACTTTATTCCATGTCATCAGAGAGCATTTTGAGGCTAACAAACGATGACGCGGCTCTGTCTTGTGTTGTCCTCAGAGCTCCTTCCTCTGCTCCCTGCCTGCTGTTGCCACCTCACATACTCAGACAGCACAGTGAGGGCACTCATGATTTACCACTTCCACCATAAGGAAAATCCATTATCATTTTCAAATAAAAAAGTGGCTGGTGGGAAAGGTCAGCTCATGAGTCCAATTTTACCTTCGGTTTATGGATCAGAAAGAAACAAAGCCATAGGGTTCTGAGCCAAGATGCTAACTGCCTTTAAAGTCTGAAACAGTCTAAAAGGCAGATGAGAGAAGAGTAACATAATAGAGATGAGCCATCCTCTGGCCCCACTCTCTTTATTTAACTTTTGATTCTTTCACTTTGATCAGATATAGTTTAAAAAGAATGACACCAGTGCTCGGGAGAAATCTACCTTCCATTGGGCATTTTATTCTCTGCATCATTTGGAAAATGGCATTGTTAATATACCTCTGCTTAAATCTGCACATCTCATAGTACTTTACCCATTTTTATTATATGGAATCATCTGCTTAGTAATTTAAATTGATGCATGAACTTTTTGAATATAAAATTTTACTAGAAAATAAATTGAACAATAGCATATTATTTTCCCACTTCTTAAGAAATTGATCTTCTGGCCTCTTGATTAACCAAAATGTATGAAGAGAAAGCATTCATTATTAAATTTTAAATCTGTGGTTAACAGAAAGTTACTAATTTAACCATGCTGTTGAAAATAGCTTAAGATTTATTGGCCCATTTCACAGCATTATTTAATGGAATATGGTATGCTGAATGAAATAAATGGAATATTCCATGATGATCAAGGCTGTTATTTTTCCTTAACATCATCATTTTTCCCTGAAAATATGCTAGATGAAGATTTGTAAGATATAGGAGAGTAAATCATAACAGTGATAACAATCCTTTGAATTTACTCCTTTAAAAAATAAGTTTGTATTTATTGCCAGTTTTTCTTCAGATGTCTTTATTTCTGTAAGTCAATTACAAAAGAAACAAAATGAAGAGAGTATTTAGTTGAGATCCTACATCTTAATCAGATACAGACATACGAGCGTATAATACATGGACAGGGATTGCAATCTGTCTTCTTATTTTACTGCCTGCTTAAGAATCTAGTTTAGTAAGTAGGAGCAAAATGGTAATCTCATTTTGCCTTAGGAAATATATATTAAAATCACCTAATCATCCCTATCTAATAGTCCCTATCTTTCCTAAATATTTTCATTACCTTACATCCATTTTTAACTTATTAAGCAATATTTTACTTCCATAATAATATTTATAGCTACCACTTATTATCCCTCATGTGCTTTGAACTTGTTGTGCTGTGAGGGCTTATGTGTGTTGCTGTAATGTGGAAAGCTATGCCACCAGCATTTCAGAAACCAGAAGGGCCACCCACACTGGACAGGTTTCACTTTCCAGTCTAAGACAAACTATGGAAAAGGACCCAGCAGCCCACTCCTGAAGCAATTAGCCATTGAAAACCCTATGAATAGCAGACACACACTGTCAAATGTAGTACTAGAAAATGAGTCCCCCACTCTGGAAAGCATTCAAGAAATGACTGGGGAAAAAGTTTCCTCCTTAAAGTAGAGTTAGCCTTAATGACACGAATGGACTACAGCCCCTGAGACTTCTATTTGTTGATGTGGCATGACTCAAAATGAGAAAAAACACAGTGGCTGCAGCATTAGGCTCAAATAAAAAGATTGTATGCATGGCACAGTGTTGAGTAGTGTTTCTTTCTGTTGTACATAGGGTCATATGAGTCAGATCCAACTCAATGGCATCCAATAACAACCACCACTTATTATAAAGAAAAGGTTTTACCTCCTTAGCTTTGTATCCATGACCTTTTAGGGTCTGCTACTGTACCTCTGTGAACATTCTCTCCCTAGTCATTTAGAATTTCTTTCCCACCCATAGTACACTTTGTTTAATTTCCATCCTGCTTACCCAGTCCATTTCTCCATTTTCTACCTTAGTAACTTCTGTGTGTACCTTAATACTCATATTTTGTGTCATCTTCTCCAAGAATGCTGACCTGATCATCATCTCCATCCCAGACCACACTGGGGTGTACTTTGCATTTTGATGCAAAGTTGGTCCACTGTCTGTCACTTGTCACTTCCCTTCGTGTAATCACAGGTTACTTCTCTCTCTTTATGATGAATTGAATCCCTGGCACAGTGCTAAGTACTGTATGTTCATTTTATTCTACCAATGTAGAGTCTTTCTATTTAGTAATACCGGGAGGAAATAAGAAATAACTTCAGTAAGTGTACTATTTTGAATTACATAATATGAAGAAATGACAGGTTTAATATTGACTTAGTTGTTGTTAGGTGCCATCCAATTGGTATCCAATTTATAGCGATGCTGCGTACAACAGGCAAAACACTTTTGTCAGTGCTTCTCTGCTGTTCATAGGGTTTTCAATGGTGGATTGACTGTTAGGAATGGGTTGCCAGGTCCTTCTCTCAAGCTTACAGTATGTGGTGTTCCCAGGTGGTCTCCCATCCAGGTACTAACCAGGCCCAACTCTGCTTAACTTCCAAGATCTAACTGGGTCAGAAGTCACAGTGCTACAGCTGCAGGCTTTAATATTACTTTAGCCAAGCAATAAGACAATAGGCCCTTTAGCCTTTTCTTTACAATTGATTGCCTTTTCATCCTTAATTTCATGGCCACTTTTCTCATGTGAACTCTTCTGCCCTGTTGGTGTTGGCAGAAAGTTAGATCCAACTCCAAATCCAGTGAGGTTTTCTCTAGGTTTATCTGAACAGATTCTTTTCTACACACATAGCCACTTCCAAAGGTGAACCTTCCCTCAGCCCAGCGGCTATCTTGGGAGAGACACCAGAGAGAAAATGTCAGTAACTCAGAAGATCCCATCCTCATCTTTCATCAACTACCAAGTGACAACACTAGTGCTTGTTGACAGTTCCCAAGTGTCCATCTGCCTACAGACCTCTCCACAGCCCCCTTTATCACATGCATTTCTTAACTGTGAGTGATTCATATGACTAAAAAGGCCTCTTGATGTGGTTCTTTTCAGAACAAAGAAGTTCTGCTGCAATATGTCTTGGCTATTTGTTCTAGAACAAAATGTGTGCCTTAACTTTTAACTGCTATACTCTGCCAAAGCTAACAAACATTATAGTTCTAACCCTTTGTACTCCCACTACTTCATTTGCAAATTTTGTTTTTCACAAATAATTTTTTGAAATTCTATCTTCCATATTCTAAAAATACACAATTTTTACTGACTCACAGTGCAATTTAAGCTCAATTATTTGTTCCTTATCTTTTTTTACTCTTATTTTTAAAAAATATTTTGTACCCCCAATTCAAGTCACAAAATTTAAAAGAGAATAATTTGGAATTGGTGAGTTGTAGCTTGAGCCATATTTTGATATTCTACACGTAGAAATGTATCCAAAAAAGGTAAATTTTTAAAGATACCAAAGACTTGCAAACTCAGTTAACGAGCCCTCTTACCAAGTGGTGGAAAGATTCCAAAACCAACGCTCTTAGATTACTTTCCTAAGGTCTCCTGTACCCAGAGACTACCAGGTTTGGACTAGAATAGATCTTTTGAAAACCAAATTAATTTACTTTCCACTCCAGCCAATCCTGCACTTTTCATATTTTAAAAATAAATATAAACATGTTCATCAGGGCTCCCAGCCAGAATTTTCTCCCCAACCACCAGTAGGCCCACTTCTATTTCTTTTGAGTTCTTTTGTTTTGTCCATATTTTAAATACTGCCAAATACACAGCCAGCTTTTACTATATGCAGATCTCTCTCATATGAATAACTCTTTTAAGTTATAACCACTTATAATTACAACTGCATCAATAATTTCTCTCCTTCACCTGCACTGTTTAAAAAACATTGGCAATGTTTGATGTCTTTTGGCATCATAAATCTCTTACGTATTTATTCATAAGACAAACTCATGCAATTGGAAGTACTCTAGAGTGATCATTATATTGTAAATATTCAATGAGTAGGAGCAGTTTGCAAAATAGATTTAATTTCTTTTCATCTAATTGTGACTTCTCTTTTATTTTATAAAGATAATTTTTGCATCAGCCACAGGTTTTTTAGTGCCTATAATGTGTCTGGCTACAAGGATTTAGGCATACAACCAGAGGACACTGCTGAGTATTTTAGTCATTTCATCCATATGCTCTGGCTCGTGTTGCAGCTCATCTAAATAGGAAGCAAAATATTAGTTGGTTGCTTGTATATCCCTTCTGTTTTCTGCAGAGAATAGTCATGACTTTCATTAGTATCTCCAAAGGATTATCATCCAAAATAAAGTTAATAAATACTATTAATGCAGTCTAATCTTCACTCAAGCTATAATACAAATAGACTTCCTGAAAGATTATTCATTACTTTTTTAGGCTTCTTATAATGAAACTCTACACACACACACACACACACACACACACACACACACACACACACACACACACCTTCTCACCTTAGGTTCTTTCTGCTTGTTAAAGAATATAAAAATCTGTTGACTAACATTTATGGTAAAATAACTTTAAAATAATTTATTTTTCTTTCAACTACCTCCTAGTAAAAGAACCTTAGCTCATAAAAACATTTCATGTTGACTTAATTTTTTTCAACTTGGTAAACTCTATAAATTTTCCCTGAAGTTCATATTTTTAACCATAGTAATTTTAACTAAATGCTTTCTACCTTATTTTGAGGCTAGATCCAACTTCTAATTGTGCCAACTGTTATAACCCTTTCCATGATAGTATGTACACACACACACACACACACACACACACACACACACACACAAACATATATATTGATATTTACATACATATTTCTTTAATGAAGAATTGTCTCTGGCATATAGAGAATGTTGTTTTATACTTCTTAAAAAATAGCCCTAAAAGCGGTGTGGTTTAACTTCAACTCCTAGAGACTGTTCACTAGAATTACCCTCATGAAATAAAGGCATTATTAAATAGCAGGAAGGTTTTATGACTCCATTTTTAAAGTAACACACGGGACTTTAAGAGAATAAACTAATGCTGGTTTTCATGGACAGGTGGTTTCTTTTAAGGCTCAAAACTCTCAAAAGAATATTTTCTACAAAGATGAAGCTAAATGTAACCTTACTGTGGAGAACTTAGATGCATTGGAAATTTTCTATCCTTGCAATATGAGACACTAAGCTTTGTAAGAGGACACACTGCCCCACACTGTTGACTTCACTCTCATTGTAACTTGAATTATCTAAGGCATAAAGAAATTACTCAAATATAAAATGATAGTATGACAGCTAATAGTTTTTGTGACTTCTAGTGGCTAACTGAATAATTTTCAGATAAACATGAAATAAGGTTGATCTAGAACTATCTTCTCTTTTACTTCATTGTTGTTGTTAGGTACTGTCTAGTAGGTGTCTGACTCATAGCAACCCTATGTCCCTATGTACAATAGACAAAACACTATTGACAGTGCTTCTCTGCTATTCATAGAGTTTTCAATGGCTGATTGTTTTTTTGTGAGTGGGTTGTCTGGTCCTTCTCCCAAGCCTACAGTATCTGGTGTTCCAAGGTGGTCTCCCATTGAGGTACTAACCAGGCTTCCCCCTGCTTAGCTCCCAAGATCTGGCAGGATCTGATGCCACAGTAATATGGCTGCAGGCATTTACTTCATTAAAATGTATTTATTGAGTCCTTCCCCACTCCCTAAGTATTATGTAAGACACAGGAAATAAAAAGATGAATTAAAGCTATTTAGTTCATCAATCACATCTCTGTAAAAGGGACAGTAAAGTATTTTTTACATATAGAAAGTATAC
The DNA here is from genome assembly GCA_007922755.1 of Pedetes capensis. Lineage (NCBI taxonomy): Eukaryota > Metazoa > Chordata > Mammalia > Rodentia > Pedetidae > Pedetes > Pedetes capensis. The sequence goes on from VMDO01000709.1 coordinate 14,556, forward strand.
TATCATAATTTAGACAATTTGAATTGATTTCATAACCAAGTAGCTCTGAGACATTGGCCATGACTCTTGGGTCTCGATCTACTTTCCTTATGAAAGCATCCAACTAGCTGATTCTATATATTTTCTCAGGTTAATAATATAGAATAAGGGGACCTACCAATTCCAAACTGAGCTTCAGAGTTTGCTGGACTGTGACCCTTCTTTGGATCTGTTGGATGAGAGTATTTTATTGTTGTTAAAGCCAGTGCTGGGCTGGGATTTAGCTCAGTTGGTAGAGCACTACGTTGCGGTCTCTGAGGTTCCGAGTTCAATTCTCAGCACCACAAAAATGGGAGAAGGACCTGGCAATCCACTCCCAAGGCAATCCTGAAAAAGTCAGCCATTGAAAACCCTATGAGGGTCACTATGAGTTGGACACCGACTCAACAGCACCTAACAACGACAACAACAACAAAGCCAGAGCTAGAAAGTGGGAAGGAGGGGTCTTTTAATTGTTTGTTCGTATTCTGAGGTCAGCTGTGGCAGTCATTTATTCAGTCATAGACAAAGGGGAAAATGAGGAAGGGGAAGAAGTAGGTTGGATTAAATAGTAATAAGAGGGGAGGGAGGTGCATTATATCCTAAAGAAATTACCTTCATTGTAGTCCTTTTGAAACTCAGGCAAAAGAGAAATTTTCTCAGGGATTATTTAAGAATGAGTGGTACCCTGTTGAAGAAAAACTCCCTACTTCCCTCAGAATTCCATGATGTTCTGCCCTTTGGAGTATCAGAAACCTGCTGTACTTGTGACATGGATACAGGTGGTGTCACCATGCCCACTAGCAGGAGTGGCCAAGGGAACACTGCAGCTCTCATGGTGACCATGACAGAGAGCCTGACTTGCAAGCATCTGTGGTTTCCCTTCCAGGATTACCAGGAAACATGCAGTAGGCTGATGGTCTCTTGCAGAAGAGTGGTAGATGTGGAAATTCAGTGTGAACAAATGAGGCAAAATCAAGAAATCTCAATAATGGGAATAGAGGAGCAATTATGTTTTTATAAGAGTGAGATACACAAAATAATATTGCTTCTACTCTTTACTCTGTTACAGTGTCCAATTCCTCTTTTAGTAAGGTAAAATATAGATTATAGGGACATCTAATCTGCAGAATTTTGCATATATCTTGTAGGGGGAAAAAAGTATATGGGTATTTTCAGCCTGGCTAAGTCCCAGATACATTCTAATCAGTGCTTGCATAAGCAACAACAAAATAGTTTCCTCCTTGGAACATTTATCAGAACACAACTCATTTCTCTAATTTTGTATCTACTACATTTGCACTATTTGCAGCCATAGCACCTTGGTATCAGATCTCACCTGATCCCAGAAGCTAAGCAGGGACAGCCTGGTTAATTCTCAGATGGGAGACCCCTAAGAATACCAGGTGCTGCAGGCTGGGAGAAAGACCTAGCAACCTACTCCTGAAACAATCTGCCATGGAAAACCCTACGAATAGTAGAGAAGCAATGACAATAGCCCTAGGAATGGCAGTATCGGGGAGCATTTCATCTGTTGTACATAGCATCTCTATGCATAGAACCCAACTCAATGTCACCTAACAACAACAACAACACAAGGTTTACCCTGGAGGCTCCTTTTTACCTTATACTTATTATCATTATTATTGTTATTGTGATCAAGGGAATGAAACCCAGGGCTTTGTGCAGGCTTCATTTTGTTTATACACAAGTTAACACATTAGGGGCACTTGCAAGCAGCATAGCATAGCCGATAAATGCATATCATCTGTCACGAAAACCATCATTCAGTGCCTCTTTGTGGCCTCACTTGGAACTTATGACTTGGTAACTGCACAAGAAAATGTTGAAAATGTGCATTGTGGCTTTAGAGTAATTACCTTTCAGGTTTTGTGAGTTTTGTTTTGTTTTGTTTTTAAGATAAATAGATAGAGAGATAAATACATAGATAGGCAGATAGATAGAAAGACAGATAGATAGAAAAAAGGAAAGAAAGAACAGAAGTTTCCAATTTTGTTAGATTTGTGCGATTAAAAATCTCATACCTCATATGGGTAAAATCAATAGCATGGCAGGAACAGTTAACGTTTAGAATCACCCTAACATATGACAGTTACTTTGTAAAAGATGGTTCTATAGGGAGAGATAAAGCTTTACTCCTTACCCTTTCATCAAATCATAGAATGAAGGATTCACTACATCTCTCCTTTTTGGCGTTAGATATCCTTGAAAAGAGGAGGATTCCACAATCTACCCAAGTCATCTCCTTAGTAGAATATGATGCATCTCTTCCCATGAAATACCTGTGCTAGAATAAAGCCCAGTAAGTGTGGAATGCTAAATGAGTTCCTTCCTAATATTAAAATTATTTCAATATTCCATCAAGGTGTTCTGTATCCACTTTCAAAAAAAGACAATAATCTTGGAAAAGGTGTTTAAGAGGTCAAAATATATAATCTCAAAAATGGTTTTGGTTATATTTTATTCTGTGACATACGAAAATGAATCTTGGCTGGGTGCTGTTACGCACTTCTGTAATCTCAGCAACTTGGGAGTCAGAGGCAGGAGGATCACCAGTATGAGGCTAGAGGCAGCCTGCATAACTTAGTGAGACCCTGACTCAAAATTAAAATTTAAAAAAGTGGGCTGGAGGTGCAGCCCAGTGATAGAGCACTTGAAAAGTGTCTGTGAGGCCCTGGGTTCAACCCCCAAGTTGACAGAAAAGAAAAGAAAAGAAAAGAAAAGAAAAGGAAAGGAAAGGAAAGGAAAGGAAAGGAAAGGAAAAGGAAACAGTAGATTAGAAAACAAAACAGAAGGAAAGAGAAAAAAGCGAAGAAAAGAAAAAGAAATAGGAAGGAAGGAAGGAAAGAAGGAAGGAAGGTAGAAAAGCAGGAAGGAAGGGATTTTGGTTCTATTCATATTGGTTGATACCTCTTCTGATTGCTTCAGAGATGGTAAACTTGTCTTAAAGCAGAAAGCTTGAGTCACAACTTCATTTCCCAAAGAGATCATTGATACATTACCAATATGATTGTACTTACAGGAATCATTCAGGTAATTTGCATTGAATTCCAGATTTATTCAAGAAAACTTCCTATAACTTTCTCCTTTTTGTGGTTTAGTAAGGAAATTAACATCTCTGAAGCACCAAAGAGCAAAGGTAAGTTAAATTCAGTGGTTAATTGTGAGGGCAGTTACAGAAATCTAAGCAGGGCTTTCTCCAATGAAAAGGGTAGAGCTTTCTTTGTAACTGGAAATGCTTTGAGGCTGTGGTCTGGCTAATGAATTGAGTAATTTAAACAGGAAAAGATTAAATGGGTACTGATGATCAATGCACAAGTTAAACGTGTTGATTCATCTGCTCTCAGTGCTTACCTTAAACCTAAGTACAAGAAACTCATAAACCGATAAATGATGCATACTGAAACATTTTAATATAGTCTGAAAACAAATTAGATGAAACCAAAGATGATGAAGTGAATTCCATGCATTGAGGACACAATTTTGGGATCTATTTTTCTTCCAATATTAATGTTTTGTCATCATCATAATTTTGAATTTCAATAGTTTTCTTACTATGTCAGATCCTAAGACCTATTAGTAGTTCACTATATAACATAAATCCTTAATGATAGATCCTTATATACTTACACACATATATGTGGGTGCATGTTTATGCATACACACACACACACACACACACACACATACACAGTGTGCTCTAAAGAAAGATAAGAACCAGTTCTGACATTTGAAATGGAGTACATTGATTCCATTAATGAAATCTCAAGTCAAAATGAATATAACCTAGCTTCCTGCTAAATTTCATCCTTGGTACTAAGACACTGCTGCAGAAACAAGCTACCTTCCTTGTGAATTAAGTGTAAAATGTGGTAAAACCAACTGACTCTTGTGTTGTTAGGTGCCATCAATAGTGACCCTATGTACAGCAGAATGAACCACTCCCTGATTCTATGCCAGGCACATAATCTTATTTATGTCTAACCTCATTGTTACAGATACTGTGTCAATCCATCTAGTGGAGGATTTTCCTTTTTTTCATTGACCTGCCACACTCTCAAACATGATGTCCTTCTCCAGTTATTGGTCACTCCTGACTACATGTCCAAAATATGTAAGACACAGTCTAGCCATCCTTGCTTCCAAGGAGCACTCTGGTTGCACTTCTTCTAGGACAGATCTGTTGGTTCTTTTGGCAGTATATGGTATATTAAATAATCGTCTCCAGCACTAAAATTCAAAAGCATCAATTCTTCTCCTGTCTCCCTTATTCAATGTCCAGCTCTCACAACCATATGAGGCCACTGAAAATACCATGGCATGAGTCAGGCACACCTTGGCCTTCAATGTGACATCTTTACTTTTTAGTAGTTTAAAGAGATCTTTTGCCACAGCTTTTCCCAAAGCAATGCATCTTTTGATTTCTTGACTACTGCTTCTATGGGTATTGATTGTAGAACCAAATAAAGCAAAATCATGACCAACCTCAATCTTTTCTCGATTTATTGTGAAGTTGCATACTGACCCAGTTGTAAGGATTTTTTGTTGTTGTTGATCTTGATCTTAAGTCACAATCCATACTGAAGCCTATGTTCTTTGATCATCATCAGTAAATGTTTCAAATCCTCTTTGCTTTCAGGAAGCAGAGTTGTGTCATCTGACTCAAGGGAATTGAAATTTTCATCATGGTAGCATAAATATTAGTTATATCAGTTTAAATGATTTGGAATTTTTAAATCTTGAGAAAATCACCAATTTGATTAATCCAGTGCTGACTAACTTCCCCCCAAATTTCCCTTACTGTAAAGATCCCTTCTCTTCAATCTCACCCCGTTCACTATCTCTGACTCTATATGTCAGGGTTTATAATATTTATGTTGATAAATTTGTTATATTAGAGTACTATAGAAAATCATGCAAAGTGTGTCTGTTCATATATGGGTTATAACATAGATGGGAAAAAAAATCTTGTCCCTATGTAGTGTTTTGTTTTGTTTTGTTTTGTTTTTGAGACAGGGATCTTCTTTATGTAGCCCAGGCTGGCCTTGAACTTACAATCCTCTGGCCTTAGCCTCCCAAATGCTAGGAATACAGGCATATACTACCACCTCTCATTTTACTTTTTTTGTTTTGTTTGTTAATTTCTTATGTGTGTCTATGTGGTGCTGGGGATTGAACCTAGGGCATTGGGCTTGCTAGGCAAGTGCTGTACCACTAAGCTGCATTCTTAGCCCATGGTTTTTTGAGATAAGCTCTCACTGGAACTCATAATGTAGCCTAGGTTGGCCTTGAACTCACAATCCTCCTGCTTTTGCCTCCTGAGTACTGGGTTTACAGGTGTGTGACACAATGCCTGGTTCCCCCACATAATTTTTGAAAATGCTAATCATTATTGCATATTACATGTATTATATAATAACAGGCTGTCAATGGCAAGAAATCTTTCCAAAGAAGCAGCAGAGCAAAATGCATATTTTGAAGCAAAAGCTTCATTCTGTCATTGCTATTGGCAGAGTATCCTGCATCCAAAGGGCCCATATATTATATTCTGGAAGCAAGCATACCACTGCTATAAACCTGAAATGCCTTCTTCTTTTTTGCTTCATAAAATCAACTTTAGTGAGATTTAATTTATATATGTAACAAAATGCATTCCTAAGTATTTAGTGCTGTTGGAGGAGCTGTGACAAATGTATACACTGTAACTAGCACCAAAGTGAAACACTGAATCTGTCTACCACCCCTGTTGGATTGTAATTCATTCCTCCCCCTAAACTTTCCACCTTTCCCTTTTCAGCCCTCACCACTCTCTCTTCCACCCCTGAAGCATGGTTCAGAATCAGAGCTATTTCCCATTTTGAACTTGTCTTATCCTCTGTATAATCATACTATGTGTTAGGGGGCAGAGATGTGTGAAAGTGTTTTGAAAATTCTATACTTGATGTGCATGTAGATGCTGTAGTTATGTAATTTTATATTTATGCTTTTCTCATCAGAAGAATATTAAGCAGGGTAGCTGGAAAGTAACAAAAATAGCACAGAGCCTGGAGTAAAACAGACCCATGTTCAAGTTCCAGATTACCTCCTTTTGTTGCATAGTTTTCAATTCAAGTATATAAGGTCTGTGAACCCTGCTTTCCTTCTCTGCTAAATGGAAGTACACCCACTTGCAAAGTATAGAAAAGAGAAAATGAGATCTTGTGGATGATTCATCCAGTATAGAGATTTTTACTTTCATAGTGCTGAACATGCTTTTCCCTATAATTATCCTCACTTTGAAGACCACTTCTGGTCAGTCGCAGCCCTGTACCCTGTGTCTGACTCCATGGGTCATGATTTGTAATATTTCCTTGAAGAATGATGTACTGAATTTATAACATTCTCGGAGTACTGCAGAAACTCAAGGCAAGCATAGCTATTCATACACAAAGCACATTGTAATGGGAAAAAGCCCTTCCCCTGTGTATTTTTGAGAAGATAATAGTCCTTATTGCATCTATCTAATCTAAGACTCACTCACTTTCTCTCACCTATTAGTGTGCTGCTGAGAAGGCTGTGTTGGATGATTTCCCTCTCATCTAATCCATATATGTAGAACTATTTTTCTTTATGGACATGTCCAAATTAGAAGCAACAATTCCAACACCTGTCCTTTAAAGACTATCTTTATTACTATCTTTACTTAAAATGACTTTTGATATATAATATAGATATGGATGAGCCAAACAAAAATTAAACCCCCCTGAAGACTGAGTAGACTATATGTTATTATAGTCTTTTCTTTGTAGTCATCTTACATATGACATATCCCTGACATTCACATTGGGATCATAACTACAGGAAGAAACACATGAAAATTCCACTTTGCTGGTAGCGCAAGATGTGTATCTGGATCCCCAAGTACATAATGCCAAGTTCAAACAGTTTCTTTGCTTATGTCAGTTTTGTAGTGACTGTAGATCTAGAAACCTGCCATTTAAAATGCTGTAGACCTGTGGGTTGCTGTAGGTTATTCAATAGGCAGATTCCAAAATAAGATTAAAGGCATAGTCAATGTACTAGGTGAAGTATCCATGACAGAAAATTCAATGGTGCTGAGAAGGCCACTAGATTCTGAAGAAGGTCTTACCTAAAGGGAAGGAGGCCTGCAGCCATAGCCCTGTGGCTTCTGATCCCATCAGATCTTGGAAGCTAAGCAGGGTTGGGTCTGGTTAGTACTTGGATGGAAGACTGCCTGGGAACACCAGGTGCTGTAGGCTTGGGTGATGGACCTGGCAACCTACTGCCCCCAAAAATCAGTCTGCCATTGAAAATTCTATGAACAACAGAGAAGCACTGACAATGGTGTTTTGCCTGTTGTACGCAGGGTCGCTATAAGTCGGATACCAACTCGACGGCACCTAACAACAACAAAGGGAAGGAGGGAGAGAAGGAAGGGTGGTACACACAGAATGCAGTCCTGAGGGAAATTCTGCAAGGCTTTTAGAGAGCCTTTGAGCCAATTTTATGAGTCCCACATTTCCCAAGAATGGGCCTACCATCAAGTCTCTGCTGTAGTCAGTCACAGGTGGGAACACCCATGGGAAGCATGGCCTCCTCCGTGCAAATAGAGGCAAACCAGTGAAAGATTTCAGAAGCCAACAGCTTGGGTAACTAAGAGATTTCTTCTCATGATCACAAATGTTCCTTTTCAAATTTAATGAACATAAAGATCACCTAGGGATTTCAATAAAGTACAAATTCTGACTCAGTAGGTCTGGAAAGGACTTGAGATTCTGCAGCTCTAACAACAACCAGAAGCTCCCAGGAACTGCTTATGCCACCGTTCTGTGGACCGTGGGTTGAGTTGTAATGGTAGGAGAACTTAGCTCTCGGTTAATCCACATGTCTGGATCCATTGCTGTTCTACTCATGTGCAGGGAAGGAAGCACAGTTCCACAGAGCGTTTGTATCTGCCCAACTCATAGATTGCTGTCCAATGTATAGATGGACACTGTGTCACCTGAGCATCCCCAGACTAATTTTGTGGCCAGCCTCTGAGAAAATGTTGAGTGGTGGGCTTTCATAATATACAGCCAGTGTTTTAAAATATATTGTAGAAATAGGAAATTGCAGGTATAGTAGGATATATTAGGAGATGCCTACCATTGAAAGGAGAGTTTGTATAACTTGGGTTACCAAGAGGAAGGGCATCATGCTATGGGCCTCACACTGGACAACAGCTGGGTTGGCAGACACAAAGGGAGAGGGAGAAACATGATAAGAGCTTTTATTGTAGCTTCCTAGGAAAGAATGTGTAAGACAGGGTAATCAGGCTTTACACTCACTAGGTGAATAATTGGCACAGAGGCTGTCTCAGTTGACTGGTACTTGGCCCTGGAGTGCTTAGAACAGGTGGGTGGTGACCCTGAGTGAGACAGAACCATAAAGGAGGTGGGGACTGGCTGGTTAATATTTGAAAAGAACATCCGGGGAGAAGAGGATTCTTCCTTTGGAGGGATGAGAGGGTTGGCAGGAAGGCAAGAGGCCAAGGCAAAATGACTCACGTATATCTTGAGATTGTCTACAACAATGCAGGCCTGAGATATGCAGGTAGGGCAAGAGTTAAAGCATCTAATTCACAAAAGCTAGAATGTGGTTAACACAGCCATTGGCTCTGTATCAGAAATGAGTTGTGGGCACAAAAAGCACTTAGATGCCTCTTTATTATAAGCATTACCATTTATACCAGAGGGGATTTTCTCTAGAGATTTGTTACTTCCTTGGGAAAACCATTTTCTACTCAGAATAATAATTTTCTTCCCTCCTCTCAGAGTTTTCTCTTTTTTTTTTAAATATACCTGAATAAAAACTTACTCAAATCCTTGTTTCTCTACTAAGAGCAGCCAATTAAAATAACCCTTACATTTATCTAAGTAGTTTGGCTCTGCCTGCTTTTGACTCTCTACAGCTCTGTCTCTTATGCATTGCTTTGTGGATCACAAAGGGGATGTGGAAATGCTGAGATAAGTACTCAGGAGAGTGGTTCAAAAACGCCCACAAAACAGACTTATGCAATAACATTTACCACAGAAAATGCCTCAGAAACTAGACTCTTTCTCGCCAGCACTGTCTCTTTTACATTGTTCTTTGAAGTTTTGTACTGACTTTGTGATGAAAACCTGATTCAGTACTAATGGACTTTAAGCTCCTGCTGTCTGAGAATGTTCTGGAAGCTACTCTAAGACAGCCGAACTCTTGGCCACTAGTAGTAAAACTCTCTGAATCTGGATAGAGTCCTGTGCATTAGTTTCCAGAGAGATGAACCTGCAAAATTTTAAACTCAGCAAAAGCACCCATCTCCAGAGACTTGCAAGAAATAATAATCATGTAATTGATGTTTTCTGAAGAAAGTACTGTGGACTTCCATTCAACAGTACAAGCTCAGCTGGCAGAGTGTGGTGCTTGAAGGTCTTTGGGAGGGCAGAACAGGACATAATTATATCCTTCAGTGGAAATAGATACTCCCAGGAATGGAGTATTCTCATTCATGCAAAAGCTAGACTATTGTCAGCAGTCACTTTACAATGACAGTGAGAAATAGGAGGAGAATTATAAGTCTTACTCTCCTGCTAGAAAGTAACTTTCCTACCCTCACAACCACTGAAAATAGAGCTAAATCAATACAGTCAAGGAATTGCCAGTCGTGGGCAGGGCAAACCTCAGCCACCCATTATGGTTCAGGGCAATCAGAATATAATTTGGAGCAAGAAAGTCCACTGCCTTTCTTCTAAAGCAACAGATTTCTTTAAATTTTAGATGAGTGATCCGAAAATTCTGGAGTGAAATTAGATGGTGTAAGCCTAGGCAAATTGCTTTTGTTACTGCTACCAGAGTCCTAGGTCAGAGACCCAACTCTGGGGGCTCTCAACAAATCAGGTCCTGCCACTTGCCCCAGAAATCAAGTGACAGAGGTGGGAAAGGAATTTAATTTTCAGTATGATCACACCGTGAAGATAAAGGAGGTCAAGTGTCTCATAACTGTGTCTTCTCACAAATTGTCATGAGCTTTAGGTTTAAACAGAGGGGAAAGAATAAAGGCAAATGTTGATGGAGGTTGTACAGTATGCAGAGTCTTACAAGTGCTAAGAAAGTTGTCTCCATTTGGTGCCCAGCAAGTTGCCACTACTTAGGGGTATGGGCAGCGTGCAGTCTTCCATTGGCTTTGCAAGGTGTTTGTCTGTCAGGCCTGTGATCCTGGAAGGGGAAGCAGTTCTGTTCCCATGTGATGATTGCTCCTTTTTAAACAGACAGTCTCATGATAGGGTGGTCTGCCTGCAGGGTGAAGCTCTTTCAAGAAGGTGTAAGACAATGACTGAAGACTTCCAGGTGCCACTCCAGGCAGTCAACAGGATGTTGTAAATGCCCGCTTAAATCTTGAAAATACTGTAGTTATCTTGATGTCTTCAGCCTGAAGGGATAAGATTACAAACCTGAGGTGAGCACTACTTAAACGATTAACATGCCCATGTGCAGAGTTGAGCAAGAATCTGACCCAAAGTTTAAAACAAAGAAGACAGATACAAATGAAGGTAGAGATGCCATGCTTTGTCCTGTTTTTATCTACCCATTGGGCATGTGCAGGACCAAGTGGAAAGTCTATTTTTAAGCAAAAGTAGTCTATATGTCCTTGTTACATTACTACCAGTTGTTGTTAGGTGAAGTGCAGTCAGTCCAACTCATAGGCTGTGCAGTCGGTCCAACTCATGGGTCATTTTTTCGGAGATTGTTTTGGAAGTGGATTGCCAAATCCTTTTCCCATTTTTGCAGTGCTAGGGATTGAACCCAGGGCCTCAGAGAGCACAGAGCAGCACTCTACCACCTGAGCTAAACACCAGTCCAACTTTACTGCCTAGCTCTGCCTTTTTAGGCAGGTGGCCACACTCTGTGAAGTCATAAATTCCCATTTCCTCCCCTGTGACATTAGTTAGGTAATAATGCCAATAAAGCTCTTGGTAAAGTTATACTTACCCTTCAAATAGGAGAAAATCATTCAAGTCTTCTAGTGTGTTCAAGGGTACTGTACCCAAACATTACCACCTGTGCTGAGGAGTTCCCTGTTTCAGGACCTCTACTCAGGGAGATGATGTCAGGACCTTGTTTCGGTCCCCTAAAAAGAATTTCAGGTCAAAACAGAAAAGTGTAACTGAGTTTTTAGTTTATGAAATAAAGTGTGAGAGATTATACATGCTTCCAAAGGGAAGCACAAAGCATTTAGAGAGAAAGAGACCTACCTAGGTGTCTCTACAATGGGTATATATGTGATTTTGTGTCTTTAGAAGTTGCTCTAAAAAGGATGTAATTTACAATTCAATCTGAAGTGTTAAGAAAGAGCAATGAGCTGGGTTATTTGTTGTTTTTATTTTTGTTTTTTCTTTATCTAAAAGAACGTCCTCTTTTGTGAGTTTGTTGTTGTTGTTGTTGTTGTTTTAGGTTTGGGGACAAGAGGGGATACAGATAAGATGGAAACTTTTGGTATACTTTTATCTAAGACACTCCTTTTTAGGAAAGGGAGACCTTTCCTTTAGGCCTCCCTTTAGGAAAGGCCCCATAAGGGGGCCTAGGAGGTACATAGTTTAGGTTTATAGATAAAGGAGGGGTGTTTTTAGGATGTATATGTAAAAAGGGTCAAAGAAATTCTTACAAAGAAACTGGGCATATGTTGATTGCAAATATGATCACTAGTCTTTTTTCTAACATTTTCAGAGACTCACAGAAATAGAGGGGAGAGAAAGTTTAAACTCAAAGGTTACATCCTTTTTTGACTTCAAGTATAATACCTATCTTACCATTTTCATTTAAAATATTTCTCAAGATAATACATCAGCTTTCTTAGTAGTTGATTTTCAGCTTGTGTCTGGTATGACTCATAGGTTGGAAAAGGAGCATTGTTAAAATGCATAGACTGGAATAGTGGAAGAAATTCCTACTGTATCTAGTATATAAGGAAATGACCTAGGTCTGTTTACTTTTATTATAGTCCATAATCTTGTTTCTATGTAAGCAGTTCTCACAGCAGCTTTTCTTCTTCTGATTGTGCCAGAATTTTCAGCTGATAAGACTCAGACCAGGTCACAAATGAGAAGCCCTTTCCTTGCTGTGTTCCCCAAGTTTTCTTGTCTTTCTTTCCTGCCTCAAAATCTATATTTTTATCCTTCTTTCTTCCCTCCCTACTTTGCTCCCTCCTTTTCCTTTTTCCTTTCTTCCTTCTATCCTCCCTCCCTTCCTTCTCTCTATGTTTGTTTTGATTTATGATGGGTAAGATGGAGTTTTCAGAGAGATGATTTGGGCTAAACTAATTACCAATCAATGTTAGAGTAATGAGTAAGGGTAAGTATTATAGAACCAGCCCCCTTGGGATCACATCCTTTCTCCACTTAGTTTTGGTGCTGTTAGGTGGCATTGAGTCAAGTCTAACTCATAGTGACCCTAAATACAGCAGGACAAAACACTACCCAACCCTGTGCAGTGCACATGATCTTTGTATGTTGCAGCTCATTGTTGTACCGACTATGGTTCTTCTCATTTTCAGTCGTGCCACGTCAGCAAAAGGAGGTCGCAGGGACTTTACTCCAATCTTGTCATTAAAGTTGACTCTAATTTGAGATGGTACTTTTCCCCAGTCATTTTTTGAATGCCTTCCAGCCTGGTGGGGGGGGGGCACTTATTTTCTAACATTATATTTGACAGTGCTTCTCGGCTAATCATAGGATTTTCAATTTGGTAGTGGGCTGCCAGGTCCTTCTCCCTAGTCTGTCTTAGTCTGGAAGCTCAGCTGCCCAGTCCATGATAGGTGGCCTTGTTGGTATCTGAAATACCAGTGGCATAGTTTTAAGCATCACAGCAACACACAAGCCCCAAAGCATGACAAGCTGAGAGATGTGGGAAATTCCACTTGGTAGCTGTATAAAATGGGCAAATTTCATAGTCTCCCTGTGCATGTTTCCTCAATTTTGAATCTAAAAAAGAAAACAGAAAAAAGAAGAGATAACACTATCTGTTTTTTTTTGTGTTTGTTTGTTTGTTTTTTTGTTTTGTTTTGTTTTGGTACTGGGGATAGAACCTGGGGCTTCGCACCTGCTAGGCAAGCACTCTACCACTGAGCTAAATCTCCAGCCCAGAGATAACACTATCTACTTCATAAGGTCGTTATAATAATGAGATAAATATTATCAAAGCAATTAGAAAGATGGTTAGCATACAGTAATTGCTCTATTTGTTGAATAAGATATCCTAAAGTACTGTTTGGAAAACAACAAATTGGAATGAACAGAGTTCATATTTCAGTTGTTTAGAAAGGCCACTTGTAAGCTGAATTAGTCAAATACAATTTATATGCATAAGTTTGGTCTCAGTATTGCCCTTAGACCTGGACAGTGGAGCCCTGGTCCTTCTCAAGGGACTTTACCTTCTGGAGTACCATTTTTGATAGAAAATATCATGTGCCTAGAATTATCTAGAAGTAGCAGTGTGGTGAGGGCAGGGTTGAGGTGGGTACAGTTGTCTGCCTCAGGGCATCTTCCAGCCCTGTATTCCGCAAGGTGACAAGTGAGCCCCTCCTTCTGGGAGGACAAGATTCATGACAGGGAGGTCATCGTGGGGTGCTATGGGCAAGTCCTGTTGCCTGAAGGACAACCTGGCCATGAATCATTCTTCCTGGCAAAAGCAAAATTTCTTTTCTGGATCACATGAAATGAGACTGCCAGCAGATTGCCCACACACTGATTTTGGAGGATTCAAGTTGCTTATAATCATATAGATGGGACCACATCAAAAGCACTTGTCCTGGGCCCTGTATTCCTATGACAGCACTTTATGGGTTAGAGTCATCTTCCTGTCTCCCACCTTTCATTTTTTTTCCTGTTATTTATTTTATTTAGCTTTATATAAAGTAAAAATCAGTCATTCTAAGTATGTAGTAATAGGAGTTTTGGCTACTATCAAAACCCAGTTTTAGAACACGTCCATTAACCAAATGTGTCCCTTTACAATCATCCTTGTGATTAGTTGCTTATATTTTTGTAATTCTTAGAGTTTTGTGATTTGTGATTCCTGTTATCATTAAATATAGAATTCTATTTTAATATTTTATCTCTTGAAGCCAATATTTCTGGCATTCATATAACCATACCAGTTGTCTTTTGTTTATTGTTTGTTTCATTTAATGTTTTTTCTTCCTGTTTTTTACCAATCAGTCCATGTCTCTGGATGTAAAATGTGTCTCTTGTAATTGAAGATAGGTTTTTTTTTTGTGGTACTGGGGTTTGAACCCATGGCCTTGCACTTGCATGCACCCTCAGCCCATTTTTTTACTTTTTTACATAGGGTCTTGCTAAGTTATGCAGGCCTGCAGCCATAGCCCTGTGGCATCCGATCCCGTCAGATCTCAGAAGCTAAGCAGGGTCGGGCCTGGTTAGTACCTGGATGGGAGACCACCTGGGAACACCAGATGCTGCAGGCTTGGGAGAAGGACCCGGCAACCCCCTCCCAAAAATCAATCTGCCATTGAAAACCCTATGAACAGCAGAGAAGCACTGATAATAGTGTTTCCCCTGTTGTACAAAGGGTCGCTATGAGTTGGATACCGACTCTATGGCACCTAACAACAACAAGTTATGCAGACTGCCTCTGGTCTCGAACGTGAGATACTGCCTTCACCTCCTAAATTGCTGGGATTACAGGCATGTGCCACTGTGCCTGGCTAGAAGTTAGTTTTTTTAAACTATTGTTGTTATTTATAGTTTTGTTTGTTTTTGTTGTTTGTGTGTGTGTTTGTGTGTGTGTGTGTGTGTGTGTGTTTTAATGTAGTCCAGTCTGATCTCAAACTCATGATCCTCTTAACTCAGCCTTCCAAGTGCAGGGATTACCTACATGTGCCATCATTCTTGCTTAGAGGGTTTTTTTTTTTTTTTTTTTTTTTTTTTTTTTTTTTTTTTTTTTTTTTTTGCTTGTTTGTTTTTGTTTATTAATAGATCTTGAAAAAATCTCTGCTGTTTGATATGTTTAATAAATTCATGTTGAGTATGATAATTGATGGAGAAGGACCTGGCAATCCACTCCCAAGGCAATCCCGAAACAGCCATTGAAAACCCTATGAGGGTCACTATGAGTTGGATACCGACTCGACGGCACCTAACAACAACAACAATGATCATTGATATGGTTAGATTTAGATGTGAAGTTTGGCTCGTTGATTCCTATTTCTCTCATTCTTTTGCCTATCCCTTTATTCTTCCTTTCCATCTTCTTCTATGTATTTTAATAGCCATTTCACCCTCTCTTCTTAGTTTTTAACCATATTCTCCATTTTTTTTCCCCACAGATAGGGCCTCGTGCTTGCAGGCTTTGCAAGTGCTGTACCACTGAGCTACAGCTACACCTTCAGCCTATTTTTTTACTTTTTTTTGAGACAGGGTGTCACTAAATTATGCAGATTACTTCTGGTCTTGAACTTGCGATCCTCCTGCCTCCACCTCCAGAGTTACTGGGAGTATACACATGTGCCACCATGCACAGCTCTATTCTACTTTTTAATAAAGTAATTACTCTAGGGATTATTATTGTTGTTGTTATTAGGTGCTGTCGAGTCAGTATCTGACTCATAGTGACCCTCATAGGGTTTTCAATGGCTGACTGTTTTCAGATTGCTTTGGGAGTGGATTGCCACGTCCTTCTCCCATTTTGGGGGTACTGGGAATTGAACTCAGGGCCTCAGAGACTGCAGTGCAGCGCTCTACCAACTAAGCTAAAAGGGATTATTATAGGCATTATTAATTTTTATCCTAATCTCATATGAATAACTGCTTTCTTATAAAATGCAGGAACACTGCATAATTATATATCCATATGATCTTTTTTATTGTCATGTGTGTTATATCTGTATGCATTTGAACTCCAAAATACAGTACAATTTTTATTTACACAATTCTAAACCTTAAAGAAGTTAAGAAAAGAAAATGCATCTCTATGTGTGTTTTATATATTTACTCTATATTTACCATTTCTGATGCTCTTCACTTCTTTCACTGTTGTTCTTAGGTGTTGTCAAGTCAGATCCAACTCACAGTGACCTTATGTACAACAGAATGAAACAATACTCCCTGATTCTATGCCAGGCATATGATCTTTTTTTTATGATTAAGCACATTGTTATAGACAATGTCAATCCTTCAAGTTGAGGTCTACTGTTTTTCTTTGACCTGCTATTCTCCCAAACATGATAATCCTTCTCCAGGAATTGGTCACTCCTGACTACATGTCCAAAATAAGTGAGACACAGTCTATATCCATCCTTGCTTCCAAGGAGCACTCTGGTTGTAGTTTTTCTAGGACAGATCTGTTGGTTCTTTTGGCAGTTCATAGTATATTCAATATCTGTCTCCAGCACCATAATTCAGAAGCACCAATTCTTCTGTCTCCCTTATTCAGTGTCTAGCTTTCACAACCACATGATGCAACTGAAAATATCATGGCATGAGTCAGGCACACCTTTGAGTAAATTATTATTTTTTGCTATTTTCTTTTAGCCTAAAAAATATTTGTTAGTACATTTTATAGTGTGATTCTCCTGGCAACTAATTATTTTTTTTCTTTATTTGAAAAATCTTTTATTTCACCTTCAGAGTTGAAGAAAGATTTTGCTGGATATAAAATCCTTGGTTCTTTTTTCTTTGCTGTCAGCAATTTGAATGTCTTTCCAGTATCTCTTTTGGATTATTGTTGTTGTTAAGTATCATCCAGTCATTTCCGACACATAACAACCTTCATAGGGTTTTCAGTGGCTGATTGTTTCAGGATTGCCTCGGAAGTGGATTGCCACATCCTTGTCCCATTTTTGTAGTGTTAGGAATCTAACCCAGGACCTCAGAGGCTGCAGATCGGCACTGTACCAAATGAGCTAAATCCCAGCCCTTCTCTGGATTACATTGTTTCTAAAGGGAATTCTGCCACTGTTTGTGTAGTTTTTCCTTTGTATGTGATTTGCCACATTGTTCTTGCTGTTTTCAAGATTTTCTCATGTTTGGCTATCAGGAGTTCAACCATCATATATCTAGAGATAGTCTCCTTTTTGTTCATTCTATTTGGGATTATTAAACTTGTTGTATGTATGAATTAATGTATTTACCAATATGGGCTATTTGTCTATTGCTTATTAAAATATTTTTTCTTCCCTTTTCCCTTCCCCCTCTTCTTACAGGACTCTAATTATAATCAAGGTTGTTGGAATACCTGATATCATGTCACAGATCTCTATTCACTTATCTTGAACATTTTTTTCTCTATGTTCTTATGATTGGATATTATTCAGTCCTCAAGTTTATTTTCTTATTATTCTATTTTTTTAATTCTTTGAATACATTTTCCTCTAACTCCTTAAATATATTTTCCTTAAATTTGAGAATATGGAGAATGGCTACATTGAAGTCTTTTTCTGCTGTTTCAACTCCTAGTTAATGTCTATGAACTGTTTCTTTTTTCCTTGTACATAATTCTTATTTCTTTGCATGATAGTAACTTATTTAGTGAGATACTGAACAATAGAGATACTTTTATATTGTCATTGTCGTCTTCTTCCTCCTCCTCCTCCTCCTCTTCTTCTTCTTCTTCTTCTTCTTCTTCTTCTTCTTCTTCTTCTTCTTCTTCTGCCACTACCACCATTGCCCCCTCCGTCTCCCCCTCCCCCTTCTCCTCCTCCTCCTCCTCCTCTTCTTGGTTGTTGCAGTTGTTTTAATAGGCAGTTCAATGTTTTTTGACTTATACCGCAAACTCTTTTGGCCATGCTTTGTATGGTCTCTAATGTGTCCATTCAGTATATTTGATAGCCTGGTTCCATTGCTGTTTCATGGTCAGGCAATGCCATGCAGAGAGTATGCTCATATACTCCAATCCAGTAAGGCTTCTTTCCTCTGCCAGCTGAGCTGTATGTTGGTTAACAAATGGACTCAAAAGTCCAGCAAAACCTTAATTCTCCATAGGTTTTCACTGTTGTGTCCCCATCTGCAGAAGAATTTAAGAAAAAACCAAGAGGGAATACAGAGTTTATTTCTGACTTCCTATATTTCCTTTATATTCAAGATTTGCCACTTAAATTTCATGTTTCTTGGCCACCTTCTCTGAATTAAGTCTGAACTAACCAACTATCAAGCTAAGGGATTTTCCCACCTGAACTGAGGAATGGGAATGTCCCAGCAATGTGGCCAAAAAATTCACTAATGGTGTTTCATGAATAAACAATTGTCAAGTTATTACCTACTTTGTTTTAGGACATTTTTCAATGTCCTAAAGTGATTACTTTTAATCATTTTGACCAATTTTAAAGTTGCTTTCTATCCACCTTTCTTATGAAGGCAATATTAAAAGTAAATTCTTTTCATTTTATTTCAAATGCTTTCATGGTATCAGTGTGTATTTATCTGTTTGTTTTTAATGAATATCAGAAATTTTTAAATAACCTAAAAAGTCAATGATAAAAGATATACTGTATTTAAAAACTAACTTATGCAGGCACAATTCTATATCCCTTATATGGAGTCAATAATGTTATCTTCATTACATCCTAAAATGTCAACATTATTATTATCATTTTGCAGGAGTAAACTAAGCACAGGCAAGATGAATGACTTGCCCAAGGTCACTTGACTGTTTAATGACAGAGCCAGGATCCAAATTCAGACAATATGGGATATTTACTATCACATCCATTCTCTTACCTCATAGTATTGGAGAGGTAAACCTAAGATAATACAAAAAGTTCTCAAAGACTCTTACTTACCTTCTAATATTGGCTGAATTATACTTTAAAGGAAGAAAAGAAATGGCCCAGTAAATACCGTTGCAAGCTTTTGAGGATGTATAATACAAACCCTTGATATTTCCCAGTGTCTTCCTCAAGTTTTATCACATTAAAGAACCTTGAGTTCTTTAAGCCTTGGAGCTTTTGTCATATTTTTCAGCAACTTTGTTTATATCTCAGATTAATCCTCCATACTTAAGAAGTGAACTAGTGAATAATAAAGAAGCAGTAGGTTACATTGAGATTCCACATGAATTTTCTGAGGTTGAGTGGATGGGACGTTTTGCTGCAACATATATCTGAAAGGGCCTAATAAAGTGAATCATTGAAAAATTGATGACATTGCTATAGGACTGATGTTTTAATTGGAAATGGAGGATTTGGAGAGTGTAGGATTCAGCATTACATAAAAATCTAGGCTTGACCAATGGAGCGTAAAAGCAAAGATAAAATTCTTTACTAATTTATGGTAAGAAAATTGTGATCCAAATACTATAAACTAGGCATAAATATATTATGTGCATTTATAATTTCAAGGTGTCAAGTGAATCATAAACTATATACTCACACATTAAATATAGCAAAAATCTTCTACTAAACTAGACCAAAAATAATCTAATTAAAATATGTAAACATTTCGTTAAGAATGATTTCTTACTGTCTTACTCAGGATGCCCTAGAAAAGAGATCCTGAGGCAAAGATAGAGCAGTCAGGGTGAGGGCTGCTTTTGAACTTGATGCTTAATCAGAGGTTGCCCAGACAACCAGCAGAGTTGGCAGAGGAGGCAATGGTGAAAATCACAAGTCTCTAGGAGCAAAACTCAGTACTAGGAGACAGATGATATCTAGAGAATATGAAAAGAGACATAAATTGTGTCACACACATACCTTGTGTCATTCTGTTTACCTTTGTAAAATGTATTTTTTTGTCTCAAAGTAGTAATAAAGCTGCATTCTTTCTCTGTGCCTCACCGTATTTCTCTGTTTTTCATCCTTTCTGTGACTTTTTTCATTATTGATGGTGTTTTCCCATGAGACATCAACTGAAAATTGATGAATACCTCAAAATTGACTTTGCACCCTCCATTACTGCTGATATATATGACAGTATATGTGATAGACACTGCATTATGTATCACATCAATTAAAAGTTATGGGAAAGGATCAAGGTGCTATACAATTCATTTGGAGACTTAAAAGGCAGATTGTATATATTTTCCATGTATGATTTCAAAATTAGAACACATTCTATTTAACATTTTCATCACATGCCTAAAACGGATTGTTCTTAATCCTGAATAATGGGCTGGGGTTTATCTCAGTTGGTAGAGTGCTGCTCTGCACTCTCTGAGGACTCAGGTTCAATCCCCCAGACCCCAAACACAGGAGAAGGACATGACAATCCATTCCTGAAGTAATCCTGAAAAAATCAGCCATTGAAAATCCTATGAGGGTCACTATGAGTCAGATCTGACTCGATAGCACCTAACAATAACAACATTGAATAATGAGGGTTCCAAGCCCAATAAAACTATAGTTCAGAATCTAGCTTTTGTATGTTTTAGAGTTAAGTCAGTTATCCATATTAAAAATTACTTTCCCTATATGTAAAGCAAAAATAACAAAACTACATGAAGAATCATCATGAAAATTAAGTATATTTATCAGACATTGTCCAGTCTGAAAACAAACACCAGTCTAGGTATTTCAGAGAGGATTTCTTATAGAAAGCTTGCAAAGGTGTTACAAAAGCCAGAGAAGAAAAAGGGAAAGGAAACATTTCCAAGATATTGGGGACACGCTACCATGTCTGAGCTGTTGTTATTATTGTTAGGTGTTGAAAATCTCTCGGCTGATATCCAGAAAAGCATTCTTACTATTACCATTTTGGAACAATTATCTTCAATACTACTGGCACCATAGCATGTGGTATGAGAAGGAACTGTTTTCAATCTGTTTGATGGAATCAGCTACTGGTTCTAAAATACCAAATTATAGGAACATGGATTCTGGCTGTTGCTATTGCTGCTACTTCAGGATAGTTTGCCAGAAGTGAATATCTAACTCCTTACTAACTTCCATTTTGGCATGGGTACTTCTGATTAGCAGAACATTATCAGAAAATTGTAGTTTGCAGGCTTCAATCCCTAGCAGTTTGAAAGTTAAGAAGGGCAAGTTTGGGTCAGAGACTTAATAGGTAAATGCCTAACACGTTGTTGTTGTTGTTGTTAGGTGTCATCCTTTTGGTGCGGTCAACCCATAGAGACCCTACGTATAATCATACAGTTGGCAAAACAGCATTGTTACTGCTTCTCTACTATTCATAGGGTTTTCAATGGATGATTGTTTTTTGGGAGTGGATTGCCAGGTCCTTCTTCCAAGCCTGGTGTTCCCAGCAGTCTCCCATCCTAAGACTAACCAGGCCTGACCCTGCTTAGTTTCCAAGATCTGACAGGATTGGATGCCACAGTGGTATGGCTGCAGGCCTTTCTGACATTAGAAGATAGTTAAAAGGGATGAAGACATATAGCCCTGCAGCGTGTTCTGTGTTGTGAAAGGAGCATAGTGAAAGGGATGGCAAAAGATAGAGACTCTCCATTTCCTGACATTTTCCAGCAAGTTTAATAACTTGAAAACATTTTGTATTATTTAATAATTAGGTGAAAAAAATCTCTAGACTGGGATGTGATCCTATTCTCATTTTTCTCTCTGATTAGTTGAGTCACACTGGTAATACATTAGTTAGCAGAGTACATGCTACTCTGCTCCTCTGGAGAATGAAAGAGAAACCTTGGATAAGTTTAATTCTCTTTAGCTTTTGCGCAGCTTTATTGTTATGTTTCATCAAGATGTTAAGGATGATGATGACCAGGACAATGATAATGATACCTCCTATAACTAGTAAATTTGAATTTTTATTAAATTCTAACCATACGTCAGAAACTAGAATAAACCCTCAATACATATAATAACCATTCTTCCTGTGTTTAAAGCACTTCCATTTAGCTCAGAAGAAAATTAAGTATAAGCAAGTGAACTAGTTCTTCTGCTTATATGAAGGTAGTTGAATACAGAACTGAAACTATTTCTCAATTTTCCATTGAAAGCAATAAATATATAAGAGAAATATGCCTATAAATATGAAAATATTTTATGTTCCATGGTTTCTAGATAGGCACTCTTATAGAAAGAGCTCTTGTAAGAATGATAAGCTCATTTATTACTTGATTTCTTTCTATAAGTCCATCCACATGCTGTTCTTTGCTATAATATACTTTTTCTTTTTATCTTTAGTATCCTTGTGGCATAGTATATGCACTAGGAAACCAATAAACATGACAATGTTTTATATTACATTGCAATTTAAATTACCACTTTCATAAGTCTAAAGGGTGATGAAATTGCTACAAATTACATTTCATTATTTAATATACTGGATGAATCATGATGAGTGTTTAAAAATCCTCAGCACGTGGACTTTTTAATACACTCTTCAAGTTGCTTCAAAGTTGTGTTTAATGAACTGCTGTGGGTCAACTTTGCCATCAGACAGAGTAAAATAATTAGTCCTTCCACCATTTCTGGTAATTTACCTAACCTAGGTTAGGTTGGGATTGTTTTGGCTGCCTATTAATGTCATTTGTAGAAGGATAAAATTGGTACAGAGGCAAATAGACTTTTGACCATTGGCCATGGAATATCATGTTATTTGTATCCATTTCTGGTGAGAAGGAGCTGTTTCAGGGAACCCAGGCCCTAAATGATAGAAATTCTACTGTCTTTAGTTGGTATTTTATTTCCATGCATCATCACAGCACTTATCTTAACAAAAATAACACAACAAATATTCTTTGGACTTTCACTCTGTTCCAGCCATTGGGCTAGATAAGTCTGTGACCACAGAATTCAAACATTGGTATCATCAAAGAGCTTGTCCTCTATGGGCAGAGAAATTTCTAAATTATAATATGTCATGTGCGTGCAGCACACGGTCACTGAAGGAAAAGCAGCAGCCCAGAGAAAGGAAACACTCACCCTATTCTTCCGTGTCTTCCATGGCCTAATAATTCATCCCTCATTCGCTGGACTGTACTGATCATGTAGAATAGAGTCATTAGTGTCTCAGCCCTGTTTTTTTTCTATGATCAGAGAGTGGTTGGAAGAGGTGAACATGCCAGCTGGCAAGATCGTTTCTGTTCAGTCAGGGACAGTAGAGAGCATGCTGACATCTGCCTGCCTTCTGAGACTTCTGTGACATTCTGGCTCCGTGTAGAACAGGAGTGCTTCTTAGCCTATGGTCTGCATGTCACAGGGCAGAGCATGGGGTGCCTATCAGTCAGAGGATGTCCACACTATTGGGCAGTCTTTTCTGACATATA
Organism: Pedetes capensis; assembly: GCA_007922755.1. Classification (NCBI taxonomy): domain Eukaryota; kingdom Metazoa; phylum Chordata; class Mammalia; order Rodentia; family Pedetidae; genus Pedetes; species Pedetes capensis. The sequence continues at coordinate 37,806 of VMDO01000709.1, forward strand.
TCCCTGAACTGTTGAAAAAGCTCACTCCATTATTTTCATTTTCCAGCACGAGACACTCAGTACTTTAATCCCTTCCTTTTAGGGGGTCATGAAGGAAAGTTCTACAAGTCGTGCTTTGTCCTGTACTTTATAAACATGTTGTTGTTGTTGTTGTTGTTGTTGTTAGGTGTCGTTGGGTCAATATCCAACTCATAGCGACCCTGCATACAATAGGGAAAACACTATAGTCAGTGCTTCGCTGCTGTTCATAGGATTTTCAATTGCAGATTGATTTTTGTGAGTGGGTTGCATGGTCTTTCTCCCAAGACTACAGCACCTGGTGTTCCCAGGTGGTCTCTCATCCAAGTACTAACTGGGCTGAACCTGCTTAGCTTCTGAGAGCTGAAGGGATTGGATGCCACAGGGCTAGGCTGCAGGCTTTATAAACATAGAAGCCTCCTAAATGGAGGTAAATATCCCTTTCTTCTGAACTCAGCTTGAGAACTATGTGGGCTGGCCCACCCTTTCTGAGGTTTGGCCTAACTCAGATAAATTTCTCTTGGTATAGTAATTATGACATCTCATTAGTGCTGCACAGGGAATCATTCAGAAGCTTCTCTCTGTGCAGTTTAGAGAGTCCTGCCAGAGTCCCTTGTAGACTGTGTTTGTTCTGCAAGGATGATAACATGTAAACAGTATCAGGGTGTAAAAGACCTGCACTTAATTCCTAGCTTTGTGCTTGTTTCTTTTGTAACATGCCAAGTCAATTAATATCTCCATTCATTTGTCTAAAAACTAGAATGATAACAACCCAGAAATTACATGGGGTTTTGACTACCTTGCATACATATCTTTCTTCTCTGTGTTTAATGTATTCCTTTGCACAAATGAGGTCTTGATGGATGTTTGTGGAATAAATTGCTGGTAAGAGAAAGAAAATTCTGTGTGACATTTATCTTGTCCCTTTCCCTCACCGTTTTTGGAACAGAGAGGAAAGAATCCGGTAAGGGCAACTATGGAATTCCTTTACATCGACTAAAGTTGATGCTCCTTTTGTCCTGCACTCCTTTGCTTTACTTCACTGACATTGTTATAAATTCAGCTTCATAAAGGCAAAAATTTGTAGCAAACCTACCAGCTATTTAAATGAGAACACAGCAGATTGTGATTAGAAGTCTCTCAGCAGAGCAGAACAGAGCACTTAGGAATTATATGTGGTGACACAATATTGTTACTTTAGATAGGTCATTTCTGCATTTAAGACTCTGCCAATTACCACCATTTGTGCTGGGTGATTGCATTCCTATTAGTTGTTTATCTGTCTGAAAGCAAGGGTAACATCTCATTCATCTTTAAATATCCTTAATGCATTGTGGAGGACTGTCTACATGGTGGCTACTAAATAGACATATGTGTTTTGCATGAATATGCCACAGCCTAAAACCTAAAAATGCTGCAGAGTGATGCACTTTTCTTAGACCAATGCAATGGTAGAGATATTATTTCAGATTCACAGATGTAGAAGTAGACTGTATGTATACTCATTGTCCTCATGGTACCTTGTATTTGTTATTTTAATGTCCTTTTCTATCATTAATCCAAAAGTTAATTTTTGCCATATCAATTTTATTTGCTGATGGAAACTTCACCTGTGTTCCATGTGTCCATGATCTGACTCCATAAAAACATTGCATTCTCAAGGCCAGAAACCTCTGTTTCTTTTCACAGTTGAATTTCCCATTGTGTCTCCAATCATGGAGTTTTACAGGTAGGAAATAGCTTAAAAATTTTTTAATCCAATCCCACAGTCTCCTGAAGTAACATTTCTAGAAGTAACATTTCTAGTTACTTCTTCACATTCATGCAGAACAGAAAATGTATGAGAAGAATTGATATGATAATACTATCCTTTTCAAACTTTGCTCTGGTAAGTTTCCCATCTCACTCTGAATATTCAAGAATGATTGGAGATACTTATACGGCAGTCAGCTGCCTACCCAATGGTTTCCTGCCCAATAGCCATTTCTCTTTCCATTCCCTTTTTCATGCTTCCCCAAGTCGTGCTTGGCTCTACACTTTATAAACACAGAAAGCCTCCTCAATGGAGGTTAACATCCTGTGTCCCATCAGGTCTGTGCCCAGCTCCACTGAGTTAGTAAAGATGATTCTAAGCCCTACATGGATATTGCACTGTGCATTTCAGATAGCCATGGCTTAGTTCTTGCATTCTCTAAGACACAATCATTTTTAAAGCTCCACCGAGTGGATTGAGGCATCATCATCGTTTTTAAAAAGATCATATAATTCTAATTCTAAATATGAAGCTATGGTTGAAAACCACTGCTATAGCATATTCTAAACCCATGACTCATCGTTAAAAAATACATGGAGGGAATTTAATCTTATGTCAAGGTAGTTTTAATGGACTTTTTTTCCATTAAAATACCGTACTAATCAATTTCTGGATTTCAACCAATGCTACTTAGAGTCTGCTAAGTGGAACTGCATATGTATTTACTGCATTGAAACCTGAGCAACAGCAGCCATGGAAAGTTCTGATGCTTTGAGTTATGTTGCATGTCAAAATGTCAAAAGATTTGGCATCAAAACCTCATTTTAAAAGAATGCCTTGGGGTACTCATAGGATATTCAGGAAGCCACTGGAAAATCCCAAGCTGGCTTGTGGAGGCTAAGAGACATTTTCCAATTCATGGAGAAGCTCCTCATGTGGAACTGCCTCCTTTCTACCCCTGACATGGCCCACTGGAAATTGCTGCTTGGCTGACAAAGCGTGAGACCCTCACTTGGTTGAGCTTACTACTCATTTTTCTTTCTTTCATGTTCACCACTATTTTGGGGTCCAAGCTATTTTGGAGTACAAGGCCCATTGTCACATCCCCACACAGTCTGGAACAGAAACATCTGCAATTTTAATCCATTATCTCTGCACCCTGTTTGTTTGCCAAACTAGTAATATAGCATCAAATGCCATGTATTAAATGTTGAACAATTGATCCCAACCCTCAAGGAGTTTAGATTCTGTTTTGTTTAAGCATGAGTATGAAGGAAAAAGATATACATGTATAATGTCAAGAAATTAATGTGGAATGGGCTGAAGTGAGCCTTTCAAACTGTGGCTCTCCCTCTTCAAAGTGATATTCCACGGATATGTACCTGTCTGCCTCACTGGCTCACTCTGATTGTCTGGGGACTTTTCTGACTGGTAAATTAAATGTTTTGAATATCATCACTGCTCTAGAACTAGTGTTCACTTGGGTGATGGTCAGCCCTATTTGGCATTTTGCTGTTTATTATTTTTTTTTTCATGTATGCCAGCATCTAGGTTGGAGAATCTGTTCTGTTTTATTGGGTTGTTGTTGGTGTGTACTTTTGGTTGTTTGGTTGGTCAGTTTGCATTTTTATTTACTTTTCCCACATGCGTGGTGAAACGTCTGGCACTTAGTATGAAACAAATATTTGTTGTTTGGTTTGAATGTTTAAAGTACCCAGGCTATTGTGACCACACATGAGAAGTATACTAACAAGGATACTATCTGAACCTGGACTGCTGCACAGAACGTCAAAGCCAAACACCATGCAAACTTCCTAGCATTCTTCCTAACACCAAGCATCCCAGTTTATTCTAACTCTTAAGATTCTAGATGAGAAACACTGCCCCGGATAATACCTGAGGTAGGAGCTGCCACTTTGAGATGCAGCTTATTAGCATGTTTTGGTGGCATGCATATGGTTATTATTGTTGTTGTCTGTGCCATTGAGTCAGTGTCTGACTCATAGCAACCCTATGTACAACAGATGAAACGCTGTTGTCAGTGCTTCTGTTATTCACGGGGTTTTCAGTGGCTGATTGTCTTTTGGGAGTGGCTTGCCAGGTTCTTCTCCCAAGCCTAGAGCACCTGGTGTTCCCAGGCGGTCTTCCATCCAAGTACTAACCAGGTCTGACCCTGCTTAACTTCCAAGATCTGATGGGATCGGACACCACGGTGGTGTGGCTGCAGGCTATGCATATGATTGTTGTTGTTGTTGTTGTTAGGTGCCGTCGAGTCGGTATCTGACTCATAGCGACCCTCTGTACAACAGGGGAAACACTATTGTCAGTGCTACTCTGCTGTTCATAGGGTTTTCAATGGCAGATTGATTTTCGGGAGGGGGTTGCCAGGTCCTTCTCCCAAGCCTACAGCTTCTGGTGTTCCCAGGCGGTCTCCCATCCAGGTACTAACCAGGCCCGACCCTGCTTAGCTTCTGAGATCTGACGGGATCAGATGCCACAGGGCTACAGCTGCAGGCATGCATATGATTAGGCATAGCCTTTTCCAAGAGCTACTTATTTTTATTTATCCATTTCCCAGCCATATATAATTTTTCTTTCTTCTCTTGCAATTCCTAACTGTCACTCGGGGATACATTTTTAAATGTGCTGTCATTATGCAGCTTAAGCAGTGTTTTCCATCTGCAATTTGTTGTGTTGATCGATGTGGGCCACACGTTGCAAACATAATGGTGCAATTTAATTTGTTTAAATATCATTAATACCAATATTTCATAAAGTACCATGCTTAGAAATGGAAATATAGTCAGAGAGAGTAGTAGCTAATGGGAAGAAAGCTGGAAAACAGAGAGCTTCTGGTGAATTCACACATTTATAAGTATTTAATGAGCCAGAGGGGGCTGGATAAGTGTCTTTGTAACAAAAGTACTCCCTCTCTTCTTAGCTCTTAATATAGTCATACATCTGCAGTTAAGACTCAGATAAAAGCCACCTTCACCAAGCCCCTGTCACAGTTGTATGCCCGCCAGCCCTTTTTCTCCCTAGGCTGTAAGTGCCTCTTCTCTTCTTCCTGGGTCTTTGTATCCCTGAGATGATACTTTAGCCCCAGATAGTTCACACAGATGCCCCTCCCTCTCTGGCAGCTAGTCACCTGTCTCTGACTCACTTTTGTCTCCTCCTGATTTCAAACACTACTGCCTATAGAAAGAGGGGGAAAGAACCATGTCCCCTCCATGCCTTACCTTGCAGATTTGAATTGCACACCTGGCTACTGAATGTGTTACCTACCTAAGCTTTTCTTTTTCTGTTTTTTTTCCCCCTTTTTGCAGTACTGGGGAATTGAACCCAGGGCCTCCCACATGCTTTTGCAGTAGCCCTACCACTGAGCCACACCCTCAGCCAATTTTTTACTTTTCAATTTGAAACAAGGTCTGGCTAAATTACACAGGATGCCTCTGGGTTTAAAGTTGTGATCCTCCTGCTTCCATCCCCCAAGTCCCTGGGATCGCAGGCTTGAGCCACTGGACCCAGGTCTCCCTAAGCTTTTTATCCAGGATAAGTGAGCAAAATCAACTTTTTGAAAAAATAAAATATTCAGTGGCCACCTGTTGGTAACATCCCCCTTCACTAGCATTTGTGAGAAATTGTGCCCAATGTGAGAATGCAGAACTGGAGTTCAGTGAGCTTTCAGTTTCAGAAGGATAAACTGACCTTTTTAAAAATTCTGATTAATTTTTATTTCTATAACTAATTTTATTATGGAATTCATAATTAATAAATATGGTACACTGTGATAAATTTTGAGTTAAAGGAGTGTTGGCACATAGGGGACAGGTGTCTTAGAGACTTGGACCATGCTCCAAAGAATTAGCAGGTTAAAAATTAGCATATACATTGAAGTGAACATAATAAAATATCACCATAGAAGTACATGCCAAAGAAGTTTGTACTATTTATCCAATTTGTAACAAATCACCAGAGAGATGAGTAGGAAAACCTTTAGCTTTCCTGGGAGAAATGAGTGATTTTGGAAAGAGGGGGAAAATATATGAATTGCTAGAAGGAAGTATTGGTTAAAGGATTAAAGGAACCAATGTACTTTGACTGAAGAATGATTGTGGCTACATGCCAATTGAATTTAAACCAATTGGGTTAAAGGTTTTTTTTAAAGTGCTTGAATTTGATTGAATAGTGGGTTATTTTGAAAATAAAAGAACAGAATTCCACCACTTGTTGACAGAACAATCTTATTTGAATGGATTTGATCCATATCTAGAAAATAGTCTTGTAGAAACTAGTGTGTGATTGTGTCTGTGTAGAAACCATCTAAAAATAAATTTCCTGTTACAATAAATTTTCATCTGTGCTGCAATATGTCCTAAGGAAATAAAGAAATTTAGAAAAGCATCATCTAATTCATCAACCAGTTTAACTGACTCTGTTAGAATAACAGAAAGGAAAGGTCACTATCTCACTGTTATTTTAGCTAAACATGGTGGATATTTGTTAATGTTGCTCCCGTTGAGTTGAAGTCTCCCGTTTTTGTTTCATCAATCAAGTGGTATTTTGAACAACCACTTGTCTACTATTCAGTCTGTGACCTTTAAGTGGCTTGACCCTCTGCTGGATTCAAAAGTAAACATTACATTCCCACGTGGGCCTTTAGATCATTGACTGAAGGAGTCAACTCAGGAATGGACTCTGAACCCAGGTAGAGCTTCAGTGAGTCTTTGACAAGGATTTCTAGGGAAAAAAAAAAGAAAGAAACCCACTCTCTCCTCTTGGATTTGAACTTTGGAGGTTATGAAGCAAGCTCTCTGGATAATCCATTTTATCAAGATCAGTGGAACTGAACAGAAACAGCAAAGAGAAAGAGCACAAAACGTGAGGACGGAGAATGTAGTTTCTAGAATCAGTTTTGTGTTCCCTGAACAATTGATTCCTAAAGTCTACTATAGACTTTTCAGCCATAAGAATCACTAAATATCCATATTGTTTAAACCAGTTGGGCTTGAATTTTTGTAATTTGCAATAGTTGCAATATTGACACATACTCATTGGATACCTGTACTTTTAACTTCAAAAATATCAAGTGTATGTTCAATTTTGTCATATACAAATTGATGTCTTGCATTTTATTGCATACCTTGGAAGTTATATCATGGTTATTTGGAAAGCAGCACAGTGTAGGAATGTTGTTGTTGTTGTTGTTGTTAGGTGCAGTCAAGTCAGTATCCAACTCACAGAGATCCCACATACCACAGGCAAAACACTATTGTCAGTGCTTCTCTGCTATTCATAGGGTTTTCAATGGCAGATTGTTTTTTTGGGAGTGTATTGCCACGTCCTTCTCCCAAGCCTACAGCACCTGGTGTTCCCAGGTGGTCTCCTATCCAAGACTACATCAGACCCTTCTAAGCTTCCCAGTTCTGATGGGATCGGACACTGCAGTGGTACAGCTGCAGGTAGTGTAGAATAGGAGTCAGAGAAACCTAGGCTTTACTCCACATTCCTATTACATATGCATTGTATAATACTCAGCATATCATTTCAAATCTCATGTGGTCATGTGTCCTTATCTGTGAAACAGAAACAGTCATGAACCACCTCATAGGATTTTTATGAGGCTTTTTATGAGGCAATATGTTGGGTAACAAGAGAAAAATAATGGCTGCTGGAATATTGGGAAATGAACACATGATATTTCAATGCCTTTAATTGTAGATCCACTCAGGTACAGGTTACATCTAAGTGCAGGAATAGTAGTAACTAACTAATTTAATAAATAAAGCCATTTGTAATCACCATTATTAAAACTGACATCCCTTGCCTTATTTATTGCAAACCCTCTACAGTACCTCTCCCCCATGTAATTCATCCCCATGCTGCCTATTCAGTAGCACACCCACCAAGTTTCCCATTGCATAGACATGGCATTTCTCACTATTTTATCAGAGGAAAACTTATATTGGAATAACTGGAGATGTTAAAAGTACAAATTCCCAGACTCCACTGTAGACTTCCTTTACTTAGAGTCCCTGAGTGCTTCTAAAGTGCCTGCTAGAATTTTGGACCTGCTGGTTCATAGGGCCAAAGACCACAGTCACTGACATGAAGCACTTCTTGGTCTAGCACTTTCTAGAGTTGTCTTTCTGCTATCTACATTCCAGCCACACCAAAAGTACTTGGCATATAATTCTCCTTAGTTATTAGATTTTCATATATACAATTATTTTCACTTAAAAATAATTTTTCTCCCTGCCTTTTAGCAAACTCCTACTTCTCAATAGCAATAGATTCTAGATTAAATCTGCCAGGGTTCTCCAACTTTTCATAGGAATAGTCCGTCTTTCTAAAGCATTTTTGTTTGATGAATTATTTATTTTACATGAATGTCACCTGCCTCTTCTTCTTCACTTCCTCCACTAGACTATGAATAATCCAGGTATGATTCCTATTATTTAATGAGGTATTCTGTAGGCTTTGATGAAGTTGGAGAATCCTCTCTTATACACACATGCATGCATGCGTGTGTGTGCACGTGTGGTCACACACACACACACACACACACATAGAAATTAAAACCTAAGTCCTACAGGTACTAGCAGATTAATGTTTGCTCCAAAGATAAAGGTTAATTAGCTTCACTGTCCTTAGGGAAGCCTCATAAAGAAAGTGAAGATGAGTTGAGTTTTAGAAAAGAATAAACAGGCATTAGAAACAGACATATCTAGACTGTTCAAGGAATCTGGGTATTTTAAGGAATTTAGAATTTTCCTAAAAAATTATAAAAGGAATGGGACATCCACAGTACATCTGTGTTTTGAGAGACTATAGAGAATTTTAGAAAATAGAAATTCTAAATGAAAGTTGAAGATTTTCAAGAACACTATGGTAAAACAAACAAACAAACAAACAAAATTAAATTGTCCTTTTGATATCCTACCTGTTTTTCCTGCTGTGGCTGAGACAGGAGAGCAGAGACATGTGAGTTTGTAGTGGCTGGGATTAGCTCAGTTGGTAGAGCGCTGGGCTGCAGTCTCTGAGGTTCCAAGTTCGATTACCAGCACCACAAAAATGGGAGAAGGAACTGGCAACCCACTCCCAAGGCAATCCCAAAACAGTCCGCCATTGAAAGCCCTATGAGGGTCGCTATGAGTCAGCTCTAGACTCGGCAGCACCTAACAACAACAACAACAACAAACTACATGGCAGTGTTTAAAGTCCTACCACATATTTGGAATTTCAGTGAGGAAAAAAAGGATAATCCAGTTAACATCAAAAAGTAAAGAAAGTCCTTTTTAACTAGTGTTGGAAAAATTAAGTGTAAAGGACCTCTTAAGATTTTTTTCTTTATCCTTCAACATTGACTATTAATTGAAAATACATTACTGTAAGTAACACATGTTCTGTTACACTTATGAGAGTTAAGAGTTAAAAACTGTGCTGATCTAAAGAAAACAATCAGCTTCCCACTATTGCTCTAGCAATCCTCTACAGAGATGGGTCTGTGTCTTTGATGATTCACAATAATTAATTATTGGCTGAGTAATAGGTAGGGAAGTTCTTGTGGATCCAGGCAGAGTAAGCTGTGTTTACAGTTGGATTGTTTTATTATTATTATTTTAGACAGTATCTTGCTAAATTGTGCAGGCTGCCTCTGGCCTCAAACTCATGATCTTCTTGCCTATGTCTCCCAAGTTGCTGGGACTGAGGTGTGTACCAAGTACCTGGCTAACAATTGGAA